>CM060958.1:116955372-117436097 GCA_030765055.1 Mantis religiosa
CTGGTCTGAAAATCATGAAATTGAAGATAGCACAGAATTACTAAAATACGTACAAAAACATAGTGAACTCGTCATATGGGAGAGAATATACATAGAAAAGCATAAAAACCAACTAATGAACTTTGAAATCCCGCCAGAAGAGAATCCCACATTTAAGTTCATCACTAAATCAACAGATGGCAGCAGCAACTCCAGAATTACCCACACCCACCACACCACTGGATCAAGCTTTAGTCGCATAAGAGCAGAAGATGCAAACGATGATTTGGGAAACATGTCCTCAAAATAGGTACGAAAGTGAAGCAGATGTGTAATAAATACGACTCATCTAAAAATTAATAATAAAGAATAATTTAAAAATCCTTTCATGGAAGTGTTGAAAACACTAATTAATTTAAAGAATAATTTATTTGTGAAGTCACACAAAACAAAGATGTATGAAAATAGTTTCACATATGCTGGCTTACATCTTTACAATAAGCTACCTGAATCTATAAAAAGACTGAATCACAACATCAATTTAAGAAATTATTAAACTTCCTTAGAGCCAATAGCTTCTACAGCGTAAATGAATTTTTAAATTTGTAAATATTTAGTTAATTATAAATATTGTACTTAGTTTTTAATTTGACATGTCCTATAACATGTACATGTTGTAACAGTATTTTTGTGTTCGGAGGAATTAAAATATATAAAAAAATGTATGTAGTTGTGTGATTGGCCGAAGTAGTAGTGGTGTGACGTGGTATGACGTGATATGGTGACGTGCCATTGGATCGGCCAATCACAAAATAAAGCAAAAGTGACTATAGTGACAAGAAAATCAATAATCTTGAGAAAAGTGTGATAATCTTGAGTCGTGTTTGACAACGAGGAAAGATGTTGCGGTGAATATAATTGTAAAGGAAAGTTAATAACATTTAAAAAGTGTTATTCGATATTTGTAATAGAAACGAGTGAATCGTAGTTCATATTATACAATTAAATAATATATTACAAAATTGGACTTATATAAATTTTATTTCTGTCACCAAAAATCCGCATCCACACCTGAGAAAAGATCTCATGACTCCTATTTGATCAAAACTCGACCTGGATCTTACAAAAAGTTGGCGTGCTTCCTATCGGCTGCGAGTGGAGAACAGATATATTCCCGTTACAAATGGCGCCCAACGTGGGGCCCGATTAGGATAAAGAAGAGGAGATTAAAGCATCGTACAGCTCCGTGGGAATATAAAAGGAAAGAAGAAAGAAGAGAGAAGAAAGAAGAAAATGAGAACTGGTTTAACTGAGTGAAATTAAAAAAAAAAATAGTAGTAGATTAATGATACTGAGAAATCAAAGATAGTTAAAAAGATGGCGAGTAGAAAAGAAATAATAGTGGAAGGAGAAGTTACTCATAGTGTAGGAATGAGTAGGGAGGATGCAGGATTAAGCAAAGATAACGAGTTAATGTTAGAAAGGATAACGAAAATGTTGAAATCAGAGTTGAGTGATTTAAAATCAGAAATGAGTAATTTAGATTCTAAAATGGAAAAATATGCAAATGATTTAAAATTACAAATGAGTAATTTAAATTCTAAAATGAGAGATGTAAAATCAGAAATAGGAGATGTAAAATCTGAAATGAGTAATTTGGATTCTAGAATGGGAGATTTAAAATCAGAGTTGAGTCATGTAAAGTCAGAATTGAAATCAGAGTTAGAACAAAATGTAAATGATTTAACTAAGAAAATGAATGAGTTAGATGTTAACTTAAAACAGGAATTGGCAGAAGGTGTATGCAATTTAGAGGTTGGTTTGTCACAAAAGTTAAAACAGGATTTGAAAGGTGAGATAGCACAAGAAATTAGAGAGGGAAGAAAAGAATATAAAGAGAATACTGAAAGGTTATTGCAAACAATACAACAGAATAAGAACGAAGATAGACAGGAAATTATGGAATTAAGAGAAATAATTCAGGAAACTAGGTTAGGTCAGGACATTGTGAAGCAAGAAATAAGAAATTTACAGACAAATGTTGACTTACCAAACAGTGAATGTTATAATACAGGTGCTTATCAGAATATGTATGTTGTAGGTTCAACCAATAGGTATTTTGATATGAACTGTAATGTATACGTACACGAAATGTTCACACAAACACAAATACACAATGAAGATCATAGTGGTCACATGTATGATACACCACACAAAATCATGATGTTTTCTTTAAGATTTGAACACACTACTAACCTAACCTTCAAACAACGTTATAATATACATAAAAACAAAAGATGTATTTATCAAGTTCTGGATGCTTGCAAAGATCAGGTTAGCCAACTGAGGAAAATGTATCACACTAACTGTTCAAAAGTTATGAGTATGAACTTTGTCATGGATACAGGACAGTTAAAAAGATTAATTATGTGGGCAAATCACCCAACATGAACAACAAAACAGAGAATTCTTTTGTATATAAATCGTATATATAATTTTGTTAAAATTTCAGTTATTTCATTTTAATTATATATATATTCGTTTACAAATTGTTATGTTAAAAATATTCTTTATATTGTTGTATTATATTTTGTTCATTTTAAATAATTTAAAAATGTTAATTATAAAAAATACTTTAAATGCAAATTTGGGGCGGGGCACACATGAAAACAAAGATATATATTTTTAAAAAAATGTGTTATAGTAATGTGAAATTGTTGTTAAATGTTCATGTATTGCATTCCATCCAATGTATGTTTATTGTTATATTTTATGTATGTTATATTTATGCTACAGTTCATTGTTGTAAACGAAATTGTTAATTGGGGCTGTTCTTCGAAATATATGGAAACAGATTGTTAATTCCTTTATTTGGTTATTTTCCATATATTTCGAAGAGCGGCATTTGTAACAGTATTTTTGTGTTTGGAGGAATTATAAATATATAAAAAAATGTATGTAGTTGTGTGATTGGCCGAAGTAGTAGTGGTGTGACGTGGTATGACGTGATGTGGTGACGTGCCAGTGGATCGGCCAATCACAAAATAAAGCAAAAGTAACTATAGTGACAAGAAAATCAATTATCTTGAGAAAAGTGTGATAATCTTGAGTCGTGTTTGACAACAAGGAAAGATGTTGCGGTGAATATAATTGTAAAGGAAAGTTAATAACATTTAAAAAGTGTTATTCGATATTTGTAATAGAAACGAGTGAATCGTAGTTCATATTATACAATTAAATAATATATTACAAAATTGGACTCATATAAATTTTATTTCTGTCACCAAAAATCCGCATCCACACCTGAGAAAAGATCTCATGACTCTTATTTGATCAAAACGCGACCTGGATCTTACAAAAAGTTGGCGTGCTTCCTATTGGCTGCGAGTGGAGAACAGATATATTCCCGTTACAATGTTTTAATGGATGAACCAATAAATCAAATCAAATCAAAACACTACACATTGTCACAGATTATGTTTATATACTAGGTTCAAATATAGATAGGTATATCTGGAGAGGTAAGAGCACTATGAAGATTAATTTTCTAATTTAAATGCCCTATCAAAAGTTCAAATTACTCATTTAACTTACCATTCTGATATACCCATATGCATGGCCAAGAGGATGATGAAATGAGGCAATGGCACGCAGTTCTCGTGCCTCACTAGGGGCATATCCTCTCTCAATGGTGGAGCAGGCCCAACGTGCATTTTTCTGCTTGCTGTGTACCACAACAGAACGACCCAAAATGGAATGCATACCAAATAATGGCAAGTTTGTATCATTATATGTGGCCATTAGCTGATTAAGCTGGTCCAGAGAACCAAATTTCCCACTAAGATCTCCCATTTCATACTGGTCTGGTGTACCCAGTCCTGGTGGTGGTGATAGTGGGGAAGAGATATTTACAGGATTCCAACGGCCATAGAGAGATGATGCTTCACAAGGAAACTCTAAACTTTCTTCTACTGGAGCCTGCAATTAATAATATAACTGAATCACTCAGAGTACAGATATTACGGAAAGTGAAACATTAATAATTTTAAGCAATATATTTATCATGAAGTTTTAGCATACATCAAATCCAAACACTGCAAATTTTATAGAATAAAACAGATTCAATGTTGACAAAGTAAAATATACTAATTTTAAAACAATCGTAAGATGTTACTTCACAAATATAATTAAAAATATTTAAGGAAATGTTGTTCTCCTTGTCACCAAGAAGCTGTGCCTGTCTCTGTAGTGTGTTGGTACCATGTTCTGCCTCATTCAAGAGATCCCAAGTTCAAATCTTGGTCAGGGTGAGTTTATTTATTTGCTAAGCCATGTATAATTGACCTGTGACATGTTCAGCCTTTGCTTTGTACCAGTCGCACTCATTTTTTTACAGTATATCCTTATTTCTAATCAATTAATTATATCAATGCAGGTTCGTTATTAATCCTGTTCACTGACCATAAACACTTTTTTTTTTTTTACTTTGTCCAAGAACTGCCTGATCTCCTTACTATTTTTAACAAACATTGCAGCTCTAGTTATATTCCTGTCTAACTTAAACATTTCTTATTAATAAACCCTTTTCTCTAAATTTCGGTCCCTTTACACCCAAAAATTATATGTTTTAAGTTCTTATTTCCACCCCATATGGGACAGTAATTTTGTGGAATACCTTTCCTTAAAACTTTTAGTCGCCATACTCCTGCTCTCACCCATGAAGTATCTTCTCTCTCCTCTTTATTCGTTACGTCTATGTACTTTACCCTTCCCCAAGCTCCCTTCATTGGTATATAAAAAACTGAAAATCTCTTCACAGATATTTCACTAAACTTTTTCTGCACTTCTAGGTCTTCAAATATTTTTCTTGCAGATTTCCAGAAATTATTTACATTACTTTCTCTTTTTCTCCACATTTGCCATAACCCACTACTCTCCAAGTTATTTCTAAGACATTCTACCCATCCCTTGTTCTTTAAACTTTTCTTTTGATTATACATTATTTTAACAAATTCCTTTCTTCCAGATTCAATATTCTATATCAGAGTTTCAATGCCCTTTCCATAATCTTCCCTTTACTGGTAACTATAAACAACTCAATTTGTACATAAAATATGAAGCTATTAACAGTGAAGCAAATAAACATATACAAATATAATAATTTGCAACTTAAAACTTCACTTATCTTATAAGAAATGATGAAACTTTTCTTATAAATTGAACAGGATCGTGATTTCGTGAAAATTCTTCCACATCGTCAGCCAGAATCACTAACAAACTCGTTGTCAACGTTACAAATGCTAGATGTCAATATGTTCTTGTTAGTACTACCAAAATCTAAAAATGGAACAAATTTAAAAACAGAATCAACTGCCGGTGTTTCAAAGTTCATTACACATTATTTCTTTTTTAAAATAAATATATTTTCCCAAACCATTACATCTATCGGACCATTTAATTGTTTTAATTGGACCATTTAATTGGCTGATGATGTGGAAGAATGTTCGCAAAATTGCGATCCTGTTCAATTTATAAGAAAAGTTTCATAATTTCTTATAAGATAAGTGAAGTTTTAAGTTAAAAATTATATTATTTGTATATATTTGTTTGCATCACTGTTAATAGCTCCATATTTTACGTATTTATTAGTTTCTAATTTGAAGCATTTTGATTTAGTTACTTTCGATTTTAGATTACTATGGACAATTTCACTTATAACAACATACATGCATTTAATTTAAATTTTAGGGATAATAAATCCAAAATTAAATTATATTTAAAACTTCAAAAGAAAAAGAGATTCATTCTTGCACATATTCGTTTTCTAAATCTTCATTTAAAACATAAGGTAGTTCCTATCTTTGTTAGAAAAACTATTAAATTTGATAATGATAGTATTCATCAAAAAGATGCAGAGAAAAAAGTAATTCAAGCCGAAACAAGTTTACTTTTTAAAGACTTAAATAATATTGAAATTAAATTATATGGTTTGCATCTTAAATTAACAAAGATGTTAGGTAATTCAATTTGGCTTAATTTAGAATCCAAGTTATTTCATATTCTTAATTTAAATATGAAAAATAAAACTGCTAAATTAAAAAACAAATTATATATTACACAAATAAAAATATTTGTTAATTAATGTCCACTTATGTTAAGAAGTTGATGTTAATACTTCTTTATTCTTTTTAAAAATTATGTAATTTTTAATTATATTATATAATTTGCATTTTGAAACAACATAAATTAAACCCAGTTATTAAAATAATAAGGATAATGTTGTTAATTTATCAAATTATAACCTTAATGAAAAAGAGTTAAATATTTTAAATCAAGGTTTAAAAATGTGTGTAGATTTTTCAAACAATATAGATGATTATACTGCATATATATATTGCTAGTCAAGATTTAAGTGAAAATAATAAATCACTGATTTAATTAAAACACAGCAAAATATTACAAAATTTGTATAAATACCTACCTAAGAGAAATAATAATAAACATATTATTAAATCATTAAATCAAAAAGATTTAATTTTCACTACAGGTAATAGAATTGTAATTTTACACAAATCTGATTATATTAATAGAGTAGAACTTTTATTTCTAGGTGAAGATTTCATAAATATTAATAAAGACCATTTAAAATCTTGTATTTCAAATGTTAATAAAATGCTTAATGAAATGAAAATTATATCAAATAAAGAAAAACATTTAGTAAAAGATAGTAATCCTATTTTATCTAGAATTTATGCTCTTCCCAACATTCATAAACCTGGAAGTAAAATGAGATCTATTGTAAATTGCATAAGTTCACCAACTTGCAATTTAGCTAAATGGTTACATAAAAAAATTTAGTAATTTTAGTAATTTTAATAAATTGGGGAGTTTAGGCATTAAACATTCTTTTGAATTAGTTAAAAATATTGACAGTTTCATATTATCTAAAACTGTTAACTTAATCATTAAAACTATTTGTAGTTGGTTCATTGACACAGGTCACTTACTTTTTTTATATTATCATTGCCTGCATTTTCAACCTCTCTCCAAAATGGAGGCAATGGCCTTTGATACTAGTCCATCAATAATAAAAAAAAGTAACTGACGAGTGTCAATAAACCAACTACAAATAGCTTTTACGATTAATATTGATGTCACTGTTACTAAATTCCTCCACACACACATAACTGTTAAACTTGTTTCTTTTGATGTAACTGCCTTATTCCCTAGTATTCCTAGAGAACAACTTTTAATTTATTTTAATAAAATGGTTGAATTCAATAAATTTACATGAGGACTTAATAGTTGATTTTGTTAAACTTCCTGAATTTTGTTTATATAAATTTTGTTTTACTTTCAATGGTGAATTTTTTCAACAAACTTCTGGATTAGCAATGGGTAATCCTCTTTCATCTTTTCTTGCTGATCTTTTTATGAGTTTTTTTGAAATGCAAGTCACTTAAGCATTCCCTTCAACTTTTAAATTTTGGTATAGATATGTTGATATTTTTGCTATTGTTCCTGATAAACACATAAATGATGTTTTAAAATTACAAAATTTGCAAGATAAAGCCATAAAATTCACATTAGAGACTGAAATTAATGGATTTCATCCTTTTCTAGATTTAAAGATAATAAGAAATAATAATAAATTAAACTTTGGTATTTATAGTAAGTCTACTCCTATTAATAATTACATAAAAAATAAAAGTTTTAACCCTTTTTCACATAAATTTACTGATTTCAATAGTCTGATTTATAGATTAATAAAGAGGAATTTAATAAAGAATATAAATGTATTATTAATACTGCTTTAATTAATGGTTTTAATAAAGACTTTATACATAAAAAAACTGAAAAATTTACATATAAAAAACTGTTAATGATATTTCTACCCTTAGAAAAATGAAAGACGATTATAATGTTTACAAATTCACTTACCATCCTTGGGTTAATAAACATTTTCAATTTTTTTTTATAGAAGTTGGTATAACTTAAGTTCCTCAAAATAAATATAGTATTAAAAATTTATTGCATTTCTCTAAAAAAAGATAAAATTCCTAACAATAAAAAAGCTGGTATATATCAATTTAATTGTTTTGATTGTGATAGAGTTTATATTGGAAAGACAAAATGTACTTAAATATTAAAAGCAGAAGCATTATTAACAGTGAAGTATTCTTCATATTTAAGTTTGAACTTATGAGTCACTATGTTTACACTCAGTCTTCACTTACTACATTAAACTGTTAAAATCTTTAAGTACACCCATAGAATTGGATATTTGGGAAACAATATTCATAAACAAAAACCGTGATAAAGTTATAAATTTTGAAATTCCGGCATTAAATGAAGTATTAAAACTTAGTGCCCCTAACACCAGATGGCAGAGTGATCGGAGCTCCGTAGTAGTGGAAGAAGAGGGAGGTTCATTTAGTCACCAAACAGCTGAGGATGAGATCGAATGATCTTGAAAACATTTCAATTATACAACAACAAGTAAGTGAAGACTGAGTATAAACATAGTGACTCATAAATTCAAAAAAAAAAAAAAAAAAAAAGACAAAATGTAATTTGGAAACCAGAACATAAGAAATTTTTATAATTTTAAGTACAAACAGACTGATAAATCGGCCCGTAGCAGATCATTTTTGGTCATTTAACCATGAAATAAATCCAGAAGTTAAATTATTAAAACAATTAAATGGTCCAATAGATTTAATGGTTTGGGAGAAGATATTTATTTTAAAAAATAAATATTGCATAATGAATTTTGAAATACCGGCAGTCGATTCTGTTTTTAAATTTGTTTCATTTTCAGATTCTGGCAGTACTAACAAGAACATAGTGACATCAAGCATTTGTAACGCTGATGAGTTTGTTTATAATTCTGGCTGATGATGTGGAAGCATTCTCACGAAATCGTAATCCTGTTCAATTTATAAGAAAAGTTTCATCATTTCTTATAAGATAAGTGAAGTTTTAAGTTTTATTGTATTTGTATAAACTCTTTTTGTGTTACCTGCCTAACAGTTGCATTTGGTATTTCAAGCATTTCTTTCCACCATGTCTTATGCACCTCATCTGTAACTTCCCATCCTCCTTCTAGTCCCCATACTTCTATCCCATATAACATTTTTACCTCTACCACCATACTCGCGTATGCTTTGGTGAGGTAAAGGAACTTAATTTATTTTAAAGTTTTATTCAGAATTATAACAGTACGAGGTTTCTCTATAAAAGTGAATTACCATGTCTTGGTTTAAAATTGTTGATCCTCGAAGGAGGTAAAGGACGAGAAATCCTTAGATTCCCATCCTCCTTCTAGTCTCCATATAAAATTTTTGCTTTTACCACCATACTGTAGCATATACTTTGGTGAGGTAAAGAAACTTAGTTTATTTTAAAGTTTTAATCAGAATTGTAACAGCATGAGGTTTATCTATAGAATTGAATTAGCATGTCTTGGCTTAAAGTTGTTGAACCTCATAGCAGGGTAAAGGAAAGGAAATCCTTAGATTGTCAATTTGCAGAGCAATAGTCACACTTGTATGTGGAACTCAGTAGTTCTGGGCATTGAACATAACAATGGAGAGTTTGCAACCAACGTGCCTGGTGAACTTTGCACGGATATGGTGGATGGAATGTTCTAGAACCTTAGTACGATTTGTGCTGATTTAATGTGAAAAGATTCCAGGTTCACTGATTCAGCCCCCTCTCTCTAGTTAATTGTTCATACTTATAGCCATGGTTTTTGGCAGCTGTGGGCTAGTTTAACGTGAATCCTTCTAACGAGGGTCACGCCGAATCTCCGTCGTCTCCTCACCACATACCGACGTATCTCCAAGAGTTAAGACTCCTTCGGAGTCTCTTACTTTCATGTATTTATACTAGTAGTGGCATAATGTATGTAAAAAAGCACTGTTGTAAAGGGCATTAAAATTTGGAATGTCTTATTGACACACGGCCTATATATATTGGCGTTATGCGATTAGGTTAGCCCAGCCATGTCAGAGTGGGAACCAATATGCCATATCATGAAAGGGCTTAAGCCCTACTTGCTGGAACACGTCCTCCCAATGGGTCCCCAGACCGTCAAGAAATTGACAAATTTGGCATGCCGCACACAGGTGGCAATATATTTGACCGGACAGCGGGTCGACATCCTTCACAGGTCGCCACCAAACCCAGTCTCTCTTGTGCATAACCCAGACCCGGCCGACTCCATAGGGAGTTGACACAAGTTGTCTGCAAAAGTTGCAAATAGAAACCATCGAAGTTTTAGTACATCTTGCAATTCAGGACAAGCAACACCCTGACGTGGAGCCAGCCTTCACCCTTGGGGAAGTTTTCAACCACACGCGGCAGGTGCTTCCCGAAGGGTAATTAACACCCATGCCACTGGAACTTGGCAAAGGAACTGTCGTACGCAGGACAGCCGTCCTATCTGCTTCAAACGTCATCGGCCAAGCCATGTGGCATTAAACTGCAAACAGAAGCACTTCTCCCCAAATGGCCAACGACAGTCACAGGATTAAGACTCATGACTGGAAACAAACACAGGCTGGGACAACAAAATAAAACAGTGTAAATTAGCACCTGTCACAACCAACTAAATAATGTGACAGTGTGGGTTCGTAAAATTAAAAGTCTAGTCTGCAGAAACTCAAACTGCTCTTCATTTCCATAGAAAGACAGTTTGTACAGCCCTTACAGGCTCTAAAATAGACGTAACATACACCAATGCAGTATCCCTTTATTTCACCACATGTAAACAAACAAAAGAATTCACTTTAAAATCACTACACGATTATCAGTCTACAAGCAACTGACTACTGCTCAGCTTGCCTCTCTCTTATTTATAGCAGAATCATCGTTTCTCGAAAGTTACCGAACTAACACGAACTTTCGAGGTGGCGACGGAAGGAAAAGAATCATCCAGACATCACTACGTCTCCTTTCTCCACCCCGTCTCTCCCTTGGCAAGCATTTATGCACGTGTGGGCGTGGCTTGGGCGGTATCAATGCTTGGCGGCACTGCTCCCTCCTCAAGGCTGGTCGTCCCGAACAGCACCATCATAGCGGGCCAGACGATCCAGGTGTACCACCAACATCTTTAATTGCAGAACCTTCTGAATGCGGTAGCCCACGTCGTTAATTTCTCTTTACCGCCCGGTACAGTCCTTGCCATGGTTGTTGAAGTTTCGGGCGGGCGCTCGCCATCTGGCTGTTCTGACGAGCCATCTCATGCATGTCATTGAGATGGCCCACGAGGTTCTCCACATACTTGGTTCCTGGTTATTTCGCTTCCGGCAGGCTCCCAAAAGCCAGGCCACAAGCAAGGCGTAACTCTCAGCCAAACATTAAGCTTGCTGGCGTCATCCCAGTGGTGTCATTTGTTGACGAGCGGCAGGCCAGCAAGAACAGTGGTACCTTGACGTCCCAGTCTCGCTAATGGCTGGCCACAACTTTCCTCAGACGTTCTTCTAGGGTCTTGATGTATCTCTCGACCATTCCATCCGAATGTGGATGTAAAAGTGTTGTACGGGTCTTGTTCACCCCAAGTCTTTACAGTACCTCCTTCATTAGGTTAGATTCAAAATTGGTATCCTGATCGCAGTAAGCTCTAACGGCACCCCAAAACGGCAGAATAGTTGCCCCACGAGACTGTGATTATTTTCGCTTCCTGGTTCGGGGTGGCATACACCTCCGGCCACTTGGTGAAGTAGTCCACGGCCACCATCAGGTACTTGCCTCGGTCAGGCACTGGGAATGGTTCAACTATGTTGACCGCGATGCGATCGAAAGGCGCTCCGGCCACTTGGTGAAGTAGTCCACGGCCACCATCAGGCACTTGCCTCGGTCAGGCACTGGGAATGGTTCAACTATGTTGACCGCGATGCGATCGAAAGGCGCTCCGACGTTGTACTGCTGCATGCACCCAGGCTCCCAGTCTGGCGACCGTGACTCACCGAGGAGATGTGACATTGACGGCACCATCTGTCAGCGTCTGCTCGGAGCCTCAGTCAATAGTAGTGCTGTCAGAGTTTGTCGATTGTTCGGTTTGCTCCCAGGTGTCCTCCTGAAGTACCGGTGTGCACTTCATCCAAGACTTCCGAACCTTACTTCGGGGAAGTAACAACTGCTCCCCATGCGTCTTCCCATCGGGTGATTCCATACCCGGAACAGCCTCCACTTCTCCCAAGAGTGGTCCCAAGTCGGCGTCCGCCAGCTGCTCCCTCCTCAGGTGTCCGCTGTCCCAACCGTCCGAAGGCACTGATGTGACCACTCTGAAAGCTGCGGCATACTCCTTCTCTTCCACCCTTGTGCATTGACCGTACACTTCTGGGCAGGGTCTTCGGTACATGGCGTCTACGTTGCTGTGAATCTTGCCTCTATGATGTTCAGAGGTGAAGTCGTACTCCTGCAGCCTTCCAGGTTCTTAAAGCTGAGTAGCCAGATTAGGGCGGAGTGGTCAGTCCTCAGGTGGAATGACTGAGCGTACAGGTACTTGTAGAAGTGCTCCAAGGCCTACTACCACCAGTAGCTCTCGCTGGGTGACGCAGTAGTTTTTCTCTGCTTTGGACAGCGTCTTGCTGTAGTAAACTATCACCCACTCGAGGCCGTGCTGGACTTGTGATAGGACGCCTCCAATGCAATGGTGGCTGGCACAGTGTCCACAATGACGACGCCGCCTGGTTGTGGGAATCCCAGAATAGGAGCACTGCACAGTGTCTTCTTCAGCTGCTAGAAAGCGCCTTCGGCATCCTCCGTCCACAAATAAGACCGGTGTTCCTCTGTCAGGTGGGTGAGGGGTTTGGCGATATTGGAGAAGCCCTTTATGAAGCGGCGGTAATAACTGCACAGCCCCAGGAAAATGCGCAGTTCTTGCTTATCCTTTGGGCGAGGCCAATCTGTCACGGCCTGTGTCTTCTCTGTGTCTGTGGCCTCCCGTAGGGGAGGGGATCCGTCCCCTTCAGCTGCCAAAGTGCGGGCGCTGCGGACCCTTAGCACCCGTGGTACCTCTGACGTTACTAGAGGAACCTCGGGCCGAACATCTGAGCCCCTCCTTCGGGAGTTGTTCGGATTGGGATGGCTCGAGGGGGCAGTGTGTTCCCGATACCCGTGGGAATCGGGTACGTCTTCGGACGGAGTTGAGGGAAGCCATTAATTCTCCCGGGTACTAGCCTGCAAAGCTAGTAGAAGGTGTGCTAGATCACCAGGGGGCCCCACCGAGGTTTTTCGGTAGTCTTCACCTTTGTTGTTGGCGCGCGTAAGTGGCGTATCCACTTCCATCCCGTCTTGAGTCCATAGGACCAGATGGGGGGGGGGCTTGTTAGGAAACAAGGTCTTGCCCTATGGAAAGCCCCACGGAGGACGCCGAGCGCCCTTTGGGACAGCTCGGATAACTCCCTGGTTGAAAGAAGCCCGGGTCCTTGGTCCTACGGGTCCAGGACTAATGGGAGTAGATCCTCTGTACTCAATGTGTCTGTGGCCACTCCGGTTGGTGAGACTATGTGGTCCAAGTAGTTGACTTCCTTGAGGAGGAGCTGGCACTTCGCGTTCAGCTTGAAGTTGGTCGCCTGTAGTATCTGTAACACTTTTTTTTTAAATCTTACGTCCTTCAACGTTAAGTGTATCGGACGGTGAATGAAATGGGTGAAATGATGCTCAAATGTGTCCAGGGTCCATGGAGCTTAGAGCTACCCGACATTCATCTGTAAGGATAAGGGAAAACACTGGAAAAAACCTTATCCAGGTAACTCACTCTGACCGAGATTGGAACTCGGGACCTCTTGAACGTGAGGCGGACATGCTACCATCTACGCTACCGAGGCGGGCAAAGTAATACCTAGCTCAGGTTGTCGAGATGGTCCTCGAATGTCTTGCCGACGGTGATGATGTCTTCCAGGTATAGCAGGCGTCTTAAGTCAACCCTCTCATCACTGACTACATGAGGTGTTGGAAGGTAGCTGGTGAGTTGCAAAGACCAAAGGGCGTAACTGTGAACTGAGAATGCAATCTTCTCCTTGTCCCTCGGGTTTAGAGCCACCTGCCAGTACCTCAACTTCAGTTCCAGGGTCGAGAACCACTGCGTACCAGCAAGCGTGTCCAGGGTGTCTCAATCCGGGGTAGCGGGAGGCGATCCTTCCTGGTAACAGCATTCAGCTTCCTGTAGTCCACGCAGAAGTGTAGCTCGCCGTCCTTCTTCACCAAGATTACAGGGGAACACCAAGGGCTGTCAGACTCTTCAATCACTCCCCTGGATCTCATGTCCTCCAACATGTCCCGTACCGCCGATGGTTTTGTCAGCGGAACGCATCTCTGTGGTTGTCGAATGGACCTGGCGTCTCGTGTGTCGAAGTGGTGAAGCACTCGGTCCGTGCGGCCATAGTCGCCTTTGCTGAAGACGCGCAGGTATCATCTCAGTGGTTGTTAAACCTTTTTGAGCTGTTCTGCGGTCAGGTAGTCGGCCGCCCTCTCCACTAAGCCTTCCAGCCTGGGCCCCAGGCTAGCAACTCCTGACTCGTTCCTTGTCGCTTATTTATATCCGAGCCATTGTTTCTCTAAAGTTGCCGAAGCTTCACGGTGTTTCACGACGCAGCGAGAAATTCCAGATTACCTCCGTCTCTTTCGCTCTTGGCAAGCGCTCAGTGCTGACGTGGGCATGGGCGTGGCTTGGGTCACTTTCGTCTCTTTCGCATGTGCCGGCTACGGCCCGCAGCAAAACAATCCCTCGCGAGAATATTTTGAGCCTAATTATTGAACAAAATAATTTCTGATTGAAAACTGCTTTATTGTTTGTCAAAATATTCTCCTTTGTGATCAATACATTTTTGCACCCGTTTGAACCTTTTGTCAAAGCATTTATTCCAGTCCTCTTGAGACACCTCCAAAACATGGTTTTTGAAGGCATCAACGGCTTCTTCTACCGACGAAAATCGTTGTCCACGCATTTATTCTTGATGTTCGGGTACAAAAAGAAGTCATTGGGTACCAAGTCAGGACTGTATAGCGGATGATGCATCAATTCGATTTTTTGAGCCTTCAAATAGTCTGTTGTTAGACAAGATATGTGTGTGTGCGCTCGCATTGTATTGATGAAGAATGATCCTACGGATCTTGTTTGTTTTTCTTTACTTTACCGAAGATTTCCGGCAAACAAATCGTTGTACCAAATAGCATTGGGAGTTTTACGTTCCTCTAAAAGCATTGTTGCCACATAGCCAGTTTTGCTGAAAAAGCAGACGGCATTGCGACGTTTATTAGATTCGATTCATCTTGAAACACCCATACAGTTGACTGCTGTTTACGTTCCGGCTCACATGCATGCATCCATATTATAGTCTTATATATGTCTTTTGAGGCACCACCTTTATATTTTTTGAGCACATTTGTACAGCAATCGACAAAAGCATCTTTTTGAGACTGCGTTAAATTATGTGGGATCAAGCAAGAGCAAACCTTTTTCATCACCGTCGTCATTACCGTCATCGTCATCGTCATCATCATCATCAACTTTTCATGGTTTAAGCCATCAAGACTCGTTCTGGTCTCATAAATTTTAAATTAAAATTGTTGTATCCATATTTTTTGTTGGTCTACCAATATTTCTTCCACCTAATGGTTTGTAATCTAAAACTAATTTTGCAATGCGGCTATCATTCATTCTGTCGACATGTTCCTTCCAGTTATTTCTGTTTTGTTTTATTCTATCTGTTAGCTTAAAAATATTCAATTAGTTTTGAATGTCCTCACTTCTTTGATTATCTAGAAGATTATATCCCACCACATTTCTTAAGAACTTCATTTCCACTATATAGATAGAATCAACCTGAAAAATTCAATGCCATGACCGGGACTTGAATCATGGATCTCCTGGTTTCCGGCCAGTCGTTCTTACCCATTGAGCTACCATGGCCAACGTGCTGTTTTGACATTAAATTCTCCAATTGACTCATTTTCCCGGTAAACCACTAGGGGCTCTTGTATTTAAGATGCACCATTTGTGGCGACTTACTATTGTACGTACTTGAATCCCAGGCATCATCATTTCTTCTCACTAACTGTATATCAGCTAAGATTTTAGTGATAGAGTCAACCTGAAAAACTCAATGCCATGGCCGGAATTTGAAGCACAGATCTCCTGGTTTCTGTCCAGCTGCTCTTACCCATTGAGCTACCATGGCCAAAGTGCCATCCTGACTTAAATTCTCCAACTGACTGGTTTCCCAGTAAACCACTAGGGAGTCTTGTATTCGAGATACACCATTTGTGGCGACTTAATATTCAGGTACTTTTAAGTACTTGAATCCCAGGCTTCATTATTAAGCTCTTATTATTTAAGTCAATTGATGGAAATTAATCATTTCTTCTCACTAGCTGTATTTCGGCTAAGATTTTAGATACAGTCAGCATGAAAAATTCAATACCATGGCCAGGATTTGAAACACGGTTCTCCTGGTTTCCGTCCAGTCGCTCTTACCCATTGAGCTACCATAGCCAATGTGCTAGTAAGATATATGGCTAGCGAGAAGAAATGATTAATTTCCATCAATTAACTTAAGCCAATTGGTGATACCAAACTACTAAAAAATATTTATTATGGTGTTATCTTCCCATACCTATCATATGGAATTGAAATATGGGGAAGTTGTCCAAGGGTACATCTGGACAGAGTATTCATTCTACAGAAAAGGTGTATTAGGATAATTTTTAACTTAAAAAATACTGATTCTTGTGTAGATAGTTTCAAACAAAACAAAATGTTCACACTATACTCACTATATGTATATAAAGCAATTCTTTTTGTTGTAAGTAAGGTAAATTTGAAGACTGCTGATGTACACAATTATAATACCAGATGCAACAATGACTATTTTAGAGACTGTACTTCTAAATGATCTACTGATAGAGATGTTTTTATAATGAGACAGATTTTATTTAATAGACTGCCAACTTCACTTAAAGCATTAAATGGTACGAAGCAATTTCAAAACAAATTAAAATACTTTTTAATGGATAAATGCTTGTACAAAGTTGATGATCTGTAAATATGTTTTTATATGAGGAGCATTTTGAAGCCAGCTTTATTGAATTACCAGATTACAAACTGATAATTATTTGTGTTTACAGAAACCCGAGCAGCGATGTCAAAATATTATATGAGAAATTAGATAATGTGTTATTCTCAATAAATAAATCCAAAAATGTTATAATTACAGGAGATCTAAATATAAATTTTTTGGGACAGAATAAAGAAAAGAGAGATATTCAGGTTTTGTTAGAGAGCTATGGGCTACAGGCTGTCGTAAACATTCCAACAAGAGTAATAAATGGGACCAACAGTGCTATTGATCAAATAATATTAAATTCACAATTTTGGAAATATAAAGTAGAGGTTTTTGATACAGCCCTATCGGATCATTATGGTCAATTATTGCATTTATTAAACAAAAATATATATGATATAAAAAAGCATCAATCAAAAGAAATTGTGAAATATGTAAAAGTGATAAACAAGGAAACAATAAATTACCTTAATTATTGCTTATCTAAAGAAACATGGGATGCAGTATATCAAGAGAACTGTATAAATAAAGCTAGTATCCAATTTTTAAACATTTTTAAATATCATGCAGATGTTGCCTTAATCAAAAAAAGGTAAAGGTTAATAAAACAATTAAAAACCAGTGGGTCACCAAAGGTATCCATAAATCAAGCATGAGATTAAAATTCCTGTGTAGATATGCAAAGAATAATAAAGTTTCAGCAGTCTTTCTTGATTATTTACATACTTATAAGAGAACCTATAACAAAGTAATTAGGGCCGCTAAGAAAATGTTTAATAATAAAAAGATTTTGGAATCAGTGAACAAATCAAAGTCAATTTGGGATATAGTTAAAACCGAACAAGAATCCACTCATAAAATAATAACTGACATATGCTTCACAAACGAAAATAAACTAATAACAGATCCTGAAGAAGCAGCTGAGTGCTTCAATACGTTTTTCATTGAAATTGCAAATGTTATCCAAAAGCAAATATGTAATAATAATCCTTTCACTGCTCCCTATCCAAGTAAAAAAGTTAACTCCAGTATGTATCTAGCACCAACAGACGAAGAAGAAATAGCCTCTGTTATAGCAGGACTAAAAGATAAAAAATCCATTGACTCAGATGGGTTCTCAAATCATTTGCTGAAACAGTGTCATCATCATATTCTAAAACCATTATGTTACTTAGTGAATTTATCATTTAGTTCAGGAATTTTCCCAGATGTTTTTAAAATCTCAAAGGTTAAGCCACTATTCAAAAAAGGTTCGACAGAAATAATGAAAAATTATAGACCAATATCTATCTTATCTGTATTTTCAAAAGTGATAGAAAAAATTATGCATAAACGACTAGTTTCCTTTTGCGAAAAGTATAATATCTTAACACAATGTCAGCATGGCTTTCGGAAAGGGAGTTGCACTACCTCGGCATTGACCAAATTCTTAGAGAATGTGTATAGGGCACTAGATAGGAAAGAGTGTCCTGTGGGTATTTTCCTTGATCTCACAAAGGCATTTGATCTTGTAGACCATAGCATTCTACTGGATAAGTTGCATGCAGTTGGTATTAGAGGAATATGCTACGAATGGTTCAGATCATATCTGGAACGTAGACGTCAATTTGTACAGCTAGACTATGTAGATAAAAACTTAGGTGTAATTCAAAGTAAAACATCTTCAGAGAAAATAGTACAGCAAGGTGTGCCCCAGGGTTCAATATTGGGCCCATTTTTATTTCTCTTATATATTAATGATTTAGGTCTAGGTTTAAATAAAACGGGCAAGAACATCAATTTGACACTCTTTGCCGATGATACCAGCATATTAATGACTGGGAAAACCTCGAATAAGGTATTAAGCTATAATAATACTTTTAATACAAAAATTGTCAATTGGTTTTTAAAAAATAAGCTAAAAATAAATGAAGAAAAATCAGTAGCTATAGGCTTTCACCACAAACTAAATAACACTGCTCAATTCCCAAGTATATATTTAGGGAATAAATCACTACTCTATGAATCAAATACCAAATTTCTAGGAATATGGTTAGATGAACATTTAAAATGGGAAAAACAAATTCAGCAACTAGAATTGAAACTAAGCAGAATTACATTCGCTATTAAATCAATGAGGGAGTCTGTAAACACAAATGTATTGAGAATTATTTATTTTGCTTATTTTCATTCTGTAATGTCTTATGGTATACTTAGCTGGGGAAATGCTAAAGATGTATCAAAAATATTTAGACTGCAGAAAAGGGCTATTCGTTATATAGTAAATATTCCTTTCACCACCAGCTGTAAACCATATTTTAAACTACTAAAAATACTTCCATTACCCTGTGTGTGTATATATATGAAGCTCTAGTTAGGACAAGAATTGTACTTGCTCAATTTCAAACAAATTCGCAGATATACACATAATACAAGAAGTAAATCAGATCTACGCATTATAAGCCACAATACAACTTTATTCACACATAGCTTCGAACATAAAGTAGTATTATTATATAACAAACTACCCGATGGCATTAAAAGTATAACATCAGAAAAAAGGTTTAAACTGTCTGTAAAATCATTTTTAAGAGAAGGTTGCTATTATTCAGTGGAAGAATACTTAAAACATGATCAACATATCAATGCTTCCTAAAATGATGTTTGTGAATAAATACCTATGCAACTTCGGAGGTGATGCTTGTAATATTCAGAAAAGCTGTAAAAAATATCCTACTAAAAGTAATGTCACAGACAACAGATGAGTTTCTAAGAAGTAAAATTAAATAATAAAGTAAATATTGATTTTTTTTTGGTAAAAAATATGTCTCTTACAGCCTAGTTCTTAAAAATGTAATACATTAAACTATTATGTGACCTAAGTTTCCTTATTCTTAATTACTATTTGTATTATTATTCTGTTAATTACTACTGCATTACTTTAATCACTATTGTATTATTTAACTACTATTGTATTATTTAATTACTATTGTATTATTCATAATTGTATTACTCATAAGAAATGTATTATTCTTATGGGTACAAATTTGACGAAGCCATGAATATTGTATATTCCTAAGGTGAATAAAACTACCTGTCTGTCTGTCTGTCTCTCTGTCTCTCTCTCTGTCTGTCTGTCTCTGTCTGTCTCTCTGTCTGTCTGTCTCTCTGTCTGTCTCTCTGTCTGTCTGTCTCTCTGTCTGTCTGTCTGTCTGTCTGTCTGTCTGTCTGTCTGTCTGTCTGTCTGTCTGTCTGTCTGTCTATCTATCTATCTACTGTTTATATTTTGCTCTATATCCTATAATTGTAAACTTTTAGATTGTAATTGGCAATGTCAGAAACTGCTTTGCAGTCTATTGACAAATAAATAAATTTAAACTTAAATAATGAGAGTTAAATGATGAAGCCTAGGATTCAAGTACTTACAATAGTAAGTCACCACAAACAGTGTATCTTGAATATGAGAGTCCCTAGTGGTTTACTGGGAAAATATGAGTCAATTGGACAATTTAATGTCAGGACAGCATATTGGCCATGGTAGCTCAATGGGTACATTGAACTCCCTGTTTTTCAATTATCAGATTAACAGTAAATTTACAGTCAGAACAAAATCTTCCTTTTCTGTATCCATTTTGCACTTCCATGATTATATTTTCCATTATTATATTTAAACAACATTTTAAAATAGATACATAGATTTTACAGCATGTATTTAAAATGATTATGCCTCTATAATTTTTACATTCATGACGACCATCTTTCTTATAGATTGGATATATTTTTGCTATTCTCCATTCTTCTGGAATATGGCTGAACTTCCAACATATATTTATTAAATCTAATAGACGACATTTCAATGGAGTGGAGGCATATATAATTAATTCATTGTTAATGTTATCTACTCCAGGAGTTTTCTTAATTTTGAGGTTATTAATTGTAGACAATAATTCTTCAAATGAAATTGGATTTATATTTTCATCTATAATTATAATTAAGACGGTTTCCTCATTTTCTTTTTTCTCCATCCATAAATCCTGGAAATAAGATATCCACTTATCTTCAGAAATTAAATTAAATTTCAAATTGTCTTTGTCTTCTCTATTCAAATGTTTTAATATTTTATAATATATGCCTTATTTTGTCGGCCATGTACATCAAATTCTATGTCACTAATGTATTTTTCCCAGGAGTTCCGTTTAATTTTACATACTTCTCTTCAGACAATAGCTCTTATTCTGAGATGATCAATGATCTGCATCTGAGATGATCAACCTCAGTATATGTCAACCTTCTAAAGCCTGCAAGTCCAGTCCTCTCCATATAGTCCCTAAAAGAGATGGAACTTTGCATGATAGAGGAGATAATCATGCACTCAATGCAATCACAGTACCCAATAGGTACCCAATTCCTCATTTACAGGATTTCAACTATCAACTTTCTAAGAAAACCATATTCTCCTAAATAGACCTCATTAGAGCTTATCATCACATACCTGTTGCACCAGAAGACATCCCAAAGAAACCAGTCATTCCTCCATTTCGTCTTTTTAATTTTTGAAAATGCCATTTAGACTACGCAATGCAGTACACACATTTTAGCATTATATTTATAGTGTTTTGTCAGATTTGCCTTTTACTTATTCTTATCTTGATGACCAGCTAATTGCATCATCATCGAAGGATGAATATATGGTCCATCTACAACTTTTTGAATGCCTAGGTGAACATCACCTTAATATCAATGTGGGAAAGTGCATTTTCGGTGAAAAACAAATTTCATTTCTGGATTACCTTGTCTCAAACCAAGCAGTTTCATCTCTAGCAGACAAAGTACAGGTCATCAAAGACTTCCCACATCCTACAGCAGTACCAGAACTTTGAGATTTTTGGGACTTGTGAATTTCTACCAACGCTCTTTACACACCCTGCAGAAATTCAACAATCCTTATTAAATTTTAGATGAGTCGTACTTTTTACACATCTGCTTCACTTTCGTACCTATTTTGAGGTACGAAAGTGAAGCAGATGTGTAAAAAATACGACTCATCTAAAATTTAATAATTTTTCGCTTCACTGTGGTGTTCCAATACAGTTAAATCTCGATATATCAACAATCCTTATTTGACCTCTGTAAAAATGCAAAGAGGAATAACCATCCAACTGTATGGAATCACATAGCAGATGCATTGTTCATCAATTTGAAAGAAGAGCCAGCTAATGCAACCCTGCTTGCTCACACATCATTTCATCTGCCCTTAATCTTAATGGTTGATGCTTCGGAATATGCCATAGGGGCCTCACTAGAGCAATTGAAGGGGGAAATGCCAGAACCACTTGCATTCTTTTCCAAGTCTCTCACAGACATGCAACACAATTATAGCACCTACGATTGTGAATTGTTAGCTGCCAATTCTGCTGTGAAAAATTTCAGATACCTGCTAGAAGGCAGGCAGTTCACAATATTTTCAGACCACAAACTATTATTGTTTGCTTTCAAATAATGCTTGGACAAAGCAACACCTAGATAACATCAACACCTTGATTTTCTCTCACAGTTCACTACGGATATTAGATATCTCCCAGGTGGAGAGAATATCCCTGCTAATACATGCTCTAGAATTGCAGATATTACATTGCCAACAAGTATTTCATATGAAGATATAGCTAAGTTACAAGAGAATGATACAGAATTGGAAAATATTAAAAAAACAGAATCCAGTTCATTGAAATTCACCACCATAATTTTATCTGATGGATTTAAGATGTTTTGTGATAATTCTACAGAGTAACTCAGATCTTACATGCCGCCATTCTACAGAAAAAAGGTCTTCCATGCATTGCTCACTCCGGCATCAAAGGAAAAGTGGATTTAATACGACAGCACTTTGTTTGGCATTCAATGAAACAAGATGTGAAACCGTGGTCAAAAACATGCATTCCTTGTCAGAGAGCAAAAGCTTTCAAACAAAAAACTAGTGCTATCAGAATTTTCAGTCAAGTCAGTGATCGCTTCTCTCACATCCATGTGGACATAGTAGGACTTCTACCTTGTTCTCGAGGGTTCACATATCCACTTACAATGATAGATTCACATGCTGGCCAGAAGTAGTACCACTAAAGGACATTACCACAGAAACTGTTGCTAGTACTCTCTTGTCACCATGGATCACATTTTTCGGGTGACTTTAAATTCATCACCACCGACTGAGGATGATAGTTTGATTGCCAACTGTTCACTCACCTCACAAGAGCTTTGGGAATACATCACATAAAAGCTACTACTTACCATCACGCTTCCAATGAGAAAATCGAATGCTTGTATTGCAATCTCAAGGCTGACTTAAGAGCTCACTTATCAGATGACTGGTTCAACAACTTACCTACCATCTTAAAGGGACTGTATGCATATGTAATTCCAGACTACAATGTGACTCCAGCAGAAATGATTCTCGGGGTCAATCAAACTTCCAGCTGACTTCTTTGCTATAACATTCCTTTTTTGTCTTCAACCTGAGGCAGCACATGGCCTCACTGAAGTCAATCAACACTCAACATCACTCTGCAAAACCTATTTTCATCCATCCAGAACTTTGACAACATCTCATGTGTTCATCAGACAAGATGCAGTTAGAAAACCTCTCCAACCTATTTACAATAGACCGTATCTTCTAATCAATCGTTGTGGAAAGAACTTCACTCTGAAAATGCCTCATGGTCCACAGACAGTCTCCATCGACAGACTTAAACCAGGCTTCCTACTGCATAAAGTGGAACCTACACGACTCAAGTCCTCAACGCCAGTGCAACCGAACTCTATGGTCAACCCTGAAAATAGCCATCAGTCCAGCAAGCAGATTACGCGTTCTGGTCACACGTGCACTTCCTAAGTAGATCTATCTTGACTAGGATTGTTTGTTTCTTATTTTCTCCAAATTTTTAGATTCTGAAATTATTCAATGGTTGTAACCTAGCCAACATCTATGATTTATGTATTATGTAGGTTTAGAATAAATAGTGTATATTTAACAACCAAAAACTACAAATTCAGCCATTCTGCATCTGGTATCCAATAATAGGATGTTGAGTCTGAATATTTTATTGCATTTTTTGGAATAGCTGGACGTATTATTAAATATTCCTTATCCATAATAGTGTCTAGTTGCTTGCAAAGGGTGCACTGTGGTGAAATGTATATATTCATTCTATGAAAGTGGTGGATAAACAGACGTTATCAGTAGTTAAACAGAATATTGCTGCTGATTTTCTTGATAAGGTAATCAGGGAAGAATTTCTTGTCTTCAAAGATGTTTCTGCATTTTTTATCTGCACCTGGAGTTTCAAAATATTGTTAAAATGATAACCTTATCATCAAATTTGTGATTTGGCCGTAATTTATTTATTTATTATCCAATTTTTTTATTCCTATTTTACCCAAAGGAATATTAGGAATATAGTTTTACAAATTTATGAATATATAAATATATGTAATATATCTATAATATATATAATATATACATATACATATATATTTACAAAAACATAACAAATTTGATATCAAGCTGACAAACAGTAAACATCAAGATGAATCATTTAGCTTAAGAAATATTTTGTTTAAGACTAGCGATCAGTATGGGAGAGCGACTCCGTTTCAGGGTCCAGCGATCAAATGAAAATACACTCTGCTTCCTTGATTTTCCCACCAGTTTATTTATATAACATTTAGATTACAACTTTGCTCCCAAACAACCTGCTCGTTACAACGTTACCTTCCCCGAAAACGATCCACGATGAAGTGTCGCGCTTTTTTCTCCATTCTCAGCGTCCTTTCCTACCGCAGACTATCTAGCACGCCCCTTTCCTATTTCCGTGACTATTCCGCCCGTATCACGTGATGCATAACCATTTTTATTGGAGGTTCGTTTTCCTATTTTTACTCTTACTAGGCTCTCACCCCTCTGTCCCTCCTTTTTGACCTTCGGGGTCATGTGAAGAAATATTCAGACTTCTTCTCACATTCCTTAGGGGAGTGTTTTCTTCCTCGACCCCTTGACACATTCCTTAAGTTAATGGATTTTTGTTCCCCCAACTGCGGTTTCCGACCCGAACTGCGGTTTCTGTCTCAAAATGCCCTTCGGAGGAATATTGCAATTTTCTTTTATTTACTTATTTCTTTCTTTCTTTTTTTATTTGGGAAAATTGTAAATTCCTTCGAAAGTCCCACTAAACAGTAATCAACAAAAATGATGTGAACTGGATTACTTCCTAAGTTACTTCCTATCGGCCTTCGCTCCATTAACGCGCGAACGAGCAAGGAGTTTTCGGGAGCTGTTACATATACACTGAACAAGGGACAAAATATATACATACCTAGATATACACATATCCTTAAATGCATTGTTACCTAGCAATACCCTGAAATACATTGTTACATATATGAGCCCTTAAATATTTCTGTTTATTTGTATTTTACATTTCTTGTGCAAGTCTACACTTTCTTTTGGCGTACAGAACAATGGATTTGCCTTCACTTTTTTTTTTTGACATATTTGGTTGGTGCATGTTTGTCTTTTGAGCTCTGTACTTTCATTGCAATATTGTGGGTAATTAACACTCCATACACTATCACACGCATCTCACTTGTGCATATCTTGCACAGGTTTCTTTCTTCGTGCACTATCACACTCTTGTTATTTTGAATCACAAACATATAAACTCTAATATCAGGAAATATAATTGTTTTTTTTTGTTACAATTGTGTCTTTATTCCTTTTGTGTAGACAAGGGTAGCATTTGGTTTAATCTCGGGTTCTTACTTCCCAAAAAGTTCGCTCTATCTCTATACTTCAATCCTATTTGCGTCAAACAGTTAGCTTTACAATAATTTTTGCCTTACAGTTAATGAGGTCAGTGACTTTGGGATGCGTCAAATCATGGCTTGTTGTTGGCAATGGCCAATTCTCTAAAGGGTCTCAATAAAGATAAATTATACCTGCCTAATTTTTTATTTGTCTTAACATCTTCTAACTCAAAAGAACGGTCACCGAATTGAGCAATGATCACAGCTGGTCCTTCCCAGAGTACATGCAGTCTATGTGATGTCTTTGTCAGTAGGGAGGACTTGTTATGCGTTCTTATCAGCACCTTTTCTCCTAACTGCGGTGTCCATTTCTTCCCATATCGTTTCTTCTTTTTATTTCTGTTTTCTGCGCGTTTTCTCAAGCGCTCATAGGCTTCTAAGATCTGTTGACTTTCGCTTTGCTCCTCAGTGCGAATGACGATCGGTAGCCCTGGGATTATGTCTTCAGACGGTTCCTTCAAAAGTAGTGTTACTGGAGCTATTCCCGTGTTTGGATTAATGGTGTTATTCATGACACGTTCTATCAGGGGTAGTTGGGGAACCCACGAGGTATGTTTCTTTTTGTAGGTGAGGATGCGTAGAAAGATGGACAAGTCCCGTATGGTCCTTTCACATGGATTACTTTGTGGATGGTACGCGGTTGAATTGTAAATTTTTATGCCTGCAGTTCTAATTTTATCCATAAATAATTTGCCCTTATGTATGGACGCATTATCTGCCAAAATAGCGTCCATTTTGCCGTATTTCGGTATAAAGTCTTCTATGATCTTTGCTGCACAGGCTATGCTTGTTAATTTCTTCATTGGGTATAATTTCACAAATTTTGTAAATATGACCACCATTACGAAAATATATTTCATCCCTGCTGTTCCCATGGGTAATGGTCCATGTGAGTCGATTGTTACCAATGCTAGTGGATTGTCGCGGAGTATGGAAATTGGTGGTGTGTCGTATTTCACGTTAAGTGGTTTTGCTTTCTGGCAGATGATACATGCAGATATGCGTTGACGAACTTTATGTTGTAATCGGGGAATGTAAAAATATTGTTCTATTGTCAGGCATGTCTTCTCGGTTCCTCCATGAATGATGGCTGTATGAAACGAGTCAATAATTAAGTTTTCTATGACGCGTGGTGCGTACGTCCGCCATGTTAAGTGGTGTCTACCTTGCAATTTGTACAGGATTCCGTCGCGTTTTCCAAATGATCCTTTCGTGTCCTTTTGAATATCTGGAGCTGTTGTGAAAATTTCTGCTAATTTGGGGTCCTCCTGTTGAAGTTGTCGTATGTTTTTTACCTGTATTAACATTTTGTTTAGATGGGTGTCTACTTTTAGGATGTGTACTTCATGTGTGTTGCCTTGGCATTCTGGTATGGCTCCTTTTGTGGTCAGTCTAGACAGTGTGTCTGCGAAGATGTTTTGGTTTCCAGGTATATGTGAGATGGTGACATCATATGACATTATTTCGTGTATGTATCTAGAGATTTTTGAGCTTGTTAATTTGCACTTTTTAATGAATGATAGGCTCACGTGGTCCGAAAATATTATGATTTTGCAATTAAAGATGTAGTCTCTGAATTTTTGAATAGCGAAAAAAATTGCAGCTATTTCCTGTTCCGTTACACATGCTATTTTCTCTGTGTGTGTCAAGTTTCTAGATGCCGTACTTATAACGTACTGTTGTCCTTTGTCATCTCTTTGACATAGTACTGCTCCGAAACCAGAAATTGATGCATCCGTGTAAATGTAGTAGGGTTTGTCGGTGCGGGGTCGTTCCAATAAAATAGCTTGTCCGAATAATTCTTTTACTCTGTCGAATGCATTTTGGTGTGTGCTCATCCAGCGCCATCTTACGCTTTTCTTTAACAACTCTCTAAGGGGTGCCACTTCTTTAGCGTAATTAATTAGAAATCGTGCCTCATACTCGAATATGCCCAATACTCGGCGTAGCTGCCTTATGTTTCTTGGTGCAGGGATTTCTGCAATAGTTCGGATTCTTTCTTTATCTGGAGAAATACCTTTCTCCGAAATGATGTATCCTAGGAATTTGGTTTCTTGTTGGAAGAATTTGGTTTTTTCTAAGTTCAACGTCAGCCCGTTTGATCTTAATTTTGTAATGACGTAATCCAAATGTTGTATGTGTTCGTCTATCGTATTGTCGTGTAGTAAAAAATCATCGATATATTCGGTCAGGAATTCTTGAGCAGTATCTCCAAATATGGCATACATGGCTCTTAAAAATCCGCTTGCACTTACTGACATGCCAAACGGTAGTCTGGTAAACTCTAACACTCGACCCTGATATAGGAATCCCGTAAATTTTCTTAAGTGTGGTGGTATAGGGATTTGTAGGTACGAGTTTGTCAAGTCGATGGAGGAAAACCATTTTTTTCTTCCGATGCTGGTGAGTATTTGTTCTATGCCAATTGTCCGAAAATTATCTGGTAGAATAAACTGGTTAAGGTGCCGGGCATCTATTGTTATGCGTGCTTTCCCATTGCTTTTGCGCACTATGCAGAGGGGGCTTATGTAGGGGATATTTGATTCTTGAATTATCTTTTGTTCTAGCATTTCTTTAATGGCGTCTTCCACTGCTGGTTTTACATTTAGTGGAATGTTCCTGCATTTATAGTGCCATGGTTTTACTTCTTTAATTTGAAAGTCGTAGCAGAAGGATGTACAAAGGCCTGTTTTTTCCGAAAAAGCAGCTCTGTTCTTCCACAGAACAGAAAAAAGAGATTCTTTTTGTCTTTCATCCAAGTGTGTGAGTCCATTCACTTTCTCCCCTAATTTGGAACGCATTTGTAACTTTAGGTCAAGGACCTGGCATGCGGTTTCTAAGGGTGGCTTTCCCCCCAGCTGTTTGGGTCTGTCGCTCACACCCACTCTCATGGAGCCATTTATTACTATCGTGATAGGGGAAAAACTTGCTTTTTCGTCCCTGCCGAATAGATCAGTTCCCTCGCCATTAATCAAGTCAAAACTTTTACAACTCTAATGTGTGCTAACAATTTCCTCAGTCTTTAAAATCGCAAGGTAAATATCTTTGCTTATACTAATGCATTGAACAAAAAATTGTTCCTCCTCCAATTGGTTTTCGGCTTCTGTTAATTGCATGTTGGGAACTGCCTGCTGGCAAAAAGGAATTGGAAACTCTTCGTTGTTGCCTCGAATGGTTAAAATTCTGGCTGCGTAATTAATCTTTGCGTGAAATGCTTGGAAGAAATCGCTTCCTAGAATAACTTGTACAGCCAAATGCGGTATTATCAAAAAATGACTTCCACATGATTTTGGCCTAAAGTGAATGGAATCATAACTTGTTTTTGTATACGTTATTTCTGTCTTCCTATGGCCATTAATACGTGCACATTTTTGGTGGGTAATGTTTGTAGGTGTATGCCTTTAGCTTCCAAGTGATTAAAGAATTTTAGACTACAGACAGATGCCGTCGCTCCAGTGTCTAGCGTTGCCAGGAAAGTTTCATCTGCTATGGTAATCTCTATTTGTGGCGTTTCTGTTATGTCTTGCTGTATTGTATCCGTATTCATGTTTCCGGCATTGTTTCCAACTGTCAAGTCTTTATCCTCATTGTGTATCTGTAGTTGCGCCATCGTATTTTTAGTGTTTCCATTTTTTTTAACATACCTCGAGGCAGAAAAAGGAAACGGTCTCCTACCCGAATTTAGTTTTCCGTATTGTGTGTCTCACTTGCACCGTTTAGGGATGTGTGGGTGGTTGGGAGAAATGTCTGGTTCGCAAACCATTTTTGTTTGGGCCTTGCACCGTTGTTGTAATTTGTCGTTGGGGACCTACTCCTATTTGTTTCTTTGCTTGCTGACTCATGGTTCTCATGAGGTGCTTGTTCTGCTCAGTGGTCCGTCGTGTGTGGTCGGTTATCATGGTCATAACCATTATTGGTCCATCGGCGTCCTGCAGGATTTTCCCTGGGTAAGTCATTTTTGTATGGTCTTTGAAAAGCATCATACCGTCTCTCTCCGATAATATGGTTGTCATTGGCGTGTCGTCTTGGATATGTTCGTTGTGTGCGCATGAAATTTATGTAATGTGTTCGCTGGGGATGTTGAGGATTTTCTCGGGGTTGTCTTTGGTCATATTGGGAATTGTGTCTTCTGTGGTCATACGCGGGTACCTGGTCTCTGTACCGGTCTCTGGAGTGTGTCTGGTCGTTATGTCTGGCATTTCCAGTGTTGTATGCCCTCGTCCCACTAAAGTTTTGGGCATGTTGCGACGTCCTGTCATCTCGTAGTCCTGGGTTCAGTTCAGTCCTGGGTGGTTCTAGTGCTGTCAAAAGTTTGATTGTCTCGCTAATTGTACTGGGTTGTGCGACAATTAAATGATTTTTTATCTGTTCTGGGTAGTGTCGCGTAACTAAACTAATAAATTCCTGAGGTTCCATGGGAGGGTCCAACATTTTACTTTGTTGTGCTAAGTCTAGAAAGTAATCCACCATGGATCGTCCTCTGTGTGGATATTTTCCTGTATTTATGTTCGTTCGGACAGCATATTGTGTTGCGCCATTCCAATATCTTGTTAAAAAGTGTTGTTTGAAGTCTGTGTAACTGGTGTGGTCACCTACTGCTAGCCTAAACCAAGTCAGTGACCGCCCCTGCAAGCCTCGTTTAACTATTATCATCTTAAAATCATCTGGAATGTTCTTGAGCTGAAAGTAATACTCTAGGTCCATTATGTAACGCTTCGCGTTGTCTCTCACGTCATCAAATGTTGGCACGGTTATTTCATTTAACAAGTGAAAATGGTTAGGGTACCCGGTGTTTATACAGTTATTGTATATGCTCCCTTGGCTAACACTATTACCTTTTTCCCTAGGTACTGTTGAAGACGTGGTTTGGCACGTGTTCATCGGTCCCTGTCTTGTTGGTACACTTGAAATGTCATTACTCTGAGGTTGGTCATTACATATTTTTAAATCATTAAGAGCCTCTTTGAGTGATGCCATTTCTCGTGCATGGTGTTCAATTCTTTTATCAGTTGAGCGTTGAGCTGCGTCTGCCTGTGTCAGGGTTGCTTTAATTGCTATCAATTCATTATGAGTGGAATTTTCTGCTTCTTTCTGCCTATTTTGTATTATGACACAGGTGTTTCGCATCTCCTCCCTCAACTGGGCATGCACATTATCATAATGCTGTGAAATCTGTGTAAGTTGCTCTCTGGTGGTTTCCATGTCCTTTTGTGTATCGTGCACCTCTGTGCGCATATTCAAAAATTCTACCTCTATAGTGGCCTGCCCTAACCTAATTTCTGCTAATTGCTTATTCTGTTCTTCTGTTTTACTTTCTAATTGTCTTTTCAACGTGTTTGTGTATTCTGCAATCTTTTCTTCTAAATTATTTTCTAACATGCTGTTTCTTGCTGCTATTTGCTGACTATGTTCTGACATTCTACTTTCTATTTGTTGGCTTTGTTCGGCCATCTTAGTTTCTAGGTTGCTTTGGAGCTGCTGGAGCATCTGTTGCATCGTAGCCGTGAGGCTGAGTGTTGCCTCAGGACTAATTTCTTGCACAGCGATATCTCCGGGCTGCCCTTGGATTTGTTCCTCCATGTCTGCGCTAATTAACCTGCCACTTCTCAGGATCATATAAATTTTACACAGTCTGTAGTGTTACTGCTAGACTTGTCCTACACAGTGAGTGCCCCTTGTGGAACGACTGTGGAAAGGGTACTTACTCGTGATGTTGCTGGTGTTTACCTCCGTCGGAAGTGGTGGTTGTTGCTGTCCTGTTGTCGTCGTGCTCAGCAACCTTGTCCGCGGTGTCCGTCTACGATGTCGTGGTGTGATCTGCTGTTGCTCTGGGTGTTGTCTCCGGGCGGTAATCTCATTCTCGGCGTCTGTTGCTCTGGGTGTTGTCTCCGGACGGTAATCTCGTTCTCGGAGTCTGTTGCACCTGGTGTCTCTGGGCGGTAATCTCGTTCTCGGTGTGATGGTCTCGAAGGAGATGTTGCTGGTTGTGGAAGCTCGCTGGGTGGTTAAGACACGTTGGGTGCCATTTGAGGCGGTAATCGGTGGATTTAAAGGATCCTACAGCGAAAGACCGATTTTGCTCCTGACTAGCGATCAGTATGGGAGAGCGACTCCGTTTCAGGGTCCAGCGATCAAATGAAAATACACTCTGCTTCCTTGATTTTCTCACCAGTTTATTTATATAACATTTAGATTACAACTTTGCTCCCAAACAACCTGCTCGTTACAACGTTACCTTCCCCGAAAACGATCCACGATGAAGTGTCGCGCTTTTTTCTCCATTCTCAGCGTCCTTTCCTACCGCAGACTATCTAGCACGCCCCTTTCCTATTTCCGTGACTATTCCGCCTGTATCACGTGATGCATAACCAGTTTTATTGGAGGTTCGTTTTCCTATTTTTACTCTTACTAGGCTCTCACCCCTCTGTCCCTCCTTTTTGACCTTCGGGGTCATGTGAATAAATATTCAGACTTCTTCTCACATTCCTTAGGGGAGTGTTTTCTTCCTCGACCCCTTGACACATTCCTTAAGTTAATGGATTTTTGTTCCCCCAACTGCGGTTTCCGACCCGAACTGCGGTTTCTGACCCGAACTGCGGTTTCTGTCTCAAATTCATCAGAATATGTGTAAGTGGTTTTGAGAAAGTGTAACCTAAGGATTGAAGCAATAATTCAAGTTCGTATCTTTCAAAACAGAAAAACGGGCAATCAAATAAAATGTGAGGGACATCTTGATAAGATGGTAGTTTGGCAGTAGAAAGATAAAATATTAATTTTCGGCCATTTAATTTTTGTGCCATTTTTGGCCAACAGTCTGTTCATTTCTAGATGGTCAAATGAAATGGTAGTTATTTTATCAAGAAAGGGAACTAAAATCAACTTCATTGTAAAACAGAACTTCTCATGCAAATTAATTAAACAAATCATAAAAAGAAAAAAAAAATCATTTCTAATTATAAGCAACAGATAACACTTCAAAATGAAGTCAATAGAAGAAAATGTTAAATGATCCATCAATAGTTCTTGATTTATCAACGGAGTATTCTGTTGCTACTTACTCATTCATTACAGGACATGACTGTCGGAATAAACATCTTTACAAAATTGGAGTTGTAACATCTCAAAACAATTGACTGTGCTCATCTTAAGCCACTCTTGCAGCTCTTGAAAATTTAACACCAATATATTAGTAAGCTAGAAGGAGAATGATTTCATGATTAACACCTGAGCAGTGCACATGCATAGCATGCACATATGCATATGTACATATACATGCATGCACATACACACATATTACAAAGTATAAGTTTTGTCACTTACATTTTTAATATTATCGAGGGACTAGTTTTGGAAGCCATTGTTTCCATCCTCAACATCTCTCCCACTAGAGTCTGTTGTCATCTGCTCTCTTCTCTATGGCGGTGGAACTATGAAGTTCTTTGTCAAATTATCTACTGGTGGGATTTCAAAGTTCTTTACTCGGTCCTTATTTTTCATATTATTTTGGGTTTGTAACATTAAAAGCCCAGGTTGCAGAAATTAAAAAATGCTCTTAATTTCCATAGAAAGACACTTTGTACACCCTTTTGCAGCAAGCTGACGTAACATAAACCAACACAATCTCTTGTTACTTCTGCACACATAAATAAACAAAAGTGTTTATTTTCAAATCACAGCTGCATGCACACAATTATCAGTTATGATTACGGCTGTCCCCATAAACTAGCCATGGCTTCTTTTATATCTCCACTCACTGTTTCAGAAATTAGTGGAATGTTCTCTAACAATCAAGATGGCACCAGATAAAAGACGAACCTTCCGGTCATCTATCTTTACCTATTTTGGCAAGCTTTTTATCTCCATGCTGCACTATTTGTCCCTTTGTGCACACCGGCCGCACCAGTTGCAACAATGCAATTGGCTACGATATGTTCTCCCATGTTGTCAGTTTATTTTGATTTATTACTCCTTTTTTAATAATTTTGGATTTGCATCAATGTCATGAGTTCTTTTCCAAAAATGAAATGCTACTGCTGACTTATCTTATTTCATTTTGATGTTTCTAAAGTGCTCTTGGACTCTGGGTTTTAGATTTCTTTTAGTTTGACCTATGTAGTGGCATTTTTCACAATTCTTAAAACTTATTTGGTATATTCAGAATCTGTTAATTGATGGGATTTCATCTTTTGTTTTTAAATTTAGCGACTTTGAAACTCAGTATCTATTAGTAGACGCCAAGATGATATTTTGTTCCTTAAAGATCTTTTTGAATTTATTGAATGTTTTTGGGTGGTATGTGAATGCAGTTAATGTGCTGTTGCTTTCTTTTTCTTTAGTGAATGTGGTTGCTTTCTTAATGATTTTCTTTAGTTTAGCCTTTTTTAATTTTCTTTAACACCAGAATCTTTTTTGTTTCTTTTATGTCTTGGTCATTCAAAGAGAATGAAATTAAAATCAACCGACTCTTATAAGGTTTGAACAGCCAGACTATCATGGAAACTTGTGAAGTTATGTCAGAAGAAATAAATATTGTAGCATTGATGCATTTTTGCACAAGACACCAATGAGTATACTGGTGATTAAACTCTTATTTAAATTGAAAAATTTTAAAAACTTAAATTTTTTTTTTAAAAATTAAGACAAATAGTATGTTTAAAAAATTATGGTTTCAAACAATTTTGTAATATATCAAGATACTTACAATATGTACATGATATTCACTGTTTTGATTTAGGCCTTCCAGATGCACTTCCATATCTGTAATGTCATATTCTGTTTGCTGGAAAAACTCAATTTTCCCTTTCATTGTGGTGGGTTTTCCATTGCCATACCAATCCTTTACAACGGCTTTCCTTCTATAGACACCATATATGCTAAAATTACAAGAACAAATTACTGAAGCACCTCATAACACTGTAGCTCTTTTCTTTATTAGGGAGCATTTTATGCTACATTCTAAAACTAGCAATTCTCAGAAAGGTCAAACTTAATTTGTTTGCAACTAATAGTAAGAACATTTTCCATACAGTATAAGATCAGCTGTATGCAACTTATAAAAAAACATTCAACATGATTCATTAATTATTAATTGCATTCCATATAGTTTTTCATAAATTCAAAAGTGTGTGTGTGCATTACATCTGTGAAATGAGCATATGAATTATACTATAACAGAATGACATATGTATCACCATTAAATCAAACTAACATTTCTGATCACATTAAATGTGTAGGTGGCACTGGGAGAATTTTGTACTTTTAGTTCCTCTGTAATATTCTCATTTTAAATAATTTCTTGTCTTGTACAACCACGATAGCCTGGCAACAGAAATGAAGACGGCTAACGACACCCTTGCTGCGAAGACGGAAGCCGCAAACAACAACTTGGCCACAACAATGACCGTGAAGATGACAGAAATGATCACGGAAATGAAAGCGGCGAATGAGGCCCTCGTCGCAAAGTTTGAAGAGCAGTTAACCGGCGTGAAGAAGAACATCACGGAGCTGGGCAACCGAATGGGTCAAGTGGACGAGCGCGTCAAAGACCAGGCAAACCGTGTTAACGACCTGGCGGGAAAGACCGACAACAACACTAAGTCCCTGAAAGCCATGGTGAAGGACATCATGGGCAGAAGGATGAAAGATTTAAAGGCTGGCATGCCGGGATGCGACACAACATCTACGCGCATCAAACCGCCAAAGTACGATGGCACGTCCTCGTTCGAAGTCTTCCGCTGCCAATTCGATACAGTGACAAGCACAAGTGGTCACCAGAGTAGGAGGCCGAACAGCTAATAGCCAGCCTCCAGGGACGGGCCACAGAGGTCTTGAACGCGGTTCAGACAGCGGCAGCGTCCAAAGACATCTGGGAGTCCCTGGAAAACCGCTTCGGGAACCACCGCTTGGCCGCAGCCAACTGAAGTCAAGGACGCAACAGCCAGGGGAGATGCTGCAGGAGTTCGTCCTGGCAATTGAACAGCTGGCCAGCAAAGCTATGGTCGACCTCCCACTTGAATTTGTATCCTGGGAAGCCGCCGACACCATCGTTGACGGGGTACGAGACGTTGAGATACATCACCGCCTAATGCTCGGCGACTACAAAACAATCCACGAGGCACTAACGGCAGCATTGAGGATGGAGGCGGCCAAGCTGACGGCTACTCCGGCGTCGAGAACAAGGAGTATCCGCTACACTGGAGACCGAAGACCAGCCGAGAGACGCCGGCGAAGACCAAGTGGTATGTGTTGGGGGTATGGCGGGCCAATCGGGACACCTGGAGAGAGACTGCCCACACCAGGAAGAGCAGCCGGAAAACGAGTAAAGGCCGTCTTGGCGCGGGGCACGTCGGCGCCATCGCCACCATCTCCTCGAGTGACACTGCGCGCCATCAGCCGGCTTATGGATGACAGCCTCATTGCGGACGGTTGGGTGAGAGGGAAGCCGTGCCGCATGCTCGTAGACACCGGCGCAGCCGTAACCATCATCAGACCTGATGTGGCCAAGGGTTTAGCGTCGAGGAAACCGAGCCAATCATACAAGCTAGTGACGGCATCGGGCAACACCTTGCCCGTGGAGAGGGAGGCCCTGCTGCAGTTGACCTTGGGACGGAGTGCCGTGCGTCATTGGTGTCCGTCGCGAAGGTGACTGAGGAGGTGATACTGGGACTGGATGCCCTCAGGAATCACGAGGCGACGGTCGACGTCAGCAGGAAGGTCCTGCGGCTCAATAGAGAAGAGGTCGTACTCCGGCAATCTGAAGAACCCTGGGAATCTGTAGGGTCGTCCTGAGAGAAGATGTGGTTGTCCCGCGAGAAGCGAAGTGGTGGTGACGGCGCGACTGCAAAGTCAGCGAACAAGGAACTACTTGATGCTGGACGAGAAGACGCTTGTGCATGGACTTTGTGTAGCCAAGACATGGTTTTCGTGCCGAGAGCAGGTGCCGGTGAGGCTTCTCAACCCAACAGACACCGATCCCGACGTCCAGGCCGGGATACAGTTGGGGACGTGCGAGCCCGTGGTCAGCGTAACACCAATCGATAAAACTCAGGAGCAACACGCAACACCTGGGACCCCACTGGAAGGCTGGAAGGCTCATTGGAGAGGGCGGCCGACCACATGACTGCAGAACAGCTCGTGGAAGTTCGACAACTACTGAGACGATACCAGCGCGTCTTCAGCCAAGTTGAAAAAACACACACACATACAGAGAGAGAGAGACCAGCAGGCTTTTCTCTTTTAAGTCCAGCTGGATAATTCAACAACTTTATTCTTTATAAAAATACAATATACAAACATTGGAAAGTATATAACAAAATAAATAACATAGGAAGAAAAAAAATTAACAACAAACAAATAACAAATAAACACAAACATTGAACAAGATAACAAAAAAAAATTTACATAACGATAATAAATTAAACTACACTAAATTATAAAACTCTATATCTTCTACTAGAAAACTTATCAGCTAAAGAATTGATTAATTGGAAGGTGTACTTCTTTCTTATCAATTCATACAAAGACCTGTTTCTTAGATGCCAGATGATATTAGCATTCTGATCCCACCTCAAAGGACACTCCCAAAGGGAGTGTTCAGGTATATCAACAACTCCACAAAGACAAAGGTTATGTGCAGATTGGCCAAACCTGAAGAGGTGTGCCCCATACGGACCATGCCCGGTAATGTAATGGATAAAACCCGTGAATGCATTAAAAACCTAATAGATAGTCTTTCCCCAATGCATGGATAACATGAATATACCCTCCTACCAGTTCGTGTCCCATCCCAGATATCTTGCCATTCGCTAAAACTAATTTCATCTATGTGTGTTTGGAGGAATAAATATATGAAAAAGTAAGTGACGAGTGTCAATAAACCAACCACAAATAATTTTTGTATTAATTTCATCTAGTTCCCATTCCTCTGTAATCCTCCCACCTGCCAATTGACTCGCCCTAATCCCATTACCATGGTGAAGCCAATACCGGGGACCCCTCCTCCGCAGTTCTGAATCTAAAGGTAGCAGCCCCAGGATTACCAACACTGCCTCAGTCTGTAGTTGAAAAGGCGCCAACTAGCCATATTAAAATTTTCTGTTGCAGTGATCTTAAAAGTTTTCTGTGTCACCAACAAAAATGCCCGATGACCCCAAACCGCTGCAGCATACATAACAATAAAAACAAGAACCCCATTATGAACAACTTTAACTACCCGATACAGAATTTCCTTGGTATATTTAGCAATAGTGACAATTTAAGCCTTGGACATAATTTCCATCAAATGTGTTTTAAACCCTAAAACCCTCTTCCAAAAATACCCCCAAATACCTGGCACTGCTAATCCTTTTAATTGATTGTCCATACAGTTTAATAATAGGTGACCTTTGAAGTTTCCCCTTCAATAAAACATAACTTGTTTTGGTTGGCGAGATGTTTAACTTCATATTGTCACATTCATGTTGCATAGCCCGCAAGACGTTATTACTCTTGGTTTCCAAGGCTAATCTTGAGTCAGCTTCAGTGATAAACATGATGTCATCAGCATTAGCTACCACCAGACCAAGATTGTTGATGTTACTAATTCTGATGAGACCAGCCTCGATACCAAATTCCAGAATAGGGGACCACAAATGAAACCCTGCAGACAACCCTTGGTTAAAACTTTGAAATAGCTCTCAGATCCCATCTGAAGAATGACAATACTATTTCTGCAGTAGCCCCTACAAGTTTTATACAGTTCTGATGGACAATCAATTTCCAATAATCTTTTAAACGTAGCAAATTTTAGATTACTTACGGAACATGATTATTTGGCCAAACACTTACACAGAATAGGAATTTATACAAGTCCAAATTGTCCTCTGTGCAACAAAGAAGAGGAAATGACTGAAGAACATCTTTTAACCTGTGAAGCCCTACCTGCCAGACCAACTACACAGAAATATTGGAGAGCAAGAGAGCTAATGGCTTCATTGCCAAAGCTAGCATTTGAAAACAACAACAACAACATATCAATTAGAATTGCAAGCACATGTTTATTAGAAGAACCTTGGACATTGTCAACGACGTAATTTTTGCATTATTGGAACATCTTCCTTTGGTGAAATCACACTGATTAATGAAGATATTTCCCTCCATACATAGCTCATTTATTCTGTTACAAAGCAAAACATCAAAAAGTTTTCCTAAAACATTCAGCATGCAGATTGGTCTATAAGAATTTGTGGATCTCTATCCAAATCTTTCTTAAGAACCACCAGCCATGCACGTTTCTAGATGTCCGGGAAATTGCCCTTAGCATAACATGCCGAAAATAAGAAAGATTACGGCTCAGAAATCAGGCCACTTAAGGCACGTATCACCTCAGCAGTGATTCCATCTGGTCCTGAAGCTTTCCTAACTCTTAAGCAACCAATTGCAGCTTGGACCTCTTTAATATTGTGACTTTGTGGGTTCGTGAAATGAAAAGTCCAATTGCACCACTCAAAAATGTTGTTTATTTCCACCGACTTATAGTTGAGCACTTGCCAATTACACAGAATTACGTAAGGCACACAATTACGATTCACCAGTTCGTCCGTTACAGTTCCACTTGCACTTGCAATCACGTAAACTCCTCCGACGCACGTACACAGTCTTCTCGTCCGTACACTAGCACGACGCTGCCTCGCTGCTTGCCAAGAACTGACTGACTGATTCAATTCACACACTGCAGCCCCTTTTATAGGGATCGTTTTCTCGAAGCCTCTAGTTTCCGTGAATCACCGCGAAGGTTCCAGATGGCAGTGGAAGGGAAGGAAGAGGCGGCCAGCAACAAGTGACACTTCCCTAATCAACCCCTCAGTTAGTGACAGAGACTAATGGGTGGGTGTGGCTTGGCTGCCTCTGGCCCCTTACTCAGCTGTCGTTGGTTGTGCTTTCCGCTAATTGGGTGACACTGCTCCCTCCTCAAAGCTGGTCGTCCCGAACAGCACCATCGTAGCGGGCTAGACGATCCAGGTGTACCACCAACATCTTCCCTCGGCGAACCTTCTGGATGCGGTAGACCACGTCGTTAATCCTCTTCACCACCCGGTACAGTCCTTGCCATGGCTGCTGGAGCTTCAGGCAGCGTCCCTTGGTCCAGGTAGGACGGTACAACAGGACCAGGTCACCTTGCTGGAACCCTTGGCTGTTGGCTTGCCTGTCATACCTGGTCTTCATGCGGTCGCTCGCCTTCTGGATGTTCTGGCGAGCCATCTCGTGCATGTCGTGGAGGTGGTCCACCAGGTTCTCCACATATTATGACACTGGCTGCTTCACCTCCGGAGGGCTTCCAAAAGCCAGGTCACAAGGGAGGCGTAACTCTCGGCCAAACATTAAGCTGGCTGGCGTCATTCCAGTTGTGTCGTGTATAGAGGAGCGGTAGGCCAGCAAGAACAGTGGCACCTTGACATCCCAGTCTCGCTGATGGCTGGCCACGACCTTCCTCAGGTGTTCCTCTAAGGTCTTGATGTACCTTTCGACCATGCCATCCGACTGGGGATGTAGAGGTGTCGTGCGGGTCTTGTTCACCCCAAGCCTTTGTAGCGGCTCCTTCATTAGGTTGGACTCAAAGTTGGTACCCTGGTCAATGTGTAGCTCCAACGGCACCCCAAATCGACAGAACACTTGCTCCACGAGGCAGTCTGTGATTACCTTCGCCTCTTGGTTTGGGATGGCATACACCTCCGGCCACTTGGTGAAGTAGTCCACGACCACCATTAGATACTTGTTGCCTCGGTCGGAAATTGGGAAAGGTCCAGCAAAGTCAACGGCGATCCGTTCGAATGGCGCTCAGACGTTGTACTGCTGCATGCGACCCCGGCTCCTAGTCTGGGGGCCACGACTCGCCGTGCACACGTGACACTGACGGCACCATCTCTCAGCATCTGCTCGGAGTCTCAGCCAGTATTAGCGCTGCCGTAGCTTGTCAATCGTTCAGTTCGCTCCCAGGTGTCCTGCCGAAGTACCGGCGTGCACTTCCTCCAAGACTTCCGGGACCTTACTCCGGGGAAGTACCAACTGTTCTCTCTGCGTGTTCCCATCGGGTGACTCCCATACCCGGGACAGCACGCCATCTCTGGTCTTCAACGAGTCCCACTGGGCCCAGTATGACTTGTAGGTGGCGCTCCTCGGTGCGATGTCCTCCTTGGTTGGTCTCGTCCCTGCCTCCACTTCCCTCAAGAGTGGCCCCAAGTCTGCATCCGCCAGCTGCTCCCTCCTCAGGCCTGCGCTATCCCAGCCGTCCACAGGCACTGCCACAACTACTCGGACTGTTGCAGCATGCTCCTTCTCTTCCACTCTTTTGCACTGGCCGCACTCTTCTGGACAGGGTCTTCGGGACATGGCGTCTGCGTTACCGTGGCTCTTCCCTCTACGATGTTCCGAGGTGAAGTCGTACTCCTGCAGCCTCTGGACCCAACGTGCTGTCCGGCCTTCCAGGTTCTTAAAGCTCAATAGCCAGGTTAGGGCGGAATGGTCAGTCCTCAGGTGGAATGGCTGACCGTACAGGTACTTGTGGAAGTGCTCCAAGGTCTTTACTACCGCCAATAATTCTCGTCGGGTGACGCAGTAGTTCTTCTCTGCCTTGGATTGTGTCTTGCTGTAGTAGGCTATCACCCGCTCATGGCCGTCCTGGATCTGCGATAGGACACCTCCAATGCAATGGTCGCCGGCGCCACCCGGTTGTGGGAAACCCAACATTGGAGCACTGCACAGGGTCTCTTTTAGGTGCTGGAAAGCGTTTTCGGCGTCCTCTGTCCACGCATAAGGCCGGTGTTCCTCTGCCAGGCGGGTGAGGGGTTTTGCGATGTTGGAGAACCCCTTTATGAAGCGGCGGTAATAACTGCACAGCTCCAGGAAACTGTGCAACTCTTTCTTATCCTTTGGGCGAGGCCAATCTCTCACAGCCTGTGTCTTCTCCGGGTCTGTGGCCACTCCGGTTGCTGAGACTATGTGGCCTAAGTAGTTCACTTCCTTGCGGAAGAGCTGACACTTCTTCGCGTTCAGCTTCAAGTTGGTCGCCTGCAGTCTCTGTAGCACCTTACTCAGATTCTCGAGGTGATCTCAAAAGTCTTCCCGACAATGATGATGTCGTCCAGGTATAGCAGGCAGGCATCGTAGGTCAGCCCTCTCATCACTGACTCCATGAGGCGTTGGAAGGTAGCTGGTGCATTGCAGAGGCCAAAGGGCATAACCGTGAACTGCCAGAGCCCTTGGCCTGTCGAGAATGCGGTCTTCTCCTTGTCTCTTGGGTCTAGAGCTACCTGCCAGTAGCCCGACTTCAGGTCCAGGGTCGAGAACCACTGTGCACCAGCTGGCGTGTCCAGGGTGTCGTCAATCCGGGGTAAGGGAAAACAGTCCTTACGGGTGACAGCGTTCAACTTTCTGTAGTCTATGCAGAAGCGCAACTCGCCATTCTTCTTTGTCACCAAGACTACAGGGGAACACCAAGGGCTGTCAGAATCTTCAAACACTCCCCTGGATCTCATGTCCTCCAGCATGTCTCGTACCGTCCCTTGTTCCGCCAGCGGAACACGTCTATGTGGTTGCCGAATAGGCCGGGCGTCCCCGGTGTCGATGCGTCGAAGCACTTTGTCCGTGCAGCGGTACTCCAGCATGTCTCGTACCGTCACTTGTTTTGCCAGCGGAACACGTCTATGTGGTTGCCGAATAGGCCGGTCGATGCGGTGAAGCACTTTGTCCGTGCAGCCGTAGTCACTATCACCTTGGCTGAAGACGCGCTGATACCCTCTTAGCAGTTGTCGAACTTTCTCCAGTTGTTCTGCGGTCAGGTGGTCGGCCGCCGTCTCCAGTAAGCCTTCTAGCCAGGACCCCAGGTTTTGCGTCGGCACCGGCTCCTGCGTCTTGTCGATTGCTGTTACGCTTACCATGGGCTCGCACGTTCCCAACTCCGTCCCGGCCTGGACGTCATGATCGGTGTTCGTTGGATTTAGCAGTCTCACTGGCACCTCCTCTCGACACGGCAGCAATGCCCTGGCTACACACAGTCCGTGTACAGGCGTCTTCTGGTCCAGCATCATGTTCCTGGTTCTCTGGCCTTCCAGTCGCGCCGTCACCACCACCTCGCTCCTCGCGGGGACAACCATGTCTTCGCTCAAGACGACCCTGCAAATTCCAAGGCGCTCTTCTGGTTGACGGAGTATAACCTCTTCTCTGTTGAGCCACAGGACCTTCTTGCCGACGTCGACCGTCGCCTCATGGCTCCTGAGGGCATCCAATCCCAGTATCACCTCCTCAGCCACTTAGCGCGACGAACACCCACAGACGTACGGTGCTCCTTCCCAAGGTCAGCTTCAGCAGGGCTTCCTTCTCCACAGGCAAGGTGTCGCCCGATGCCGTGACGAGCTGGTATGGTCGGCTCGGCTTCCTTGTCGGCAAACCTTTCGCCACGTCAGGTCTGATGATGGTCACGGCCGCCCCGGTGTCCACCAGCACGCGGCACGGTTTTCCTCTTACCCAACCGTCCGCGATGAGGCTGTCATCCATCCGCCGGCTGACGGCGCGCAGTTTCACTCGAGGAGATGGCGTGGACGGCGCCGGCGTGCTCCTCGCCACGCCGGGCCTTACTCGTTCTTCCGGCTGCCCTTCCTGGTGTCGGCAATCTCTCTCGAGGTGTCCCAGCTGTCCACATCCACAACACAAGCCACTAGGTGTTCGCCGGCGTGCCTCGGCTGGTCTTCTGTCTTCGGTGTAGCGGACACTCCTCGTTCTCGATACCTTGGCCGCCTCCATCCTTAATGCTGCCGTCAGTGCCTCGTGGATGGTTTTACAATCGCCGAGCATTAGGCGCTGACGAATCTCCGTATCTCGTACCCCGTCCACGAATGTGTAGGCAGCTTCCCGGGATACGAACTCTGGTGGGAGGTCGACTAGGGGCTTGCTAGCCAGTTGTTCAACTGCCAGGGCGAACTCCTGCAGCGTTTCCCCCGGCTGCTATGACCTTGCCTTTAGCTGGCTGCGGTACGCTGCGGCTAAGCGGTGGTTTCCGAAACGATTCTCCAGGGCCTCCCAGATGTCCTTGGGTGCCGCCGTTGACTGTACCGCGTTCAGAACTTCCGCGGCCCGTCCCTGGAGGCTAGCTATTAACTGTGTGGCCTCCTCTTCTGGTGACCATTTGTTATGCTTGGCCACTGTGTCGAACTGGTGGCGGAAGACTTCAAACGTTGACGCGCCGTCATAATTGGGAGGTTTGACGCGCGCAGATGTTGTGTCGCGTCCCGGCGCGTCGGCCTTCAAATCCTTCAGCCTCCTGCCGACGACGTCCTCCACCATAGCGTTCAGGGACTTGACGCTGCTGTCGGCCTTTCCTTCCAGGTCGTTAATGCGGCTCGCCAGGTCATCGACGCGCTCGTCCACTTGGCCCATCCGCTTGCCCAGCTCCGTCACGTCATCCCTCACGCCGGCCAACTGTTCTTCAAATTTGGCAGCGAGAGCCTCGTTCGCCACCTTCATTTCCGTGGTCAGTTCGGCCATCTTTGCGGTCATTGTCGTGGCCAAGTTGTTGTTTGCCGCTTCTGCTTTTGTTGTTAACTCGTTCATCTTCGCGGCCAAGTTGTTATTTGCCGTCTCCACTTGTTTCAACTCTGCGGCCAGGTTATTTGCCGCCTGCAATTTCTTTTCCATTTTATCGATGATGTTTTCATTTGCCGTCTTCATTTCCGAGGTCAGTTCGGCCTTCATTTCCATCATCTTCTGCAAAATCTTTTCCAATGCCGCGTCCATGGTTGTAATGTTCGTTGGTGTTGTCATCCCGCTTCCTGACACCAGTGTGACTTTGTGGGTTCGTGAAATGAAAAGTCCAATTGAACCACTCAAAAATGTTCTTTATTTCCACCGACTTACAGTTGAGCACTTGCCAATTACACAGAATTACGTAATGCACACAATTACGATTCACCAGTTCGTCCGTTACAGTTCCACTTGCACTCGCAATCACGTAAACTCCTCCGACGCATGTACACAGTCTTCTCGTCCGTACACTAGCACGACGCTGCTTCGCTGTTCGCCAAGAACTGACTGACTGACTCAATTCACTCACTGCAGCCCCTTTTATAATGATATCGCCGTTTTCTCGAAGTCACTAGTTTCCGTGAATCACCACGAAGGTTCCAGATGGCAGCGGAAAGGGGGAAGAGGCGGCCAGCGACAAGTGACACTTCCCTTATCAACCCCTCAGTTGGTGACAAAGACTAATGGGTGGGTGTGGCTTGGCTGCCTGGCCCCTTACTCAACTGTCGTTGGTTATGTTTTCCGCTAATTGGGTGACAATATTAAAACCTGTGTTGTCCATAAAATTCGGTTCTGCATGGGCAATATTCTCCCTGCTAGTTCTATTGTGATCCGAATCATTGGTCTCAATGTCATCAGGCAACAGCGAATTCACCAAGTACTCAAGGGTTTCCCTTCCTGGAGAGGTGTACTGACCATCTTGTAATTTGAGGGTAGACATAGCTTCCTGATGAAACTTATCCCTCGTAATTTGATAATTGGAAACCCCAAGCATCCCTCTGAAGACAATCCTTTACCAATTTACTCCATGATTGTCTCTTGATCTTCTGAAGCATTTGGCTATAAGCAATCTTTCTACACTGATAGATTAATAAACTTACTGCTCTTTCATCCAGGAAGCGAGATTTCTAATATTGATGTCTTGCTTTTCTGGTGTTTCTGTGGAAGCGCTGCAACTTGTCACTCCAATGTCCTTTCCTAGTGGAATTCGTAACAATGTTACGGGGAATAGCTATTCGCATAGCAGTTATAATTGCTTCAGTGACCTCAGCTGCAGCCATATCCACATCCAAGTCAAGCCCCGCAAATCTTGGTGGTACAAAGTGCTCCCTCAAACTATTCCAATCAGCATGTCGAAAATTAACACAGTATAACACCTCTGCATTAACCAAATGCTCACTGACATCAAAACGGATCATATTATGGTCGCTTACAGTTTGTTGCTGCAGAACCCTCCATTTGGAAATCAAGTGGCCTGCAGTCCAGTTGGTAAAGGTTATATCGATGTTAGCATGTACTCCGACTCGACCAATAAACATAGGGGGATTTCCAGGTCTATTTTGGACTGTAAGATCAAGCTCCATTAACAGATTTTCTACAGCATCACCCCTGTCATCCAACCTCCACTATACCAAAGATGGGATTTGGCATTTATATCGGCCGGAATGATGATCGGGTACCTATCCAAAGCAATACAAATGTTTCTGAGCCAAGTTAGACCTTCGGCAATATCTCTACTAGGAGGGAAATACATGTTTACCATAACAAAACAACAGTTTGGACCTAAAAATTTCTTGCATTACCAATTTACTCCTAGCTGTGTAAATTTGGCCAACCTTCATTAAAAAAACTTCCCAAACAAGAGGACGGATACACCCACTAACCCAGACGAGAACAACATCCCAGAAGTACCTTTCCTAATATTAACCCTATACGAAATATAAATATAAGTATAATATAAACAATATAAATTACTATCCATAATCTATGCGCTGAACAAGTCTTGATCTCAATAATTTATAGAAGTCACAGTCATTGGTGTTGGGTTTCTTGCAGTTACTTTTCCCGCGGTTTTTACTAGCAATGAAAACTGGTGGTGACTTCAGCATTTTGCAGTCTTTCTTAAAGTGATCCTCTTCACTACAGTGACCACACACTTGCTTATCCTTTGGACAATACTTCACAACGTGTCCCAGATCCTGACATCTGTGACACCTAGGAACATTCATAAAATCTTTTCAGGAAATTGCAGAAAAATGAATAAATACTTTACCCTTCCTCAACAAAATATCTCTTACCACGGGGCTTATTTCTAAAACATGATGGGCATTATTTCCTTATTTCCTCCCAGTTATGAATCTATAATTCACCTGTGCATCAAATTCATCTCTGGACATTTGGTCCTCTAAATTTTGCCCATACAAATAATCTAGCAAGTTATCCTTTTCTATCCATCAGGGAACATCACATAAAATAACCCTTGGTCTTACTTTTTTCGGTTTATTTACCTCAACGTCCCTGGTATGAGACGGATGTTCTATTAATTTCTTGGCATCTTTCTCTGAGTCAATTTGCACGACCACCTTATTCCCTACAGTACTCATTCCTTTAATTCTAATTTATCCTTTACAGGATTAACTAATTCTTCAACTCATCAGGGCTTTTACCCTCCTTAGAAATGAGGACCACAGGAGATGCCTGTACTACAGGTGCTTTATCAACCCGGATAGTCGGTTTAGCTACAAAGGCGGCATAGGAAGGGCCAATATTCTGCATCTTAGATTCCTCTAACCTTTTTTTTTCTTTCTCAAGTTGCTCAATCCTTCCCTGTTTGATAGCATTGTCCACAACCGTATCACAAAGTTGCCTGTTCTCATTTTGAAGCGTAACTTTGACAATGTCCAATTCAAGTATTAACTTCATATAGAAGTCATGCAGTACAGTCACTCTGTCCTTAGTCATTCTTTCACCAGCTTTGATAATGTCTTTTAACTCAGCCTGTCCCTTAGGAAATTAAGGCTCTCAACATAGTCCTCCACAGATGTTATTTGGGAGGTACTACCATTCGCCAACTGTAAGAACTTCCTCACAGGCGACCTCTTCTGAGACGTTATAAGGGTGACAAGAAACCACTAATATATAAAACAGCAGGACAAAAAGAAAGGCCTATTCGGGACCACCTAGACGCATTCCACTAGCGAAACAAACGGCGGTACAGGACATGCTGGAGGAGATGAGATCCAGGGGAGCAATAGAAGAGTCTGACAGCCCTTGGTGTTCCCCTGTAGTCTTGGTGATGAACTACACTTCTGCGTGAACTACAGGAAGTTGAACACTGTCACCAGGAAGGATTGCTTCCCCTTACCTCGGATTGACGACACCCTGGACACGCTTGCTGGTGCACAGTGATTCTTGACCATGGACCTGAAGTTGGGTTACTGGCAGGTAGCTCTGGACCAGAGAGACAAGGAGAAAACCACATTCTTGACAGCTCAAGGGCTTTGGCAATTCACAGTTACGCCCTTTGGCCTCTGCAACGAACCAGCTACCTTCCAATGCCTCATGGAATCAGTGATGAGAGGGTTGACTTATGACGCCTGCCCACTTATCTGGACGTCATCATAGTCGGCAAGACATTCGAAGACCATCTCGACAACCTGAGCAAGGTGCTACTGAGACTGCAGGCGACCAACCTGTAGCTGAACAGTTTTTAGATGAAACAAATTCCAAAGTTTGGGAATTTTGTAAACTTGTTCTGGAGAGGGAGAGGTTTCTAGTGATTCGTATATTAACAATTTAATAATGTACAGTAAATCATGCAAAATGCCATTAGCAGGTGACTTTTTTCCCTAGGTTTTATTAATATTGTAACAAATGAAAACTCAAAGTTGTATCAAGCTCACTTTGTCACTTAAATTAGCTCAGTGCTAGCTTACAATCACATTTTGCTAAAACTCACTTCTGCACTGCTCTACTTGCTGACTCGGACAGCAAACTTTGCCTTATACAGCAACTCATGCTCAATTCATAAATAGCAACTGAACTCTCAACTAATCTGAACTGACTCCGCCTGGCTTTTGTGCTCCCCTTTATTGTTAGCAGATCACAATTAATCCCTTTGTGGCAGGCACTCACTGCCACCATGACACTGCCTCACTCCCAACCAACCTTATACCTTCTGCATTTGCTCGAGGCAGCCTCTGAACGTTTCAAGCTTCATCAATGATCCGCCTCTCCAGCAATGTGCTCCTTGCTTCAACGGTTGGAGTTTGGGAACGCATTTAGTCCAAGTATTCCATTTTTATCTTCATCTTGAATTTCATTTCTGTCACCATCTTCTCCATTCTCTCAGCCATAATTTTATTCCATTCTTCATTTCTGTCCTCAGTTCTTACATTTTTGATTCAGTCTTCTCCATGCTGGTTTTCATTTCACTCTTAATTTCTGTCTTCATTTCTTCCTTCATCTTTTTCAAGTTGGATTCCATTTTTGATTGCCTCTTGTAAATTCCAGATATTATTGTTGTCATTTCACTTCCCATTTTGTCCATGTCGGATTTCATTGTGGTTATTTCACTTTTCATTTTGACCATGCAAACTAATCATTTTTCAAACATGTCCCTCTCAGTTTCTAATCCCGCTTTCTGACTCCAGTGTGCACCAATCTCAATTCTATTTATAGAAGCATTAGCTCAATGCTAAATTACAGTTACTTTCATGGTTTACAAATACACAAAGCAAGCATACATGTTCCTTCGCGTCTCTGTTACATGCACAAACTGACACTGTAGCTTCTCGACACACACAGAATATTTCCCTACAACTCACTTTTACACTGCTCTGCTTGCCGAATCTGACAGTGGACTTTGCAACGAACTTACACAACATCTCCAACACTCACTGGTTAACTCATAAGTAGCAACTGAACTAGTCAAAACTGACTCAGGCTGGCTTTTGTGCTCCCCATTTATAGTTAGTTAGTGGGTCACAGAAGGAAAGTTTGGGAAACTGCAACTTCTTGAATCAGTGGAATGGAACAATATCAAATTGAATCTTCCAGATCTGCTGAAACTGAATAGTCTGGAACACCAGTAGGAGATAGTCTTATTCTGATAGATCTTATCTTAAAAAACTTCTGTACAGAAAATAAAGAGAGTAATATTTCCTACAAAAAAGATGCTATTAGTTTTATTTCTAGTGCCATTAGACAAGATAATTGAGCTTAAAAACTGAGATATTTCAGAAACTGATGGAAATCTACATGGTATACATCAACGAGGTGAACACAATCCAACTTCACTTTAGTTCAAAAAGTTATTGCTGGCTTAGCTGGTTAATTAACTTGGATAGCTACAAATATAATATTTTCATGTAAGTTTGTTAAATGCATGAATACCAGAAAACGAAATTTCTTAAAATTAATTATAGAAGTTACCACATGCAGCTTACTTATTCACTACATATGTAATTCATTACATAGGTAAATTCTACATGTCATCCTAATAACAAAAATACTCATACAATAACAATGTCAAATAAAAATTAAGTCATCATCCTATCATCCTCCTCCTGATCAATTGGTATCTGGCCATTCAAATAACCAGTATGGCTTTTATTATTGATGGCATAATTCATGCTTTTTTTTTTTTACCTATACATGTTGCATCTACAAAACAGATAAATAGGACAAGTTCACTTCAATATAACCATCTAATTCAAAATAAACAATTTGAACTTACGTAGAGCAAGCTAGTCTTTCACCACGAGCTTTGGGGCCATTGTCCTCATATAAAACAAGAGAGCGTCCCAAAATGTTTGCTGGTCCACTAAGAGGCAGATGCGGATCAGTAAACAAACGGCGAGTAAGTTTATCACTATTTTTCTTTTGTCCTGCTATGTCCAGAGTTCCATGTCGCATCCACAGATCTCCTACTCGACATAATCCCAAAGTAGAGAGGCTACAAGTAGCTTCTGGCTCTTTGGGATCAAACACTACCTGAAGCATATCATTAATATTTATATGTTGAGATTTGTAAATATTTGCAATGGTAAATACTGTAAACCAATCTGAATTGTTTTAAACAAATTTAAATTGCTCCATGTACCTTAACCCTTTTGCTACCAAGCTATGCTACTGCTATGCTACTGCTTAAACTGCCAGCCCTCAGTAAGTTGAAATGTACGGTTTTAAAAGGTTTCCATTCTCAATTTTGAAGCTGCTGAGTTGAGATTTTTTGCATTAGCATATATTGTTTCAAATTTCCACACACTGTAAGAATGTTACTTGAAATGTATTAAAAATGATTATATTATAATTTTAAACAGTTACCATTATTGTCATCATCATTATTTGAAATGTCACAATAACTATTGCTTTCATTATTAATTTATAGATGAGTCGTATTTATTACACATCTGCCTCACTTACGTACCTATTTTGAGAACATGTTTCGCAAATCATTGTTTGCATCTTCGGCTCTTATGCGACCAAAGCTTGATCCAGTGGTGTGGCTAATTCTTTCTGGAGTTGCTGCTGCCATCTGTTGATTTAGTGATGAACTTAAATGTGGGATTCTCTTCTGGCGGGATTCCAGACGAAAATCCCAAATTTAAGTTTATCACTAAATCAAAAGATGGCAGCAGCAACTCCAGAATTACCCACACTACTGGATCAAGCTTTAGTCGCATAAGAGCCGAAGATGCAAACAATGATTTGCGAAACATGTCCTCAAAATAGGTACATAAGTGAAGCAGATGTGTAATAAATATGACTCATCTATAAATTAATAATTATTTCGCTTCACAGTGGTGTTCCAATACAGTCTCGATATATTGCTTTCATATTAATGACTTGTTCCAGTATGCCATTCTGTGATGTACAGTAAACAAAACCACAAGAAATTATGTAGAAAAACACGTGCATGCATGAACGCTCGCACACACACAGATATATACACAGATGGTTCCCTCTCTGATACCAATGATGGAGTTGGAGCAGGAGGTATATGCCATTTCTTTTCCTTTTATAGAAATGTAGGAAGATGCACCACAGATTTTGATGGAGAAATAGAAGCTGTTTATTTATCACTGCAAAACATATTTCCATGGCTACATCAATGCAAAAATATAGTCATTCTTTCAGAATCAAAGAATGCTATACAAGCAATTTCCTAAAATGGAAGAAAATTAGAGAAATCAAGAAATCATTTAGAGATGATTAAAAAAATTGGTAAACTATGGAAAAAACTGTATTATAATGGATTCTATCTCATAATGGAGTAGATGGAAATGAAAAAGCAAACTTTTTGGCAAAGAAAGGAACCAAAATTAAACAAAAAACTACTATAAAATATCCTTATGAATCAAACGCATTGTTGAAAGAAAAGCAGACAAAAACTATATAAATAAAATAACACGAGAATATAAGAACTCAAAATGGCTATAAATTGCACAAAACCCTAAAATAATTCCAAATCTACCAAGAAAATCAGCTGTTGCCATCTGTCTCTTAACTGGACATGATTGAATAACGCTCTTTATAGATTGGACTTTCACGCTCACCATACTACCTACTGTGTACCAGATAAATTATGAATAAGGGACATCTAGAATCATGCCAAGCTTTGAGATGTATCCTGATATTGTTACCAAATACTGGAAGGCAGGGTAGGAAGGTGAATGACTTGGTTGTCAATTCCTGGGTATTAGACACACACACTCTTTAAATAAAGATCTTTAACCCTATTGCTGCCAATGTCGATTAGATCAATGGTGCCCACTCTGTGATTAACTGCCAACCTCAAATATGTCAGCAGCGGTGAAAAGTGTTAGCCTGCTACATATGGTAATGTTAGCCTTCAGAAAAATATTCATAAATGCAATTTTAAAGGAAAATTAAAAATGTAAAACATGAATAACACCTATTTTTAATCAGGACTGGGATCAGATAGAAGCTTCTGGATTTTTTAAAATACACGTGGACTCTTTGTGAATATGTGACAGAAATGGCAGCACTGTACAGTGCATAGAACTCTAGTGGCAGCAACGAGACTAGGACTATTTTTGATAAAACATTGACTGTTTTTGAAATGGCAACATGTTCATTGCAAGAACAGTGTGTATTCATTCGTTTTCTCCATTTTCGTGGTGTGAAACTCGTGGTATCTAATATGTGCTCCTGGGTGCAACAGTTCAATGAAGGCAGAACATTACATAACAACAAATCAAGATAGTTGCAGACATCACCTCCAAAATTGACGTTTCCATGAGATCAGTGCACACAATCCTGCATGAGATCTGGAAATTCTTGATCAGCGATCCCGCAAAACAACGTTCTTCACTCGCTGGATCATGTCGACAGACCGGCTGGTGTGACGCCATGACTGTCTTGGTTTGTAATGCGATGTTCTACCTTCATTGAACTGTCGCACCCAGGAACGCACATTAGACACATCCATGGTACCATCACCAAATGCCTCACTCAACTGGCGATGAATTTCAATAGGTGTCACACCATAAAAATGGAGAAAACGAATAATTTACACACTGTTCTTGCATTGAAAATGTCGCCATTTTAAATATAAAAAACAGTCCTAACTTTCGTCGCTGCCACTAGTTCTATGCACTGTACAGTGCTGCCATCTCTATCACACATTTACAAAGAGTCCACGTGTATTTAAAAAAACAGAAGTTCTTATCTGGTCCCAGTCCTGAAAAAAAATGGGAGGTGTTATAATTTGAACGCACCTTGTAATTTTATCGTAATTTTAAGTAAAATGTTACATTTGTTTAAATTACGCAAATGATATTTAGCACTATAAAAATGTTTACAAATACAAATAAAATAATTATAAACACATCTTAATAATGTGTTATGTTACATAATAAATAAGTGAAATTTAACTCATCAGTATCGAAGATTTTAGGGTGGTGTGCTGATTGGCACAGAGGCTTGTGTTTCATGTAATTGTTTGACTTCCTTATAGGGGCGCAGTGGTGGAGATTTGCTCATTTTTTGTTTAGTGTTTGGTTGCGCCACTGTCTCTATGGGGAGGACTTGGCTGGGTACCTTTTCCGCAGCGAGTGAGTTGGGTCTAGGTCTTTTCTCGGCAAGCATTGCCAAGTCTGGAGAACATTTTTAAGAACTTGGAAATAATCATTTCTTCCACACTGGCCGTGTGTAGACTAAGGTTTGAATGAGTAGAGCCAGACTGAAAAATTCAGTGCCATAGCCGAGATTTGAACCACAGATCTCCCGCTGTCCGTGTGGTTGCTCTAACCATCTGAGCTACTATGGCCAACATGCCGGCATGACATTAAATTCTCTTTAAATTTTTATGACATTAAATTAAATCTAACTTTAGAGGAGCGGGCACTAATACAACATGAAAAAATGTTGCGGTTAAAAACAACAAAATGGGAGAAAAGATTACTACAACCTATCAAGATGAAAACACAAACAAGTTTCCTACAAAACGTTACAGAATTAAAAACAGATCTGAATCTTCCTAATTCTAAAGAAAACATTTTAATCAAAGAAAACCCACTAACTTTTGAACCACTTAATATTCAATTAGATTTAGAACAAATAGTTACAAAATCTGAAACTTCCAAACCTGTACTAAAAGCACTAGCATTAGAAACTGTGAACAATAGATACCCACCGGAAGAATGGTTACATATCTACGCAGATGGATCTAACTTGGACAACAACTCAGGAGTAGGAATTAAGTGTGTACTGTTCTCATTCTATCAACCAGCAGGACACCACACAACAAATTTTGATGCAGAAGTACCAGCTATACATATTTCACTCCAACACCTTCTATACAGAATAGATAAATTCAAAAATGCTGTCATACTTTCTGATTCTAATGCAGCATTATGTGCAATAAGTTCATATAAAATGAGGTCACTCCAAATTAAAGAATGTCACAAAATGATCCAACAACTTCAAAAACTACAGTAAAGAATTATATTACAGTGGATACCTGCACATTGTGGAATTACTGGAAATGAATCAGCTGATTTCCTTGCCAAAAAAGGTGCAAATTTAATTCAGAACAAAAGTAAAAACTTACCCTTTACATCCATAAAAAGATCAATCAAAAGTTAATATAAAAGCAAACAAAACCAATCAATATCTAACAAAGCCTAAGATAAAAAATGGAACATTTTAATTAAAAATCCAGAAATTATTCCAGAAATCCCAAGTAAAGCTGCAGTAGCAAATTTTAGATTACTTATGGAACATGATTATTTGGCCAAACACTTACACAGAATAGGAATTTATACAAGTCCAAATTGTCCTCTGTGCAACAAAGAAGAGGAAATAACTGAAGAACATCTTTTAACCTGTGAAGCCCTACCTGCCGGACCCAGTACACAGAAATATTGGAGAGCAAGAGAGCTAATGGCTTCATTGCCAAAGCCTAGGATTTGAAAACAACAACATTAAATTCTCCAATTGACTTGCTTGTTTCCCGGTAGACCACTAGGGGTTTTCAGTCTGGCTCTACTTATTCAAACCATAGCCTACACACGGCTAGTCTGGAAGAAATGATTATTTCCAACAATTTACCTAAATAACATAGTGGTTTAACTATAAAGCCTGGGACTTAAGAACATACTACATAGTAAGTCGCCAAAAAAGGCGCGTGTCTCATTGTCTACCGGGAAACAAACGAGTCAGTTGGAGAATTTAATGTCATGTCGGCATGTTGGCCATACCAGCTCAGATGATTAGAGCAACCGCACGGAGAGCGGGAGATCCCTGGTTCAAATCCCGGCTATGGCATTGAATTTTTCAGTCTGGCTCTACTCATTCAAACCTTAACCTAAACACAGCTTTTGTGGAAGAAATGATTATTTCCAACAATTTACTTGAATAACGTAGTGGTTTAACTTAAAGCCTGGGACTTACGAACTTACAACACAGTAAGTCGCCAAAAAAGGTGCGTGTCTCATAGCATATGAGAACCCCTAGTTGTCTACCGGGAACAAACGAGTCAGTTGGAGAATTTAATGTCATGTAGGCATGTGGCCATAGTAGCTCAGATGGTTAGAGCAACTGCGGTTCAAATCCCAGCTATGGCATTGAATTTTTCAGTCTGGCTCTACTCATTCATTTTTAAGAACTGCTCAGTGTATATTTATGTAGGCAGATGTTTCATCTTCACTAATATTAAGTGTTCGTTGTGGCAGTTACGAAATTATTGAATAATCAGAAATGGATTTGTATAGGAAAGTTGCTAATTAAAGTTATGGTGCAGTCTGGTAGCAGAGCGTGGTTTTGAATCAAGTATTTCCGGTTGATTTTCTGATTGCTTCGAGCCATTATGGCCGTCATGGTGGACATGGCATACTTGCGTAAACCAGAACTTTTATTTGAGTTGTGTGTTCGTGGCGGAGATTATCTGGCGTCAGCTCATGTGACCTCCATTTTGGACGCACTCCGTCAAGGCCAGGACAATGTTACAGTTACCAGATAATCATTCACTGATTGTGGATTCGCCATCTCTATGTGAAAAGGCCTTGACGGAATTTATGGAATTATTGTCTGACTGTGAGGCTGAGAATGGCTTATCGAAGCATCAGGATAGGAGAATAACGGCCCATGTAAACCATTATTTTGCCTTATCATTGCCAAAGTTACGGGCAGAATTTGCTACTTTGATAGACCAGTTGTGGCGAGGTAGTGGTGATGACGTCTCACCGCCCGCCATTGGGATGGTCCTTTCTCCGAGTCAATTTCGGCTTTTAATCTGTTACAATGGTACGTAGAATCACTGTCAGATTTGGAGGTGGTTGATGTTAATTCTGCTCTGGATTTCCTGAAATTTGTAATCTATCTTAACCCCAAGCTTTCAGTGAGACTTTCACGGGTTATATGCTTAGGGTTAGGTTATTTGCCGATTACTGGTGTTACCTAATAGTGAAAAACAGGTATGTGACATAATCTTGTCTGGTCTGACGCTTGAGGTACGTTCGGACTTGATATTTGTCTCTCACCCCCCTCCGCAAGAGTTGCAGTAGAGCACAAGGGGTACTGCCAGGCTATTTCAGAGTACGAATGCCTGTATTGGCATTATTAGATTTGGGAAGCACCTGTTCCTTGGTTCACGAACGATTTTTTGAGTGAATCATTACTCAAATTTTCCCTTAAGGTCGAGTAATGCCAAGTCCAGTGCGTGTCAGTAAATGGGCAATGCTAGAGGTCAAAGCGAGGGTTCAGCTGACAACTCATTTTCCCCGTTTCACATGGAAACATTATTACTACGTGCTCTCTGACCTCCCCTATAATCTTATCTTGGAGACCAATTTTATGGCTCGAGTGGGAATGAGGTTGTATTTCCGTTTACACCAACTATCATTTGCTTTGGTCCCGAATGTGAACATTCCATTTTGGCGTAATTTCAGCTTTCATTCGGAGTCGTTGGTTAGGGGGTGAGAGTTTGGTGCAAGAGGTAGCTCTGATGCATGGTCAGTTGTCCCATTTAACTCCAGAGCAGAGTAGAAGTATGGAACATCTCTGGCCGCCATATGGGTACTTGTTCTTCGATAAGCTAGATCTTACTAATATGACCACGTACCATATTGACCTTATCGATAATGCTCCTGTTAAACAACCACCATTCCGTCTGAACCCAACTAAGATGGTGGTCTTGAAAGCCAAAATTGACGATATTGTCGCCGATCGCATTATTGCGAAAGCGCGGTCGACGTGCACAAAGAGACAGATAGTGCAACGCAGAGATAAAAGCTTGCCGAAACAGATAAAGACACTGATAGCTGACTGGAAGGTTCGATTTCTTGTTTGTTGCAGAACATTCCATTGATTTCTAGAAATACCAGTAGAGGCATATAAAGAAGCCGCGACTCGCCAGTAGACAGTCGTAATCGCAACTTTAGAATCGTCCGCGTGCAGCTGTGTTTTGAAAGCGCACTCTTTTCTTTGTGGTCGACGACCTTGAAGATTGCAATTGTGTATGTGACGTAATTCTGCTACTGTAAGGATTGACCAAAGTGTGTTTCTACGGAAATAAAGAGCATTTTGGAAGTTCTGCAAAATGAACTTTTAATTGTACGAACCCACAAAGTCACAATTGGAGTCAGAAGTGGAACATACGACGATGGAGGCTGCATTGGAAAAGACTTTAGAGAAGATGGAAGAAATAACAGCCGAATTAACAACGAAGACGGAAACGACAAATAACAACCTGGCCGCGGAGCTGAAAGAAATGACGACCGCTAACGACAACCTCACCGCCGACTTGAAAGAAATTAAGTCAACGAATGACACCCTCGCTGCGAAGACGGAAGCTGTAAATAGCAACTTAGCCGCAACGATGACCGCGAAGATGACCGAATTTACCACGGAAATGAAAGCGGCGAACGAGGCCCTCGCCGCAAAATTTGAAGAGCAGTTCACCGGCGTGAGGGATGATGTCACGGAGCTAGGCAAGCGGATGGGTCAAGCGGACGAGCACCTTAACGACTTAAAGGGAAAGACCGACAAAAACACCAAATCCCTGAACGCTATGGTGGAAGATATCGAAGACCTTGCGAGCCACGTTAACAACCTACAGGGAAATGCCGACACCAACACTACGTTCCTGAACGCCATGGTGCACATCATCGATAGAAGGATGAAGGATTTAGAGGCCGACCCGCCGGGACGGGACATATCTGCGCGCAACAAGCCACCAAAGTACGACGGCACGTTAACCGTCAATTCGACACAGTGGACAAGCAAAAGTGGTCACCAGAGGAAGAGGCCGCACAGCTGATAGCCAGCCTCCAGGGACGGGTCACAGAGGTGCTAAACGCGGTGCAGACAGCGGCGGCGCCCATTGACATCTGGGAAGCCCTGGAAAATCGCTTAATCGCAGCCTACCGCCGCCAGATGAAATCTAGATCGAAGCAACCAGGGGAGACGCTGCAGGAGTTAGCCCTGGCAATGGAACAGCTGGCCAGCAAATCCTTAGTCGACCTTCCAGCAGAGTTCGTATCCCGGGGAGCCGCCTACACCTTCGTTGAAGGGGTACGAGACACCAAGATTGGTCAGGGCGTAATGCGCGGCAACTACAAGCCCATCCACGAGGCACTAACAGCAGCATTGAGGATGGAGGCGGCCAAGGTGACAGTTACCCCGACGTACAGAACAAGGAGTATCCGCTACACTGGAGACCGAAGTTCAGCCGAGGGAGGCCGGCGAAGACCTAGTTGCGTGTGTTGGGCGTGTGGCCAGCCGGAAGAACCAGCAAGGGCCATCGTGGCGAGGGGCACGTCGGCGCCATCACCACCATCCCCTTGGTGACACTGCGCGCCGTCAGCCGGCGTTTGGATGACAGCTTCATCGCGGACGGTTGGGTGAGAGGGAAGTCGTGCCGCGTGCTTGTGGACACCAGGGCAGCCATGACTGTCATCAGACCTGACGAGGCCAGGGGTTTGCCGTCGAGAAAACCGAGCCGACCATACCAGCTTATGACGGCATTCGGCGACACCTTGCCTGTGGAGGAGGCTCTGCTGAAGTGGACCTGGGGACGGAGAGCCGTGCAACAGTGGGTGTTCGTCGCGAAGGTAGATGAGGAGGAGATACTGGGACTGGATGCCCTCAGAAGCCACGAGGCGACGGTCGACTCGGCAGAAAAGTCCTGCGGCTCATTGGAGGAGAGGTGATACTCCGGCATCCAGGAGAGCGCCTTGGAATCTGTAGGGTCATCCTGACAGAGGAGGTGGTTGTCACCGCAAGAAGCAGGGTGGTGGTGACGGCGTTACTGGAAGGCTAGCGGACCAAGAACATGATGCTGGACCGGTAGACACCTGTGCACGGGCTCAATGTAGCCAGGACATTGTTGCCGTGTCGAGAGGAGGTGCCGAGAGGAGGTGCCGGTAAGGCTACTAAACCTGACAAGACACCGATCACGACATCCAGGCCGGGGCAGAGCTGGGGACGTGCCACCCAATGGTCAGCGCAACAGCAATCGACCAGAAGTTGCCGATGCAACACCTGGGGCCCCGGCTGGAAGGCTTACTGGAGAGGGCGGCCGACCACGTGACCGCAAAGCTAGAAAAGGTTCGGCAACTGCTGAGACGATAGCAGCACGTCCTCACTCAATAACGACTACGGTCACAGGCACCGAGTGCTTCACCGCATCGACACCGGAGACGCCCAGCCTATTCGGCAACCACCTAGACGCCTTCCGCTGGCAAAATAAGCGGCGGTACGGGACATGCTGGAGGACATGAGTTCCAGGGGAGTGATTGAAGAGTCTGACAGCCCTTGGTGTACCTCTGTTGTGTTGGTGATGAAGAAGAGCGGAAGATACGCTTCTGCGTGGACTACAGGAAGCTGAACGCTGTCACCAGAAAGGACTGCTTCCCCCTTACACCGGATTGACGACACCATGGACACGCTTGCTGGTGCGCAGTGGTTCTCGACCCTGGACCTGAAGTCGGGTTACTGGCTGGTGGCTCCAGACCCGAGAGACAAGAAGATCGCATTCTCGATAGGCGAAGGGCTTTGGCAGCTCACAGTTATGCACTTTGGTCTCTGCAAGGCACCAGTTACCTTCCAACGCCTCAGGGAGTCAGTGATGAGGGGATGGACTTATAAAGCCTGCCTGCTATACCTGGACATCATCGTTGGCATGACATTCGAGGACCATCTCGACAACCTGAGCAAGGTGTTACAGAGACTACAAGCAACCAATCTGAAGCTAATCGCGAAGAAGTGTCAGCCCCTCGGCAAGGAAATCAACCGGAGTGGCCACAGACCCGGAAAAGACACAGGCCATGAGAGATTGGCCTCGGTCAAAGGATAAAAGAGAATTGTGCAGTTTCCTGGGGCTGTGCAGTTATTCCCGCCATTTCATAAAGGGATTCTCCAACATCGCCAAGCCCCTCACGCCTCTGATGGAAGAACAGCGGCCTTATGTGTGGACGGAGGACGCCGCAGTCGCTTTCCAGCAGCTGAAGAAGATACTTTGAAGTCCTCCTATTTTGGGATTCCCACAACCAGGCGGCACCTTCATTGTGGACACTGATGCAAGTGTCCATTGCATTGGAGGCATCCTATCCCAAGACCAGGACAGACACGAGCGGGTGATGGCTTACTACAGCAAGACGCTGTCCAAAGCAGAGAAAAACTACTGCATCACCCAGCGGTGGTAAACACCTTCGAGGACTTCCACAAGTACCTGTACGGTCAGCCATTCCACCTGAGGACTGACCACTCCACCCTAACCTGGCTACATAGTTTTAGGAACCTGGAAGGCCAGACAGTCCGTTGGGTCAAGAGGCTGCAGGAGTACGACTTCACCTCTGAACATCGTAGAGGGAAGAGCCACAGCAAAGCAGACGCCATGTCCCGAAGACCGTGCCCAAAAGAACGCGGCAAATGCACAAGAGTGGAAGAGAAGGAGCGTGCCGCAGCTGTCCGAGTGGTCAAAGTACAAAACATTAATTAAAAAAGATAAACCTTGCAAATATTTCTATCCACTTTCCTCATTGTCAGAGTATTTATAGATATCAATCAGGGACGGTTCCTCTTTAAGGTTGCAGGTTTGCACTACACCCACTGATTTTGAATATACAACAGGTGCATTTTGCACATTAAAGCTGTACTTGTTTGCATTGTTTCATATACAAACATGTTTCAATGCTTATCGCCCATTACCACAGTAGTCGAAATAAGCAGATAAATAGATGTGTGTTTGGAGGAATTTAGTAACAGTGACGTCAAAATTAATATAAAAATTATTTGTGGTTGGTTTATTGACACTCGTCACTTACTTTTTCATATATTTATGAGAGACTAGTTTCAAAGGCCCTGGCCTCCATTTTCAATCTCTTCCCAACTGGCAACTGTTGTTATCTGCTCTCTCTGGTGGTGGAACTATGAACTTTTTTGTCAAATTATCTGCTGGCGGGATTTCAAAGTTCATTACGCGATCCTTATTTTTCCAGATGAATATGTTCTCCCATGTTGTCAATCTATTTTGGTTTATCACTCCTCAGCAGTAGCATTTCATTTTTGGAATGAAAACCATGACATTGATCCAAATCCAAAATTATTAAAAGGAGTGATAAACCAAAATAGATTGACAACATGGGAGAACATATTCATCTGGAAAAATAAGGATCGCGTAATGAACTTTGAAATCCCGCCAGCAGATAATTTGACAAAAAAGTTCATAGTTCCACCACCAGAGAGAGCAGATAACAACAGTTGCCAGTTGGGAAGAGATTGAAAATGGAGGCCAGGGCCTTTGAAACTAGTCTCTCATAAATATATGAAAAAGTAAGTGACGAGTGTCAATAAACCAACCACAAATAATTTTTATATTAGATAAATAGATGTTACCTGTAAGAGTCGCTAGGTTTGCTACGAAATGTTAACCTCACCGTTCGGCCAAATGTAGGTTCTCTAAGGAGATTGTGTAGTTCCTCCTACTCCTAGCAACCACCAACCAATTATAATACTCCTAGCAACGGATATAATGTGACCTTCAGGCTTCGCTTAGTTTGTATCTGTGTGTCTGCTTGTTTTGTGGTGTAGCTTCGTGCTCACAGAACATTGAGAAAGCTTTGTTTACGGTTAAGCTGAGTATTCTAACAGTTTATTTATAAAGCTTATTGTCTGGTGTTGTTTTTGTGCATTTTTAAAATTCTGATAGAATGAATCCTGTGCAATCTTTACTAGAAAAGCCCTTTTTGCAACTGAGTGCTGAAGAAATATCTGAAGTAAAACGAATGGGTAGGCCTAAGCCGAACATTTCTATAACTCTTAACGATTAAGATGAAAGCTAGAACATTCAATAGGAAGTTCAACCCTGATATGTACAAGAAGCACGACTGGTTATGTGGATGTGAAGTTAATAACTCTGTACTGTTTTGTGCTGATTGCACTTTCTTAAGAGGCTTTTGTCTCAGTTGTTTCGCGCTTGCCGCTTTTCCCGCATGGGCGCGTGGTGGTTGCCTTGGCTTTCCTCTCGGAGAAACTCCGGGCAGGCAAGTCAACAGAGTCGGGGTGCTGCTTTCATGGCGCGTGCATGGTGAGTAATTCGTTGTCCTATATTTAACTGTCAAATAGGATGGGACACCTCCCCAAATTGTCTATGCGACTGAAACCGTATGGGTTTGATATGTAAAAGCCGATTGTCAATTTGTAACGCCTGAAAGGCAAGTTATAACTTCCCCATTGCTGTTCAGACGACCTGTTTAATTGACTTAGTAAGTAGGGGCAAAACCTTGGTCACAATTTGGTCCTGACAACTTAGGTCCCTACCCCTATTTATAATTGTACCTTAGCACCCGGGTTCAGTTCGGTGGTAGAAGAGCGTGGTTTTCCTATCGTCAAGTGGGGGCAGTCAAATTGGGCATTGGGTATAATTTTGTATAACCATGTCGAGTGACTTTCAGCTTTTGCACAAAAATGAAATTCTATTTGAGTTGGGGATTCTTGGGCGCGACAGCTTGTTGTCAGCAGACGTTCCTGCCCTCTTAGATGCCCTTTGTAGTGCGAAAGAACGATTTTGTAACATTGCTGGATATAGAAGTTGGTAGTTGAATCACCGCCATTATGTGAGGCCGCGCAATTGGAATTTGACGAATTGTTTTCTGATTCGAGTACGGTTTGGGGTTTTTCAAGGCCCAAGTGAGGCGCTTAACTGCCAGGATTTTGCATTATGTGCAACGGATTGAATACTTCCAGAAATATTGCCCTAAGGTTAAGTTCGGGCTTGGGTTGGCTGAGCCTAGGGTGCAGTTTATGAGATATTTGGAAGTGCTTGCACTCCAAGGGGATGGGCCGTGTCGGGCGTGGTCACACAACCTGGGACGGCTCAGGTCTCGGCTTTCAAGGCGTTAAAGTTACTTCATCCATTACAACAGTTTGTCGAGTCACACCAAAGCTTTAGGGTTTGTGATGTTTCTACGGCTCTTGAATTTAAGTTCTTGGTAAGAGCCAATCATTGTGCTGAGTTATGCCAGGTTCCCGATCTACAACTGCATGAGGTAGTTATGTCAAAAGGGGGAGACGCGAAGCGCGGTACAATTGGGCATGTTAAGGGGAGTGTAGATCCAGTGACTGAGTTGCATGACAATGTGTTGGAATGTTTCATACCTCTTTGGGTGTTAGATGCATTAAATCAAGATAATGATCTGAAACCCCAGAGGTTGGGGGAGTCCTTTTCCGAATATATGAGCAGCATTAAGCTATATGCGCGTGTGCTGCGATTGCCCGATAGTGAAAGGCAGATCTGTAATATTATGATTACAGGGTTGAAGCCGGCAGTAAGGTCTGTTTTGTTATTCAGACCTCGTGCCACTGCATTTAAAGACTTGGAGGGGCTTTTACCGAGTTTGCCAGAGTATGAGGCGTCAGATGCTGCAAGAAACTACGAGCCATTGCAAGTGCCTCTGCGTGGTGTTCGATTTGAGCCGCGGCAGACTAACCGGACAAATCCAGCTCGGGATAATGTTCGTTCGCTAGCACCATGTTTTAGATGTGGTTCGCGTGAGCATTTGGTTAGACAGTGCCCGGTAGTGAGGTGGCATGGTGGGGCTTCACCACCTGCGCGCATAAACGTGCAAAGGCGTCAAGACTGACAACTAGCCACCAGCGGGATTTCTGCCTGTTGTCAGAGATTCCATCGGAAAGTCGCCAAGCCCCTTAATTTGAAATCGGCAGTTCAGGTGAGTGTAGGAAAGCGACAGTTAACCGCTCTCTTGGACTCTGGAAGCTCCTGCTCATTGGTACATGAGGGGTTTTATTATCGCTAACTTACTAAATTCTCGGGTAAACCGCGGCAGTGTAGGGTTGGGTGCGTGTCGGTAAATGACCACAAATTTCAGGTGAATGTTAAGGTTCAGTTAACCGTGCGTTTTCCGCGTTTTACGTGGAAACACTACTTTTATCTTCTCCCAGACTTGCCTTTGCGACTGATATTGGACTTGGACTTTATGTCTAGAGTCGGCCTAAGGACTGATTTTCGGGATGGGGAGATTACTTTCACATTTGCTCCTTCTGTGCAAATCCCATTTATTAGCGACCATTTAATTAATGTGGAACCTTTAGAGGAAAGTGGAGGGTTACACCCTCAGGTTTGCAACGTAAGTAAAGTTTTCTCCCATTTGACAGAAGAGCAGAGCCGCTTGCTAGACCAGCTATGTGCAAACCACGGGTCGTTATTTGCCGACCGTTTAGGAGTAACGAATCTGGTGGAGTATGATATTCAATTAACAGATGACACCCCTGTGAGGTTACCACCCTATCGTGTTACTCCTCCTAAAATGGCGATTCTTCGTAAAAAGATCGATGAGATGTTACGAAAGGGGGTGATCAGGCTGTCCATGTCTAGTTACAGTAGTCTGGGATTTTTGGTCTCTAAGGGCGAGGATGGTTTCACGGTAGTGGTGGACTATCGGCAGTTAAATAAAAGGATAAAAATTGAGGCACAAGCCATGCCGCATCTAAATTCTGTGGCCCATTATTTCGCGTATGCCAAAGTATCTACGATTTTGGACCTAAATAGTGCCTACTACCAGATCCCTTTATCTGAATCGTCCAAGCCGTTAACTGCATTCACCGTTCTGTGGAGACTATATGAATTTCAAAGGGCTCCCTTTGGAATTGGGACAGGAACTCAGGTGCTGTCGCGGTCACTAGACCAAATGTTTTCGGATATTAAATTTAAATACGTGTATCACTATTTTGATGATGTAGTTGTCCACTCCCCCGACTTTGAGACCCATTGCCAACATTTGGCGGAGGTTTTTGTCCGGCTCAAAAGTGCAGGTCTTACCTTGCGCAAAGAGAAATGTTATGGGACAAATTTCCTTTTTAGGCCATATCGTATTTCCTGCTGGGATAACGATCGATCCGGAGCGTATGAGGCCGTGCCGTGGCTCAGTGGTTAGACCGCTTGGCTCTCACCAAGGCGGCCCGGGTTCGATCCCAAGAGACCGCAAAGTGAGATTTGTGGTGGACAACATGGTGCTGGGCGGGTTTTCTCCGGGATCTCCGGTTTCCCCCGCCATCTCATTCCACCGGTGCTCCATCTGCATCTCATGTATCATCAGTGTCATCGCCTGCGGTGCTGTATGTAGTAAAAGCGGGCGTTAAAAAAACACACACACACACACACACACACACACACACACACACACACACACACACACCGGAGCGTACTAAAGTTATAGGTAATTTTCCTCCTCCAAAAACCATCAGGGATTGGCTAGGTATGTGGGTATGGTAAACTTTTTCAACAATTTCATTCCGGATTTTGCGGCACGCACGGAAACCTTGAACCGTCTTCGACGGAAAGGGATTCCGTTTAGGTGGGGCGAACAACAGCAGCAGGCCTTTGAAGACCTTAAACAGGCATTTATAAATCCCCCGGTGTTGGCTTTGCCAGATTTTTCGCGTAGGTTTGTCCTGCAGACCGATGCAAGTAAGGAGTCGGTGGCTGCCGTTTAACTCCAGGATTTTTCCCATGGGGCGTAGGGCTATTGGGTATAGTTCGCATTCCCTTACTCCTGCTGAGTGGAAGTATTCTGTTTACGAACTTGAAACTTTGGCTGTGGTATTTGGTTTGGAAAAATACCGTGAATATCTGGAGCACATTGAGTTTACCCTTGAGTGCGATAGCCAGGCACTTACGTGGTCATTGCGTACGCCGCGATCTACAGGCAGGTTAGCGCGTTGGGGTGTGCGTATTTCTGCCTTCAAGTTTTTACCGATACATATACGTAGTTGAGAAAATTGTGTGACTGATTCCTTTACCCGAGTTTTCGAAGAGCCAAGGGAGCATAAGCCCGGTAATGAGAATATTTTAGCAATCTGTGAATTTCCGGAATTGTTCCAAGGTTTGTCCACACGTCAAAGAAAATATCCGGATCTGCAAGGCCTTATCAATCAGCTCGAAGCTGGTGAGGTTATTTCACCTTATATTTTGAAGGATGGTGTTCTGATGACCCAGGCTACCTTTGACGGTAAGACCAAGGTTGTTTTGCCGCGTGCCTAAATCCCTATAGTGTTTGAATATTTTCACTTATCCCCTGTAGGCGGGTATTTGGGAATAGCTAAGACCAAAAACAAGTTACGTGAATATTTTGTGTGGCCGACTATGAATAAAGAAGTAGCCTTGCGAGTTAGAAAGTGTCAGCTTTGTCAAATGGCGAAACCTGCGCAATGTACCGCATGGAAGGGTTTAGCATCAGAGGTGGCAATCACCTCTGGAGAAATTATTTGTGGATTTTGTCGGTCCCTTTCCTCGTCCTGTCCAGGGGAATACGTACGCATTAGTCATGGCAGATTCGTTCAGTAAATTTGTATGGATGACAGCCTTACCAAAGGCGAATTGGCGCTCCCTGTTATCTGGTAACGGATAACGGTGCTCAGTTTACCTCTTTCGCATTTAGGAACTTTTGTTTTGGTTGGGGCACTAAACACATAACTACCACCCCTTATTACCCCCAGCCTTTCCATGCTGAAAGATTCAATAGGAACCTTAAGTTAGCGTTAATAGCCTGTCATCATGATAGCCATACTAAATGGGATACGAATTTGGCTTGGTTGCAATTGGCTTTTAATTCGGCCCGACACGAATCACATGGGGTTACTCCTTATCAGCTTATGTTAGCATATACACCTAACTCTCCCCTAGCTAATCTTTGGCGTCTGGATGATTTGCTTCCCCAAAAAGTTACTCGCGAGGAAATAGGTAGAGTATGGAAATTCGCCTTTCGGAATTTGAGGAAGTCACATGCCCAGGTAAAGAAGCGGTTTGATGATGATAAATTGCCTTCCACATATATCGTTGGCCACAAAGTACTTTGTAAGCTGTACATTCAGTCTTCTAAACGTAATGCTCATGCTGCTAAGTTGGCACCTAGTTATACAGGGCCGTACGAGATCATGAGTATTTTTAAAAATGTTTCCGTGCATTTAAGACACCTCCACACGGGCCATGAAAGGAGAGCTCACATCTCTCAATTGGAACCATTTCTGTAGTTTGATACTTTGCCTGTGTCTGTTTAGGTTCCTTTTGTTTGTGTTCCCTTTGGTGTTGTGATATTCTTTTATTGTTTTTGTGGGGGAGTCTTGTTTTGTTTGGAGTGGAAGTGTGTCTTGTGTTTGCTGGGCTGTATACTTCTACAGCACTCGGGCATTCACTTCTGGCTGTGGCGCGTGTGTTTGTGTGACGTCCACGCGTGAGCGAAGGTCTAGACTTTGGTCGTGTGTCTGCTGTGTGAATGTGTTGTATGCCGTTGAGTATGGTGTGTTTCTCGTGTGTTTGGAGTACTTGTGGGGTGTTTGTTGTGTGTTTGCGATGTATTTAGTAATCATGTGTGTTCTGTGTTGGTGTTCTTGTGTGGTCTGACCAGTAGCGAGTTAAGTTTATGCGCATTTATAAAGCTTTGTTTATACTTTCTTCTTGTTTATCTTGTTTATATCATTTAATTTCTTTCCATTCTTTATATTGTTAACTTGTTGATGCCTAACTTGTTACAAATTGTTTTTGGATGAAATTTGTATTTAATGTATATATATATGGGTTTTAATCGTTTTAGATTGTTATGGCTGTTAAATAATTTAATATTGTTATGGTTGTTAAATAGTTTATACTGTTATGAATGTTAAATTGTTTTAATACTGTTATGATGGTTAAATAATTTAATTTGTCACTCTGGCTGATTATAGACCTACTTAAGATGTTGGCTTTTGTGGCCCATTTGTCCACTTAGTGTTATTCCGCGGTATTCTGGAATGTTATAGTTTTCATACATTTGGATTCGCACCTGGGTGTTATTGTAACCCGTGTTTTGTTTCCCTTTCTGTTGGGCTTGCTTTGCGTTAGAGCCTCGGCACCCTCTTTCGTTAACCGGTCCGCAAAGCACCTGACCACCGCAATTTGGCTCTGTGAGTTGTTTAGCCTGGCTGTTTCCTGTTGGAAGGCACTTGACCTCCGCAGTTTGGGAGGCAGAGACGTCTAGCCTGGGCGTTACCATCTTCTGGGAGATCTCTGCTGTTCAGGGAAACAACGTTGGAATACAACTGGTTTGGTTTGCTGCCCGCGTTTCCGGGTCCTGGACTTTCTGAATCCCAGACTTGGATGGGTTAGGCGTTCTTAGGCCCAAAGCCAGTATTGTGAACCTCTCTGGAGCAACGTGGCACGTGACCACTCAGGATGTTGAACGTCGTCCGTCCCGTCCCTTGAACACGAGTTGTGCTCTGTAGTGTCAGTGGCCTTAGTGGTGACCGTGGTGATAGTGTTTGGTGCCAGTGCTATTGCAGTGACCTGTACAGTAATCTGGTGGTGTAAGGTGTGTCCTTTTCCTCAATGAGATTCCCTTTTCCGATATTTAATCTTTGTCTCTTTCCTGGATGCCAAGCGCGTGTTGTCAGATAGGGGGGGCCGGAGTAATGTGCTGATTGCACTTTCTTATGAGGCATTTGTCTCAGTTGTTTTGTGCTTACCCCTTATCCCGCATGGGCGCGTGGTAGTTGCCTTGGCTTTCCTCTCGGAGTAACTCTGGGCAGGCGAGTCAACAATCAACAGTCAACAACGCGTTTTCATGGCGCGTGCATGGTGAGCAATTCGTTGTTCTATATTTAAGTGTCAAATAGACTAGGACACGTCCCCAAGTTTTCTGTGTGACTGAAACCGTATGGGTTTGTTATGTAAAAGCCGATTGTCAATTTGTAATGCCTGAAAGGCAAGAGTTGTAATTTCCCCTTTGAAATTAAAGGTATGTTATTCAGACAATCTGTTTAATTGGCTTAGGAAGTAGGAGCAAAACCTTGGTCACAAATTGGTTCTGACAACTTAAGTCCCTACCCCTATTTATAATTGTACTTTAGCCCCTGGGTGCAGTTCAGTTTTCCATGCCTGCTCTTTGGAGGAGACGATTCCTGGGTGAAGCAAGGAATGAAAGACATACAACACATACACAACCATGTTAAAAAGCATGAGTCCTCTTTGTTTCATATAAAAACTGCATAAAGTTTACCAATGTATGGCAATATTAATACTGCCGCACAAATGGACAGTGTATTCAGAAGTAACATACAGCTGCATAACGATTAAGTTCCACAGATTAGATATGCCCTAAATATCATAATAAACTATATACTGTTTTGCGACTCATTTGTGCTGGCTTTGAGAGGTCATGATGAATCTGATACATCACAAAACACTGGTATCTTTCGAGGCCTAATAGATTTCAGCACTGATTTCGACAGTGTCCTGAAGTGCCATCTGGTAAAAGCAACTGATTTTAAAGGGCACTTCAAAAACTGTACAAAACGAAATTCTTTAGTGTATCTTAGAGGTATGTCAAGAGGAAATAATGAAGGAGATTAAGGCTGCAGAATTCCTTGTTGTCATAGCAGATGAAACAACTGATGTTTCCTCAGTGTATCAGATGGTTATTATCTACAGGTATCTTGTGAATGACAAGCCTGTAGAACGATTTTGGAGTTTTGTTCAACCTGCTGTCATGATGTAGAATCTCTTACCACAGTTCATTATATCTGAACTTGATCTGCATCTGCCAGGGTGCCTTAATAAACTTATCGCACAGACCTAAGATGGTGTATCCATCATGGGAGACAGGAAACATGGCCCTCAGGCAATTGTGAAAGAGAAGTATCCTTGTGCCTCTTATATACACTGCCATGCACATCAACTTAATTTAATAATGCTGAATCCAGCCTCAGCAAACACCAGTGTGAGGATATTTTTTGCCAATCTGCAAGGAATATGCACATTTGTTTTTTCAAATTCTCCTCAAAGATGAGCTGTGCTTGATGAAGTTGTGCAGAAACAATTGCCATGTTCTGTTCCGACACGATGGAATTTTCATTCATGGACCGTCAATACCTTTTTCGAACACAGGGAGAACTTAATTAAATGCATGGAGGTTATACAAAAGAGAGCTCTGTTAAACAACAACACCACACTTGTTCAGGCTTCTGGGTTTACGGCCACTTTGAAAGATGATATTTTGTATTCTGGCTGTCTTTTTTCCACAAGATCATGTCCCATGTGGACATTTTGTACAATCAGCTGCAGAAACAAGACTGCAATGCAACATTTGCCCTTGCCCAGCACAACGCATTTGAAAGGGAAGTGCAAAAAGTAAGAAATAGTGTGGATACTGAGGAACACGAAGAAACTGCAATTAAAAGGAGAAGAATAGCAGATCATGATGTGAAAAGAAGAGAAGCTCTTGAAGTCTGTGACATAATTCTTAGAGAAGCAAAGGACAGATTTAGCTTCACCGGGCATCTGGTAGCCTCAACTTTGTTTCATCAAGAAAAGTTCTCCGACTTTAATAAGACATTTCCAGATGATTCCCTTAAAGAAACAATAAGGTATATAGAATAAGAAGAAGTATTTCAGAAAGTGGAGTGCCATTGTTACTAAAATTAGGCAAGTGAGTCAACCTTGTATATACTTTTCTACACTTACAAGTTTTTTATGAAGACTAGTCAACCACAGAACTGACGATAGGGGAGAAGTCCCCAGAAACTAGTCTTCATAAAAAACTTGTAAGTGGAGAAAAGTATATACAAGGTTGACTCACTTGCCTAATTTTAGAAACAATAAGGTTCTATAATTTTATCATTGAAATAAAAATTCGTACAGAACTGACTGTAATTTATAGTCGAGAGGAATTCTGTGAAATGTCTCGTGCTTTGTGCTTGATGGACTTCATTAAGGAGAACAATTTATGTGCCACATTAAGCAAATGTGTCAAACTCCTGCGAGTGCTGTTAACTATGCCAATGTCTAACGCCAAAGGAAGACTGTTTCTCAACTTTATAAAGAGTAAAAACTTTCCTTAGGAACACAATTTCACAAGACGAATTGTCAGCTTTAGCAATGCTTTCAATTGAGAGGGAGTTTGCTATGCAGGTCAGCGAATTCAACACAAAAGTTATCGATAGAGTCACCAGGTCTAAGGAGAGGAGAGCAGAGTTCCTGTATAAATAGGTGAGTTACGACTACTCTGTATTTTATTTTTCATTTGTGCACCACCAATAATTTAATCCACCAGCTGCCACTGATATCAATATCACACTCGTCCTAATATGAAATAACTTTGTCATCATTTCTCCCTGGCACAAAAACATTGCAAGAATAACTTGCCATGTTCATTTTTACAAGCTATAAACAGAACTGAACAGGATGAGATCAAACAATGTTGGTGAGGGTTCCAAATACTGTCCTTCAAATAACAAAAGATCCTTTTAATGACCAAGAAACACACTGTTAGAAAGAAGGTTTGCTCTTTCCATTGTAATAAAAGGCATCCCTATAGGATGTTTCAAAAATAGGTTTACAGTCTCACAAACAGTGCATCGATTAGATCGAAGCTTGCAGTCTTCGCATGGTATAGCACAATCAAGTATATCAACAGTCGGTATTTTATGGCAGAAGCTCTTAAGCAGCGCAGCAGCAAGAGAGTTAAATAAAATTAAACCAAACTATGGGCATTTCTACAAGTAACGCCTCTGTATAAATTTTATCTGGTAAAGACTTTGTTAAGTTACGGAAGGGGAGAAGAACCTATTTTACTGTATCACAAGCAGTGTCCATGACAAATTTAAGAATGCAAAAATAAAATTGTTCAATACAGCAAATCACTATTTCTTAATTACTAAACAAAATCAATCCACAGAATAAATGAACACTGAATTTAATAAACCAAAATAAAAACATTCTGGAATCTTATTAAAACAGATAATCAAAAGCCTACTGTATGTTTGGGTAGTAGTCCCTATACATAAGGACATTGTTAGTCCACTGAATGTTAGGCTGAATGGCTTAATAATATTGGCAAAGAAATGAAGCCAAGTTCAACTTACGTCATGTGAAACATCAGTTACACTTTTCATTGCTCACTGCTCAAGTACTTATTTCCTGAGTTAAATACAATTTTACTTCCATAGCTTCCACAATCAATAAATTACAAATTACTGTGCAAACTTGCTTTCAAAACTCAACAGTAAACCTGAAGCATCATATACAAATATATAAATTATTGATCCAAAAAATTTAAGTGGTACACAGTAAAGTGGAAATGATGATAATAAGTTGCAATGCAAGTCAAATGGATACCTGAGTTGCTTAACTAACAATAAACTGAACATATTTTGTAGACAAAGTTGCCAATATCTTCAACAAATCTCAAGCTTTCAGACTATTACTAATATTCCTGTCTGTTGGTTGATGAACCTTTATAGTGGGTGTTTTTAACTAAATTTTGATATTCAAGTTTGAAATTAATTCAACTCAAATTGCAATTTAGTATTACTGAAATTATTGATTTTTATCAGTAAAAGTTTCAAACTAAAAAACATGTTTCAGAAAATCCTTAACGTCAGAAAGAATGAGTGCACATAGCACAATGAGTTCACCTTGTATGGATTGTAGATTGGTCCTGCACTAAGACAGCGATTTTGCCAGTCATAATAATCCTTCCCACGTGGTAGTTCATGGACGGCCCAGCGATGATCAGCAGTATTGTTAAGTGAAGTTCCATCACTGTGCACAAGAAGTTCCACTAATACTGTTGTATCTGTCCAGTATTGGTCTTGAGGTTGACGGAAAAGTATACGTCCAACAGTTGGGTACCGGAATACAGTTTCTGCTGTAAATATGGGAACTTTCCAGTTTTTGGTACCTGATATATACTTGACCAAATTTCCACATATCCAAGGCTTAACGTCCTCTCTGCATAAAACACAGGGTTACATTAATCTTTTGAAACTAAGAAAAATAAATTAAAATTATACATTGCAAAGTACATTTTATAATTATATTTAGCAATTCAGTAGAAATAGTAATATTTTGCTGTATATTTCTTCATCAGCAAGGAACACAAATTCATGGGTAGTAATGGAAATCATTATGAAATACAAAGGGAATGATGTAAATGAACTGCTTATTCTAGTAGTGAGGAAAGATATTTGCAAATGATTTAACAAAATGTGTATATAATAAAGTTTCTGATTGTTTCAAATAAAATTCTAACTTAATTTTCATTTCCATGTGTATAACTTTAATAAATATTTATACAATGTTGGATGTAAGTTTCCATTCTTCTATTTCGCTTTCACATATCCTTTACGACTTGTACAAAGTTTTGCTAGTAAGTCAGCAATAGTGACTAAAATATCTGCCCATGGATCCCACAAAGATAAAAAGAAGCCATTTTCAGTTTATTCATTTTGCAGGGCAGTGGAACAGTTGTTATTAATTTCAAATCCCAAAATACTATTACTTTTTACATTTGATATCCTAAATTTATTTTTAAAAATATTTAAGAAGGAATCATTACAAACTGTTGGAAGTGTTTGTAATATGAATGAGATTAATCAATAAGTGAAAGAGAAACGTGTGATATAGTGAGTTATGAATGTGAAATATGTGTGGAGGCGTTCGTCATTAAATCAATACAAATCAATAATCTTGGTTCTTCTTCAAAAGAGATGAGGAGTATTAAGAGGTACATATAAATGTTATTCAGTAATTTTATCTTCTTCTGTACAACGATGCTAAAAAGAGATATTATGTGATATTGTCTTCTACGAAATGACAACCAGGAGAAGAGATGTACTATAATTGATTTTAAAAATTAACAATAAACAAATCACTTTGTTCTTCTCAATAAGGGATGCCAGCAGTTTTTATTTAAAAGTGAGGATACTGTATTTTATATTTACTTGATAAATATAAAGCACATGGAAAGAAGAAATAGAAATAATAATTATTTCTTAAGTAACGCCAAGTTTCTTCATCTTGACTCGAGGCCGACCTTGAGAAAAGTACAAATTAATTATTGGTTCCAAACTAATTTTTTTATCTCAGTGGGGAACTTTAATTCCATGAGGGATTATATTACAAAGGTCTCAGCAACCTACAACTTCATAAAAATGATATACATATACATAAAGAAAACTTCTTCAAATGTCACCACAACATGGAACTTCATAAAATCACATCATAAGTGATGAGAAATAATATTCTACAAATAGTGCAACAAAGTGGAGCCTCAAATTGAATTAAGATGAGAAATCAACTGTGAAAAAGGAAAATTCATTGGAGAAACAATCAACAACATTATCCACAGGACTACCCAAGACAGGCGATGTATATTGTCGCCAGGTCATTGTTGATTGGAGGCAGCGCGGGTAACAAGATTGAAGAGACGGCAGTGCAGTGTGGAGATGGAGGCTTGCCAAGATGGTGGGCGGAACAGACGGATTTGGCAAGAGTTCGCCTTTGTTCTAGCCGGTCTCGATTGCTCGAGAAATTTCTGGTGTGTTAGAAATCGATAAAAAGGCAGCCTGCCTGAAAAGAGACAGTCAGTCGGTAATTGAATGCGTGCAGGTACGCAGCTGTGTTGGTTGACCTGTATGTTACATTGTGTATGTGAACAGTGTATTGCTACGGAAATAAAGTGCAATTTTTTTTTGTGTTTGTAACCTGGACTTTTTATTTTACGAACCCACAAAGTCACAATATTGTGACTTTGTGGGCTCGTGAAATGAAAAGTCCAATTACACAAACTCAACAATGTTCTTTATTTCCACCGACTTACAGTTGAACATTTGGCAATTACACAAAATTACGTAATGCACACAATTACAATTTAATTTACACCATTCAAACTTGCCAGTTCGTCCTTACACGTCCGCTCAACTCAACTACACGTCCGCCCGGCTCACGGTCACTCACTCAACTCGCAACACGTCCACCCGCTCCGACGTACCTCACTCGACTAACCGTCGCCTCGCTTGTATCGATCGCCCCGAAACTTCTCGATTCTTCCATTATGGAGGAGGAAATCATTCTGGAGCCTTCGTGCACCTTCGCGCGGTAGGAGGAGGTGCCACCCCTTGCGTCCCCCCCCGCCACCACCGCCAGTCCGCATTATCAATCGGCAACGCGAGTTCACCGTCTGCGTCACACTGCTCCCTCCTCAAGGCTGGTCGTCCCGAACAGCACCATCGTAGCGGGCTAGACGGTCCAGGTGCACCACCAGCATCTGCTCGGAGTCTCAGCCAGTAGTAGCGCTGCCGAAGTTTGTCAATTGTTCGGTTCGCTCCCAGGTGTCCTCCTGAAGTACCAGCGTGCACTTCTTCCAAGACTTCCGGTACCTTACTCCGGGGAAGTACCAACTGTTCTCTCTGCGTCTTCCCATCGGGTGGTTCCCATACCCGGAACAGCACGCCCTCTCTGGTCTTCAACGAGTCCCATTGGGCCCAGTACGACTTGTAGGTGGCGTTCCTCGGTGCGATGTCCTCCCAGGTTGGTCTCGTCCCTGCCTCCACTTCCCTTAAGAGTGGCCCCAAGTCTGCGTCCGCCAGCTGCTCCCTCCTCAGGCCTGCGCTATCCCAGCCTTCAGCAGGCACTGCCACAACTACTCGGACTGCTGCGGCACGCTCCTTCTCTTCCACTCTTTTGCACTGGCCGCACTCTTCTGGACAGGGTCTTCGGGACATGGCGTCAGCGTTACCGTGGCTCTTCCCTCTACGATGTTCCGAGGTGAAGTCGTACTCCTGCAGCGTCTGGCCTTCCAGGTTCTCAAAGCTCAATAGCCAGGTTAGGGCGGAATGGTCAGTCCTCAGGTGGAATGGCTGACCGTACAGGTACTTGTGGAAGTGCTCCAATGTCTTTACTACCGCCAGTAACTCCCGTCGGGTGACGCAGTAGTTCTTCTCTGCCTTGGATAGCGTCTTGCTGTAGTAGGCTATCACCCGCTCATGGCCGTCCTGGATCTGCGATAGGACACCTCCAATGCAATGGTCGCTAGCGTCAGTGTCCACAATGAAGGCGCCACCTGGTTGTGGGAAACCCAAAATTGGAGCACTGCACAGGGTTTCCTTCAGGTGCTGGAAAGCGCCTTCGGCGTCCTCCGTCCACACATAAGGTCGGTGTTCCTCTGTCAGGTGGGTGAGGGGTTTGGCGATGTTGTCGGCCTTTTCCTCTAAATCATTAAGGCGGTCGTCTACTTGACCCATCCGCTTGCCCAGATTCGTGACGTCATCCCTCACGCCGGCCAACCGTTCCTCAAACTTGGCCGCGAGAGCCTCGTTCGCCACCTTCACTTCCGTGGTCAGTCCGGCCATCTTTGCGGTCATTGTCGTGGCCAAGTTGTTGTTTGCCGTTTCCGTCTTCGCTGTTAATTCGGCCTTCATTTCTTCCATCTTCCCTAAAATCTTTTCTAATGCTGCCTCCATTGTGTTATGTCGCACTCCTGACACCAGTTGTGACTTTGTGGGCTCGTGAAATGAAAAGTCCAATTACACAAACTCAACAATGTTCTTTATTTCCACCGACTTACAGTTGAACACTTGCCAATTACACAAAATTACAATTTAATTTACACCATTCAACCTTGCCAGTTCGTCCTTACACGTCCGCCCGGCTCATTGTCACTCACTCAACTCGCAACATGTCCGCCCGCTGCGACGTACCTCACTCGACTAACCCTCGCCTCGCTTGTATCGATCGCCCCGAAACTTCTCGATTCTTCCATTATGGAGGGGGAAATAATTCTGGAGCCTTCGTGCACCTTCGCGCGTTAGGAGGAGGTGCCAACCCTTGCGTCCCCTCCGCCACCACCGTCAGTCCGCATTATCGATCGGCAACGCGAGTTCACCGTCTGCGTCACAATATGAAGAGAAGAGTGAAGGTAAGGTGAATGGACTAAAGTGAGAAGGAGAATCACAAGTAAGAACTTTCCATAAATCTTCTTAATAGGCACTAAAGCTTCATTGGCTGAATGTTTTGGCCTTCTGTACTATCTTTTTTCCATTCGATGCAATCTTTTGTCAAATTTAGCCAATTCTTAAGCTTCGTGTTTTTTTTTTTTTTTAAATTTTAATGTATATCATCACTGCATCTGTTTTTAGGTCTGCCTCTGCTTCTACATTCAAAAGGTTTCCATCTGTATATTTTTTTAATTGTTCTCTCATCTGACATTCAAATACAGATGCCCAACCCATCAAAGTCCCAGTGCTTTAATGAAATTAATTATTGTTTTTTTTATTCTTTTATTTAACTCTTCATTTCTCAAGGTTCTCCATTTCCTCTGTCTTTAATTGGTCCAAAAATTGATCTTAGTATCTGTCGTTCAAATATCATTAACTTTTACATTTGTGATTCGTTCAATATCCATGTCTCAGAACTACATGTAACTAAATAATAAATAAGAAATAAGAAGAATAAAAAATATATTTGTTAGTAAAAATTAGTTAAATAACTTATGTTATTAAAAAACAAAAAGGTAGGAAGATGGAGAGTAGTAAGGAAATAAACGATAAAAGCAAAGAAGTATGAAGAGAAAATAGAGAGATAGAAGGGGGTACAGAAAATGAGTCCATGATGGAAAGGATGGTGCAGATGATAGCTAATATTGGTGCTAAAATGGATAAGAATGAACAGAATATGAGTAGTGTCGCTCGATGCCGTCACAAGCTGGTATGGTCGGCTCGGCTTCCTCGTCGGCAAACCCTTGGCCACGTCAGGTCTGATGACGGTCACGGCTGCCCCGGTGTCTACGAGCACGCGGCACGGCTTCCCTCTCACCCAACCGTCCGCGATGAGACTGTCATCCCTTTGCCGGCTGACGGCGCGCAGTGTCAATCGAGGGGATGGTGATGTCGCCGTCAACGTGCCCCTCGCCACGCCAGGCCTTACTCGTTCTTTCGGCTGCTCTTCCTGGTGTCGGCTGTCTCTCTCCAGGTGTCCCGGCTGTCCGCACCCGCAGCACACGCCACTAGGTCTTCGCCGGCGTCCCTCGGCTGGCCTTCGATCTTCAGTGTAGCGGACACTCCCGGTTCACGACGTCGGTGTAGCCGTCACCTTGGCCGCCTCCATCCTTAATGCTGCCGTTAGCGCCTCGTGGATGGTTTTATAGTCACCGGGCATTAGGCGCTGACGAACCTCCGTATCTCGTACTCCGTCGACAAAGGTGTGGGCAGCCTCTCGGGATACGAACTCTGGTGGGAGGTCAACTAAGGCTTTACTTGCCAGCTGCTCGATTGCCAGGGCAAACTCCTGCAGCGTCTCCCCTGGTTGCTGCCTCCTTGACTTCAGCTGGCTGCGGTACGGTGTCTGGATGGCGTTCAGGACTTCTGCGGCCCGTCCCTGGAGTCTGGCTATGAGCTGTGCGGCTTCTTTCTCCGGTGGCCACTGTGTCGAACTGGCGGCGGAAGACTTCGAAAGTTGTCGCGCCGTCGTATTTAGGAGGTTTGACGCGCGCAGGTTTTGTGTCGCGTCCCAGCGCGTCGACCTTTAAATGCTTCAACCTCTTGCCGACGACGTCCTCCATCAAGTCGTTCAGGGACCTTGTGTTGCTGTCGGCCTTTCCCACCAGCTCGTTAACGCGGGTCGCCAGGTCTTCCAGGGATTTGGTGTTATTGTCGGCCTTTCTTGTCATTAAAGCGGTTCGCCAGGTTTTCGACGCGCTCGTCCACCTGGCCCATCCGCTTGCCCAGCCCCGTGACGTCATCCCTCACGCCGGCCAACTGTTCTTCAAATTTTTCTGCGAGGGCCTCGTTCGCAGCCTTCATTTCAGTGGTTAATTCGGCCTTCATCGCAGTCATCGTTGCGGCCAGGTTGTTGTTTGCAGCTTCCGTCTTCGTTGTTAACTCGGTCATCTTCGCGGTCATCGTCGCGGCCAGATTATTTGCCGCCTCCGTCTTCGCAGCGAGGTTGTCATCTGCCATCTTCATTTCCTTCAACTCGGCGGTAAGATTGTCGTTAGCCGTTTTCATTTCTTCCATTTTCTGTAAAATATATTATCCAATGCCGCGTCCATGCTGAATGTTCCACTTCTGACACCAATTGTGACTTTGTGGGTTCATAGAATTAAAAGTCCAATTTGCCGAAATTTGGAATGTTCTTTATTTGCGTAGAAATACACTTCGCAGCAGCAGAATTACATCACATATCACAATCTACAACACCAAGGTCGATGACAATAACAAACAGCATTCTGATTACATCTGTTTACAACTCTCCTGTTACATCTGTTCACGACCCATCTTGGCAAGTCGTCACCTTCTTAAATACCTCATTGATAAATTTGAGACTGTTCCAGAACAATAAAGAAACCGAATATTCTATCATCTTCCAGAAGCATAACTTAATCTATGCCGGCAAGTCCTTTATCTCAGCCATCTTTATTTGTCAGCTCTTTGTATACAAGCCGCGCTATTGTAGATAATGGCTTCGCGACAATATGAAGATTGTAGCAGAAGAAACTATAACCCCTGCATGAAGGTCAAAGTGAAGGAGAGTGTTGCAGTGTCACTGCAGTTGGTTGGAATGAAGAGATCTTAAGCAGGGAGCAACTGAAGATTCGGCTAATCCTAAACAAATTTCGTACACAACCTGCATGAAAGGATGCCACTTACAGGGGGCTCATATATAAGAGCTATTGATCACAGTGGAATTTCCTGGTGGTCAGGAATGGTGTGATAAAAAGAGTGCAGGAGTCCAAAGTTGGGAAAACCAATGTGGAACAGCTGGTGCCTCCGAGGAGCAAAGTGAAGAAAGTCCTTCCAATATAACTAGTCATCATGTAGTGTAAATATAACCTTGCATAAGTTTCTTGCCAGTTCTTTTGGTTGTACCTTTGAAGCTTCATGGAAGGGTAATGCCAGCAATCATTCACCATTTTGCAGAAAGAAATGGTGGTAATCTACAAGAAGTAATCTATGACTGACTCTATATAGGTTTCCTGCACAGTGACTTCATGTGGCTTAATCGACCAGATTTAAAGGAAGTTAGCGATTTTGTTATGCTTCTGTGAGAGCCTGTATCAGTCAACTACTCATATCAATGATATGACAGCAATTTCAATGTCAACTTGAGAGGAGCAGAAGGAAATCCCTACTAATTGACTTGCTCTGTATTGTGCTTGGGATGACCAGCTGTTTGGAAGGAGTTATGTGACAGGTTCAGCTCCACCCAGCAGCAGATGCAACATATACTTCAGTACTAGTTTCAATTGGTTGGAGCAGAGCGGACAGATGCTTGCCCTGACTTGTCCAGAGCACCTTTGACACATGATCAGATAATTCTGCATGACCTCTTCACCCTGCCTCCCACAAATGATTTGATACTCGCCAACATTTTTATATATGTGAAAATATTTGCAAGGCAGTTGAGTCAGTTCATTTTATTCAAGTGAAAAGTGCTGTTCTCCAAAGTGTGACATACAGTGAGTGCTGCTTGGCATATATGTACCTGAAGTTCAATGTTCACTACTCCAGAGAGTGAAACCGGAGCTACAGCATCACAGAGCTGAAGCTCTGTTAATATCAATAGCTTCCATGGAAAGCTGTATCATTGTGTAATTGTGTGTAACAGTTTATTCACATCAGTATGAAACATGTTTAATGTCTGCACTGTTAATAAGATCCACTGCATTCACCTATTAACAACTCTTAAAATACTTATAGAAAATCTGCTTTTCTTTCCAGTACAATAAAATGAGCCATTTTTAAAATGCTGTGAAACTAATGTTTATTTTGGATAAAAGCTTTCTTATCATTGATAAAAACAACTAGCAACAGATTTTTGTATATTACCTAAATAACACAAGTGATCTGTGAGCAATGCTGTGCTGTCCAGACAAAGGTAGAAATACATCCCAATGCTGTCCGTTCAACTCTGACAATGCTTGCTTTTGTCTCCACATATTGTGTTTTCCATTCAGGTCACCCACAGCATATGTATCTTGGCTTCCTGAACCTGCATAAAATCATATGTAGTCAGTCAAGCACAAAATAACTGTTTCTTCTCAACCTATAATAATCATGAAAATTATATCCTATTAATCCGTATGGTTAATGAAATATACTAACAATAATAAACATCCTTAAATTATTATCACTGTTATGTTCTTCAAATAGGAAGAGCTCAGGTCTGCAGTGAATGAGATGTGCTTGCATGCTCAACAGTGTCACCTTATTACCCCCACTATTTTTATATTTCTCTCTCCTTTGCACACTATCCCAAAGCATGATGCAAGTCTCTTTGGCACTAGATATAAAGGAACCCAAACTGAATTTTTCAAACTTTTATAATAACGCAGTTGTTAAAATCAAAATTAGAGTGCAGATATTTGCATATTATGTACATATTTTTTATGCTATAATTATAGTTCATGAATTACTTGTGATTCTAATCCAATGGAACTGCCAGTGGCTCATCCATCTCTCGGTCTATCACTTAAGTAACAATTCTTTATCCTCTTGAATCTTCAAATTTATGATAATAGAAATTAGAGTATATACAGCACAGAAAAAAAAAATTGTAATACAAATTCAACCAGAAAAATGATAAATCGGGATTATAAACAAAAGATATTGAAACAGACTCTCCTCAAAAGACACATAAAAGCTGGAATACAACAAATTTAAATTCCACACATGGGCATTTCTTAAGTTTGAATGAATATTTCAAGATTATGATATCAAACTTTCCCCACAAAAAAGATTTTCACTAAAGAAACTGTTAAATAATCCTTTAAAAACCACATTACCACCACCACCATTAAAAAAAAAATAGTTAGGTATAAGTAGGATAAATTGTGAACTCGATTTCCCCTTCTATGCTTAAAGTTGTGAGATCAATAATTTCGTAACTAGTAACACAACTTCACTATTTACTTATCTTATTTAAATCCTGGGACCGGCTTCAAAGCAAAACATCTGCTTCATCCTCATTGACAACATTGAGGATGAAGCAGATGTTTTGCTTTGAAACCAGTCCCAGGATTTAAATAAGATAAGTAAATAGTGAAGTTGTGTTACTAGTGTTTAGTTATTATTAATAAACTAGTTTACTTCACTGTCAGCAGCTTCAGTTTTTTACATAATTTTGTAACTGTTATTTAATACTTTATTTACAAATATACTTACACCGCCCCATTTTTTTTCCTTTCCGACAAAAGATTGCTGCCAATTGCATAGTCTTAAAAAAAGTATTGGAAGATTCATATTCCTTTAGCCCATGTTCTGTGAGAATAAGAATATCAGGATCCTTTTCATTTAAGAATTTGTTTAAGTGATCAATTTTATTAGAAAGTATTTGGATATTTTGATGAATGAGATCTAACGACTTACCTTTCACCTGCCTATCTGAAAAGCTGCCTAGTTTTTTGAATACATTACTACCTCATTACTTAACGGACTATATACACTATTTTTCTCTAACTCCCAGTTTAATGTCCAACATAACACTAACTATGGTTTCACTTAATTTCTTCTTTCCTAATTTGTTCAGGTGCATGTCATGTTTTGTATACATAAATTGTTCCGCACTGAAGGTATTTATTAACTTCACATTGCTGTATTTTGCACTTATTTGGGATATTTTTTCATTTATGGTTTTAGTTTGTTGGTTTTCCCAGCAAGTTGGGAGCAGGTCATGCCTTGGAGGCAGTTTAACTATGACCACATTTGCATTCGATAGGGAAGCAACTGCTTTTTCAAGGTTAGGAATCACATTTTCAGGTTCACCACTTGCCACATCGTTGGTCCCACCTATAAATTACTGCATTAAACAAGATAGAACAGATTGACTTTATGGAATCTCAGATCATATTTTTAATTGCTGTGACAGTCTTTATCAATGGTGTAGATATACATTGATGAGTAAGGTTAAGAGAACCTAATTCTTCAAAACACTTATCATTGCAATTCAAAGAAAAAGTTTATAAAATTCATATCAAGCATCTCGCACAAAGATTTTAATTTAAGCCGCCCAGATTATATGTAAACACAGAGGCTGCCAATTATGAACAAAGAAATTCTAGAGAAATTAAAGAGAATTGAATTCTGTACAAACCCACAGCCACAGTTTTGGTATATCTGATAATTCAAAGCTAGTTTTGCAATAATTTAAACTGGAAATTACTTACCTTACATGGACTTATGACTCAAATATTTTAAACTTAAAACTACTAACATAAAAACTAATATAACCAATCAACTGCCTAAAATAACTTCACTTTTCCTAAAAGTTTAGTACATGTTGGTCACAGTATTCTTCAAAGTTTTTGTTAAACCTTCCACTGATATGAAATGATACTCAAACTTTAAGAAATATTTGATATGCCACATTAAATTGCTGTATATGCAGGAAAGAAAGCTTTGTGCTACATTACTAATGTTCCTGAAGATCAATGCACAACACCAAAAAAAGAAACATACACAATATCCAATAATCCTACACTTTTGATTTCTGTCATCATATTCCTTGTAGCTTGAGATGATGACCCCTGAATGATTAAAAAAAAAAAAAAAAAAAAAAAAAAAAAAAAAAAAAAAAAAAAAACAGAAAACCTCATTATTGCAATAATAAAGTATCAAGGTTAATGAAAAAATGCTTTTGTATGTGAAACATCCTTGATATTGTTGTGGTAATGGGCATTAAAGTTTCGGCGCAAATAGATAATAGATGGATAGGTTACATGTAGATAACAAACTTGTGTAAACAGATTGTGCTGGCAAGCAAGATAACTGAGGCAAAGGCCTCGCCAGCGTAGATTAAGTTACGTTTCTTGAAGATGATAGAATGTTCGAATTATGTAATTAGATGCCTTGTTTTCCAGAAACCTCTAGTGATTAACAGAACAGTCTGGTAATCATGCATGGAGATATAAAAGGGATTGGACACACCAACAGGACAGTTGTAGTTGTGAAACAGTTGTTGTAAACAAGAGTGAGTAAGCAGTAGTTGTGTAAAAAGAGTGTTGTTGTAACGAGAGCTAATGTAATCAGCTGTCACGGTTTGTTATTGTCATCGACCGTGGTAGACTGATGGTGTATGTAACGTAATTCTGCTGTAATCTATAAGAGTATTTCTACGAAATAAAGGAGATTTTTAATTTCTGCAACTCGACCTTTTTAATTCTACGGAACCACAAAGTCACAACTGGTGTCAGGAGTGTGACATGGAGGCTACATTGGAAAAATTTTGGAAAAGATGACGGACAACCTCGCTGCAAAAACAGAAGCGGCAAATAACCTAGCCGCAGAGTTGAAACAAATGAAGACGGCTAACGAAAACATCACCGAGAAGATGGAAGAAATGAAGGCCGAATTAACAGCGAAGACGGAAGCGGCAAACAAAAGCCTGACCGCTAAGCTAAACGAATTGACCACAGAGATGAAAGCGGCAAACGAGGCCCTTGCCGTTAAGTTCGAAGAGCAGCTGACCGGCGTGAGAGATGACGTCACAGAGCTCGGCAAGCGGATGGGTCAAGTGGACGAGCGCGTCGAAGATCTGGCGAGCCGCGTTGACGAGCTGGAAGGAAAGGCTGACAGCAACGCAAAGTCCCTGAACGCCATGGTGGAGGACGTCGTCAGCAAGGGGTTAAAGGATTTAAAGGGCGACGCGTCGGGACGCGACACATCTGCGCGCATCAAACCTCCTAAATACGACGGCGCGACAACTTTCGAAGTCTTCCGCCGTCAATTCGACACGGTGGCCAAACACAAGTGGTCACCAGAGGAACAGGCCACACAACTCATAGCTAGTCTCCAGGGACGTGCCGCGGAAGTCCTGAACGTGGTACAGACAACGGTGGCGCCCAAGGACATCTGGGAGGCCCTGGAGAATCGTTTTGGAAACCACCGCTTAGCCGCAGCGTACCGCAGCCAGTTAAAGGCAAGGTCACAGCAGCCAGGGGAGACGCTGCAGGAAGAGTTCACCCTGGCAGTTGAGCAACTGGCTAGCAAGGCCCTAGTCGACCTCCCACCAGAGTATCCCGAGAAGCTGTCTACACATTCGTTGACGGGATACGAGGCACGGAGATTCGTCAGCGCCTAATGCTCGGCAATTATAAACCCATCCACGAGGCGCTAACGGCAGCATTGAGGATGGAGGCAACCAAGGTAACAGCTATACCGACGTCGAGAACGAGGAGTGTCCGCTACACCGAGAGAGAACACCAGCCGAGGGAGGACAGCGAAGACCTAGTGGCCTGTGTTGGGGGTGTGGGCAGCCCGGACACCTGGAGAGAGACTGCCCACACCAGGAAGAGCAGCCGAAAAACGAATAAGGGCCGCCATGGAGAGGGGCACGTCGGCGCCATCACCACCATCCCCTCGAGTGACAATCCGCGCCGTCAGCCGGCGTATGGATCCCAGCCTCATCGTGGACGGTTGGGTGAGAGGGAGGCCGTGCGGCGTGCTGGTGGACACCGGGGCAGCCGTGACCATCATCAGACCTGACGTGGCGAAGGGTTTGCCGACAGGGAAGCCGAACCAACCATACCAGCTTTTGACGGTATCGGGTGACACCTTGCCTGTGGAGGAGGCCCTGCTAAAGTTGACCTTGGGAAGGAATGCCGTACGTCTGTGGGTGTTCGTCGCGAAGGTGGCTGAGGAGGTGATACTGGAATTGGATGCCCTCAGGAGCCACGAGGCGACGGTCGACGTCGGCAGGAAGGTCCTGCGGCTCAATGCAGAAGAGGTGATACTACGGCAACCCGATGAGCGCCTTGGAACCTGCACGGTCATCTTGAAGGAAGACGTGGTGGTCCCCGCGAGAAGTGAGGTGGTGGTGACGGCACGACTAGAAGGCCAGCGGACGAAGAACATGATGCTGGACCAGATGACGGCTGTGCACGGACTCTGTGTAGCCAGGACATTATTGCCGTGCCGAGAGGAGGTGCTAGTGAGGCCGCTCAACCTGGCAGACACCGATCACGAGTCCAGACCGGAGCGGAGCTGGGGACGTGCGAGCCCGTGGACAGCGTGACAGCTATCTACAAGACACAGAAGCCGGTCCCGAAGCAACATCTGGGGCCCCGGCTAGAAGGCTTATTGGAGAGAACGGCCGACCACCTGACCTCAGAACAGCGGGAGAAAGTTAGACAACTGCTGAGGCAATACCAGCGCGTCTTCAGCCAAGGCGACAGTGACTACGGCTGCACGGATAAAGTGCTTCACCGCATGGACAACGGAGACGCCCGGCCTAATCGGCAACCACCTAGACGCGTTCCGTTGGCGAAACAAGCGGCGAAACGGGTTATGGTAGACGACATGATATCCAGGGGAGTGATTGAAGAGTCTGGCAGCCCTTGGTGTTCCCCTGTAGTTCTGGTGACGAAGAACGGTGAGCTACGCTTCTGCGTGGACTACAGGAGGCCGAACGCTGTCACCCGGAAGGACTGTTTCCCCTTACCCCGGATTGACGACACCCTGGACACGCTAGCTGCTGCACAATCGTTCTCGACCCTGGATCTGAAGTCGGGCTACTGGTAGGTGGCTCTAGACCCGAGAGACAAGGAGAAGACTGCATTCTCGACAGGCCAAGGGCTTTGGCAGTTCACAGTTATGCCCTTCGGCCTCTGCAATGCACCAGCCACATTTCAACGCCTCATGGAATCAGTAATGAGAGGATTGACATATGACACATGCCTGCTATACCCGGACGACATCATCATCGTAAGCAAGACGTTCGAAGACCATCTCGACAACTTGAGCAGGGTGTTACAGAGACTGCAGGCAACCAACTTGAAGCTGAACGCAAAGAAGTGCCAGCTTTTCTGCAAAGAAGTTAACTACTTGGGCCACATAGTCTCTCCAACCGGAGTGGCCACAGACCCGGAGAAAAACCCAGGCTGTGAGAGATTGGCCTCGGCCAAAGAATAAGCGAGAGTTGCGCAGTTTCCTGGGGCTGTGTAGTTATTACCGCCGTTTCATAAAGGGGTTCTCCAACATCACCAAACCCCTTACCCGCCTGACAGAGGAACAACGACCCTATGTGTGGACGGAGGACGCTGAACACTTTTTCCAGCACCTGAAGAAGACACTGTGCAGTGCTCCTATTTTGGGATTTCCACAACCAGCGGAGCTTTCATTGTGGACACCGCGCCAGCGATCATTGCATTGGAGGCGTCCTATCGCAAAGTCAGGACGGCCACGAGCGGGAGGATAGCCTACTACAGCAAGACGCTATACAAGGCAGAGAAGAACTACTGCGTCACCCGGCAAGAATTACTGGCGGTTGTAAAGACCTTGGAGCACTTCCACAAGTACCTGTACGGTCAGCCATTCCACCTCAGGACTGAACATTCCGCCCTAACCTGGCTATTGAGCTTTAAGAACCTGGAAGGCCAGACAGCACGTTGGGTCCAGAGACTGCAGGGGTACGACTTCACCTCTGAACATCGTAGAGGGAAGAGTCACGGTAACGCAGACACCATGTCTCGAAGACCCTGCCCAGAGGAGTGCGGCCAATGCACAAGAGTGGAAGAAAAGGAGCGTGCCGCAGCAGTCCGAATAGTCACGGTAGTACCTGCGGATGGCTGGGATAGCGCAGGCCTGAGGAGGGAGCAGCTGGCGGACGCAGACTTGGGGCCACTCTTGAGAGAAGTGGAGGCAGGAACAAGACCAACCTGGGCCCGCCTCGGTAGCGTAGATAGTAGCATGTCTGCTTCACGTTCAAGAGGTCCCGAGTTCGAATCTCGGTCAGGGTGAGTTACCTGGATAAGGTTTTTTCTATGGTTTTCCCTTATCCTTCAAGACGAATGGCGGGTAACTGTAGGCTCCATGGACCCTGGACTCATTTGAGCATCATTTCACCCATTTCATTCACCGTCCGATATAGCTTAAGGTTGGGGCGGATGTAAATTACAAAAAAAAAAGACCAACCTGGGAGGACATCGCACCGAGGAGCGCCACCTACAAGCCCTATTGTGCCCAATGGGATTGTTTGAAGACAAGAGGGTGTGCTGTTCCGAGTATGGGAATCGCCTGATGGGAAGATGCAGAGAGAACAGTTGGTACTCCCTCGAAGCAAGGTCCCGGAAGTCTTGGACGAAGTGCACGCCGGTGCTTCAGAGGACACCTGGGAGCAAACCGAACGATCAACAAACTCCGACAGCGCTATTACTGGCTGAGGCTCCGAGCAGACGCTGAGAGATGGTGCCGTGAATGTCATGTGTGAGCGGCGAGTCGCGGCCCCCAGACTAGGAGCCGGGGTCGCATGCAGCAGTACAACGTCGGAGCGCCATTCGAAAGGATCGTCGTCGACATAGCTGGACCATTCCCCGTGTCCGACCGTGGCAACAAGTACCTGATGGTGGTCGTGGACTACTTCACCAAGTGGCCGGAGGTGTATGCCATCCAAAACCAGAAGGCGAAGACAATCACGGACTGCTTTGTGGAGCAAGTGTTCTGCCGATTTGGGGTGCCACTAGAGCTCCACAGTGACCAGGGCGCCAATTTTGAATCCAACCTGATGAAGGAGGCACTAGAAAGACTTGGGGTGAACAAGACGCGCACCACACCCCTACATGCACAGTCGGACGGCATGGTCGAAAGATACATCAAGACCTTAGAGGAACACCTGAGGAATGTAGTGGCCAGCCATCAGCGAAACTGGGATATCAAGGTGCCACTGTTCTTACTGGCCTACCGCTCGTCAGCACACGACACCACTGGGATGACGTCAGCCAGTTTAATGTTCGGCCGAGAGTTACGCCTCCCCTGTGATCTGGCTTTTAGAAGCCGCCCGGACGCAAAACAGCCAGCAACCGAGTATGTGGAGAACCTAGTGGACCATTTCTACGACATGCATGAGATGGCTCGTCAGAACATCCAGAAGGCGAGCGACCGCATGACGACTCGATACGACAGGCAAGCCAACAGCCAAGGGTTCCAGCAGGGTGACCTAGTCTGGTTGTACCGCCCTACTCGGACCAAGGGGCGCTGCCCGAAGCTCCAGCAACCATGGCAAGTACCGTACCGGGTAGTAAAGAGGATTAACGACGTGGTCTACCGCATCCAGAAGATGCCCCGAGGAAAGATGCTGGTGGTACACCTGGATCGTCTGGCCCGCTACGATGGTGCTGTTCGGGACGACCAGCCTTGAGGAGGGACCAGTGTCGCGGTAACGGGCATTAAAGTTTCGGCGCAAATAGATAATATATGGATAGGTTTCACATAGATAATGAACTTCTGTAAACAGATAGTGCCAGCAAGGAAGATAACTGAGGCAAAGGCCTCGCCAGCGTAGATTAAGTTACGTTTCTTGAAGGTGATAGAATGTTGGAATTATGTAATTAGATGCCTTGTTTTCCAGAAACCTCTAGTGATTAACATGAATGGAGATATAAAAGGGATTGCACATGTCAACAGGATAGTTGTAGTTGTGAAACAGTTGTTGTAAACAAGAGTGAGTAAGCAGTAGTTGTGTAAAAAGAGTGTTGTTGTAACGAGAGCTAATGTAATCAGCTGTCACGGTTTGTTATTGTCATCGACCTTGGTAGACTGATGGTGTATGTAACGTAATTCTGCTGTAATCTTATATGAGTATTTCTACGAAATAAAGGAGATTTTTAATTTCTTCAACTTGGCCTTTTTAATTCTACGAACCCACAAATTCACAATATATTATAAAGTGCTACATTGATGTAAAGAATTTAACTATACATGAATATGTATGAAGGCACAATTCAGATTATGTCAAGATATTAATTTTTGGTACATCTTACTTACCAATAGGTCTTTGTGAAAATTTATTCTCTTTCTTCTTGCTGCCCATATGTCCTCGCAGACCTTTCAAATCGTTACAATTTCACAAATCAATAAAAATTTTATTCAGACTTAATTTCGTTTGGTTTTGATACTGTTAAAACTTAAATTGCCAGTTCCAGCTTTAAAATTTTGTTCAAATATGTACAAGTTAGCCTACATAGTGTCTTATTCACATTGTACATTGAGCTCAAATAAGAAGCAAACTAGGCCAATAATATTACGGAAATGACTTCATATACAGTAAAATAATACAATAACTATTAAATTTTGAACTAAAGAAAGGTTATTTTTTATATTAGTATGCAACACGTCAGAAAAAATAATTGTATTGGCGACATTCCATGTAATTCGCATCTGGTTGTTAGTGTACATGTACCTTTTACCCCCACCCATTTTGCCAACCTTGATGCGGCACTGGAACTTCCTATCTCACTTGGCAGGGACTCTCTTTGTCTAAAGCTGTTGGGTATTCTCCATGAATCATCATCATCATCATTATTGAAAAGTCACAGGAAAGTTCTATGTTTAAACTTACAATAATGGGCTTTAGCCCCAAATAGCTTCTCAAACAGAGGTATCTTTCCCCCCCCACCCCATTTTCACATTTACTTCTTTATGTCTCATTACAAGTACAAATTGTGCTTTATGCTCAAGGATTTAAGCCGTAAAGGCTCTACAGTCACACTTGTGTTTTTAAACTCAACTTTTTATCTTAAAATTTACAATATTTCTATAATCCTCTAAAATTTAACACAGATGCAAAAATGTGTAAATATTAATCCACTGCCTTTTAGTTTAGGCAGATCATGAAATTTTGTGCTTACTGTTTTCTGAATCATAAGTAAAATATTTCTAAAAATATATTTGCATAATACATGACTAACCTTGTTCTTCTGCTATATGTCCTGGATTGAAGACTGATCCTGTGCTTTCACATTTCTGTCTGGTGTAAGCAACGTTGGGTATCAGTGGAAATTCATGTATCTTGTAATCCACTATTTTTACCTCCTGATTGGTCAGTGAACTCAGATTTGTTGTAATCCATGTTGGATGGAAAGGTGAGCGTTGAATAAATGTAATCTCTCCTTGTACTCCTTCAGACTGTATGACTGATCTATCAATTAGCAATATAAAATAAAAATCAATTAAAATTTAGTGTTAGGGTTTTGGAGTAGAAGATTTCATTAATTAAGTCAAAGCTAAGCCTGTTGGACTCAATGAAACAGTGGGAAACAGGGATGAGAAGCAGAAAGGGTGGGCAGAACTTTTAGTTCTCAAGCTGAGCACAACTGATTACCTTTAATGCAGATGGACAGATTTGGGCAGAAAGCTTCTTGCTGGGAAAGCACCAAAGCAGCAAGGAGGATGAGACTTCCTCACAAGTAATAAGCAACATAAAAGTTTGACACATGTAAGATATAATTTTACACAATGTTTTTCTTAAAAATAGAAGCAAAGGGCAAAATCAGTAGAAATTCACTGCAGAGAAAAGTATGAACTGAAAGTAGATTAAAATAAGACCTGTAGCTTTCCTGGCAATGAATATATTCAAGATCTTCTTGGGAAACAAGCTAGGTGAAAAGAACTGGCATTTAATTTACTGAAACAGTCTTTCATTCAGTAATGCAAATATTGATAGTGTTTTGTCTTTGTTAATATTTGTGTTATATCCAGTAATACATTTTGTGGTTATAGCATTTCTTAAAATATACTGATGATGGGAGCGATGTACGCTCCTGAAACATTGATTTATAATCATCTTTTCACCTGGCTTATTTCCCGAGAAGATTTGGAGTGAAAGTAGATTCACTATAAAGCCTCGGACTTAAGTACTTCAAGAGTTAGTAAGTCACCACAAAAGGTGCGTATCTCACTGTATATGAGAGCTTCTAGTGGTTCAGTAACAAAGAGCACAACATTACTTTGGCCCCACAGAACAAATTCAGTGTACAAAATACAAAGGAGATACCTACAGACAAAAAATTAGACGTGTACCAGATAAACTGCAAAGGCTGTGACAACCTTTATATTGGAAAAACTAAAAGGAATTTGAACATCAGGCTTAAAGAACATTTTAGGAACATCAGGAACAAAGAAATAGATAAATCGGCAGTAGCATACCATTTTTGTAATGATAATCATGATATAAAATGAGAAATCCACTTATTAAAAAGTGTTTAGGATCCAACTGCATTAACCACATGGGAAAAAATTTTCATAAAGAAATATGAAAGAAAGTTGTTCAATTTCGATACCATGTTTGAAGAGAACCCAAACTTCAAGTTCATCAAGATACCAATAGAGACAGCACTATCACCTCCAAGGAGTTCACCAAACCTACATCCATTAGTCAACAACAGCTGATGATGTTAGGAAGATCCTAATGAAACATGTTCTAGGTAAATGCTAGCAATAAATGGAGCATTGAGTACTAGTTTGACTCAAAAATATATTAGTGATGCAAGTGCTTGAAAAAAGAAAGAAATACAATTTGCCAATATTCATGGCATTTGTAAATTATGTCAAAGCCTTCGATAAAGTAAAAAGAAATGTAAAGTAGGATATAATGAATCAACAAGGCTTTCCAAGTCACATAATAAGAGCAATTCAAAGCCTGTATGTTGCAAAAATGATAAAAATAAATGGAAACAATCAACTACCAATATGGTTGGTTGGTTGGTATCTAATGTTCAGCAGTTGGCAATGAAACCATTTGCTCTCTTGCACACAAGTATTTTGATGTTATGTTGGTAAGTTGACTAAAGATTGGGCACGGGGTAGATGGTTTCCATCCATATCTTCTTTAAGTTTACAGAAAAGACACAGAGGAGAACTCACTATACCAATCCTGAATAAATGTATATTGAGACAGTCATGGCCTGTTAGGAGTCAAAAAGTTGTTGTTGTTGCTGTTGTTGTTGTGGTTGTGGTTGTGGTTGACTATTGGCACTGGGGATTAGTTGATTTACATCATTTTCCCCTAGCTTCCCAATATAAAGCCTGTAGGTTCCCACATTTGAGACCATTGCATTTGTCTAAATGGTGTTTGTTCATGATGACATCCTCTTTACAGATAGTACATTTGGGTGTAGGTATGCAGTGTATTTTATAAAGGTGTTCTGCAAGACAGTCATGGCCAGTTTCCATTCTAAATAGGGTCACTGCAGTTTTTCTTGGAAGTTTTTGTATGTCAGTTTTGTCTCCAATGTTCTTATAATCCTTGTCTTTTAGTTTATCTTCTTCATCAAGTCTCTGCTGTCTTTTAAAATGTAGCTTAATGTTGTTTAATTGTTTATTAATTTCAGTTTGTCTTACGGGTTTTATATTTTGAATTGCACCTTTTTTTTTTTTGCTAGTTGGTCAGCATGTTCATTACCTAAAAGTCCAACGTGGGCTGGAATCCATTGCAGGGTGACATGGTTTCTTGATTCAACAGCTTTAATTAAACTTCTTATTTCTTTGATGTTTCTTGTTGTTTTGTTTTTATAGTTTACAATCCCATCTATGGCTGATTTTGAATCAGTTAAGATAACTATGTTTTGCTTTATGTACGGTCTGTACAGGACATTCAGCAGTGCTGCTTTTATGACTGTTAGTTCTCCATCATAATGGTTTGAAGTTTCGTTTAGCGTTAGATACTGTGCAAAATTATTAATTTTTAGATGAGTCATATTTATTACACATCTGCTTCACTTTTGTACCTATTTTGAGGACATGTTTCGCAAATCATCGTTTGCATCTTCGGCTCTTATGCGACTAAAGCTTGATCCAGTGGTGTGGATAATTCTGGGGTTGCTGCTGCCATCTGTTGATTTAGTGATGAACTTAAATGTGGGATTCTCTTCTGGCGGGATTTCAAAGTTCATTAGTTGGTTTTTATGTTTTTCTATGTATATTCTCTCCCATATGACGAGATCACTATGTTTTTGTACGTATTTTAGTAATTCTGTGCTATCTTCAATTTCATGATTTTCAGACCAGAAATGAGCTGCTATTGTGGACTTATCAATATTTTTGTATCTTAAGTGCCTGAGGGTTCTTTCTTTCTAGTGCCTATGTTTCTTTTTGTCCTTTTTGAAATCCCGCCAGAAGAGAATCCCACATTTAAGTTCATCACTAAATCAACTGATGGCAGCAGCAACCCCAGAATTACCCACACCACTGGATCAAGCTTTAGTCGCATAAGAGCCGAAGATGCAAATGATGATTTGCGAAACATGTCCTCAAAATAGGTACGAAAGTGAAGCAGATGTGTAATAAATACGACTCATCTAAAAATTAATAATTATTTCGCTTCACTGTGGTGTTCCAATACAGTTAAATCTCGATAAACTGTGCAAAATGTTTGCAGTATACTCCTGCACCAGCATCTTGTTTGTTAATAAAGGATCCATCTGTATATATTCGGAGCCATTCTTTTTCTGGATATCTTTCATTTTCTATGGCTATTGCTCTCATTTCATCTGGTAAATTGTTTTGCTTATGTATTGTATATAACAGGTCATTCTTATAATGTATGTCAATATATTCTGTTGGGCTTGTTTCCTCTATTGTTGTTATATTTGTTGTTATTATGTTCTTGTGTTTTGAGTTATTGATGTATGTTCTGAAGCTTGTTTGGGTTTTTAGATTGCTTATATTATCTGCTGTGTGATACCACATGTGTCTATTTTTGTTAACTAGCAGTTTTTGTGCTAGGGTAATTGCCTTTAGTTCATGTTCCAGTTCTATGGCCATATTTTTTGTGAAGCGCTGCAGTATGACAATTGGTGTTGTTTTCACAGCTCCTGTTATTATTCTCAGTGAATTGTTTTGTGAGGTTTCTATTTTCCTTTTGAGTTTCTTGCTTACTGTTGCCAGCAGTTCTCCTCCAAATAGTAAGTTGGGTTTTATGTATGTTTTATATGTGTTATTAAGAAGGTCCATATTTCCACCCCATTTTTTTCCTGCTAGGCATTTTAAGATGTTGTTCTTTTTGTTGATCTTATTTGTTACATTGTTTACATGTTCTTTCATTGATAGTTTCCGGTCTAGTTCTATTCCTAGATATGTTGTTGTGGATACTTCTTGTATATATTTGTTATTGATTTCCAGACATAAATTTTCTGTTTTGTTTTGCATTGTGAACAGATGATATTGGGTTTTTTCTGTGTTTATCTCCATATTGTTATGGTTAGTCCATTGTTCCAGTATTATAATTGCAATCTCCATTGTTTTTTGTAACTTTTTATAATGTTTCCCAGAACTTATATTCTTTTCCGAGGTCCATATTACTAGGTCATCGGCATACATTCCCACTTGTATGTTATCTAGTTTCTTCAGTGCATCTGCTAGGTCGTTTATAAATATATTAAAGAGAATAGCACTTGTAACAGATCCTTGGGGTAATCCAACTCGGGTTTGTTTCCATTTGGATGTGGCTGTTTTGTACTGCACTGCAAACCATCTTTGAGATAAGGCTTGAAACCAGTTTAGCATGTGACCTGATATGGCATATGATTTCATCTTGTGTAGTAGCATTTCTCGCCATACTGTGTCAAATGCACCTTTGAAATCAACAAATAGTGCTAGAGAAGTCTTATTTTTATTAAAATTTTGTTTAATGTCTTGTGTAAGTATTATGACCTGATGTATTGCTGAGTTATCTTTCCTAAACCCGGCTTATTCTGGGACTATTATGGTTTGTGTTTCCAGGTAAAATGTCAGTCTTGTAGCTATCACTCTTTCTAGAAGTTTTGCTATGTTTGAAGTTAATGATATCCGACTGTAGCTATCTATCGATTGTGCCAGATTTCCTTTCTTCTTGATGGGTATCATTTTTGCTTTTTTCCACAATGTTGGTATATTATTTCTGGTGGTCCAAATATTGAAAATTTTTAGTAGGGTGTGAAGTGCTTCATGTCCTAAATTTTTTAGTAGCTCCGGATGTATATTATCAGGACCTGGGCTCTCTTTATTTTTTAGTGTCCTTATTGCTTGTTTTATTTCTGGAAATGTAAAAGGCTCAATAAACATATTTTGGAGGTTGGATGTACTGTCAAGGTTATTGTTCCTTAGGTATTTATTCTGCTTTTTGTTTTTATTTTTTAATGTAGTACTAGTTTTGTAGTATGTTGCTAGTTTTTCTGCTATAAGGGTGTCTTCATATATTTCTTTATTATCAACAATTAGTGGCTGACTTTGTTGGTCTTCTCTAAAAGTTGCTACAGAGGATTTTCTTGGTAGAGTATTGATTCTAGTTGTGCTGTTACATAAATTTTCCCATAGTTTTTGTACATATTATCTTCTTTAATGTTTTTATTATATTTGATATAATTATTATTTTGATAGAGTTATAACTGAGTGGCTAAAATGAATTTGACATAATTTTACTGCATTTTATGGCTAGAAAGTAAGCTGATTCATTACCATGAATTTCACAACGTCTGGTATCCATTGAAATATTAATCTTTTAAATATTAAAAGCAGAAGCATTATTAACAGTGAGGTATTCTTCATATTTGAGTTTGATTTATGAGTCACTATGTTTACACTCAAACTTCACTTACTTGTTGTTGTATAATTGAAACGTTTTCAAGATCATTCGATCTCATCCTCAGCTGTTTGGTGACTAAATGAACATTCCTCTTCTTCCACTACTACGGAGCTCCGATCTCTCTGCCATCTGGTGTTTGGGGCACTAAGTTTTAATACTTCATTTAATGCAAGGATTTCAAAATTTATAACTTTATCACGGTTTTTGGTTATCAATATTTTTTCCAAATATCCAATTCTATGGGTGTACTTAAAGATTTTAACAGTTGTGGCCAATGTTGTGGTTTTCTGTCCAAAAATGGTGTGAAACTGCAGATTTTTCTGTTTGTTTCAACTTAATGTTCTTCTGGTGTTCTTTTTGCCTGGTTAACAAGTTTCTCTTAGTTTTTCCTATGTAGCTTTTTTCACAGGTTTCACAATTTATCTGATAAATTCCTGATTTCAAATTGTTGGGGATTGAATTTTTTAGTGGTTTATTTAGCAGGTTCCTCAGACTGAATTTGTTTTGGGGTGCTAGTTTTAAGTTTAGTCTTTTGAAGATTCGTTCAAATTTTCTAAACGCCCATGGATGGATGGTGAATTTTCTATATTGCCAATTTGTGTTTTTAAGTGGTGTGAGAGGGGCATTTTTTGATATTATCTTCAGTTTTTCCTTTCTCTTCATCATGTTCCTTATGATGGCTGGGTTGAATCCATTTAATACCACTATGTCTTTTATGTGTTGTTCTTTCAAAAATTCCTCCTTACTCAGTGGGATGTTGTATAGCCGGTGAATTAGACTTCTAAAGGCAGCTAGTTGATGTGAAACTGGGTTGTATTCATTTTTCTTTATGTAATTATCTATGTGTATGGGCTTCCTGTATATTCCAAAATCTACACCATGCCGATTTCTAGTTATCTTGAGGTCCAAAAAGGGTAGGGTGTTGTCTCTTTCTACTTCCATTATAAACTGGATGTGATTATCTTGCAGGTTTAGTAATTTTAGAGAATCTTCTCTAAGTTTTTCCAGAATGATAGCAAAAATATTATCAACATAAATTTATAAATCTATGGGAAGGCCTTTACTATGTGTGTTTCAAAATAGCTCATGTATAGATCTGCTAAAATAGGCGAAAGTGGGCTCTCCATAGCTAATCCTTTTGATTGTCTGTAGAATTTTTGGTTAAACTTGAAGTAATTATTTCTTATGCATAAACCTGTAAGATTGATAATGTCATCTGAAAGAGAAATAGATGTTTTCCCCGTTTTAAACAACAAATTTAATTCTTTAGCTGAATGTTTGTTCTTTTTGTGTTCAATAACCTTAATTTGTTCCTCCAGAGGTAATGTCCTATATTTAGAATTCGTTTTACAGAATTTGTGTACATATAAACCATGTTTTCTAAAATCACCATTGTTCACAGTTTTCTTCTAATAAGGTGACTACAAAATAGGAATGAACATAAGGCGGGGCTAGACATGGCTATTAGCCAATGCGGTGCGTGCAACGTTGTACAGTTAGGCACGCATACTGGCTTGCTTTGCCAAAGCATATGATTAATTTCTTTGCGCACTCTAAAGATACCAATTAAAGAATTAATTTGTTTTTCCCATGTTACAGAGCTATTTTTTCTGAGGATTACTGTCCAAACCCCACATCTGGTTTCGGAGTTATGGAAAGATAAGGTGCATGCCTAGAAAGAAAAGAATTATTAACCATCAGTGAAGAAAAGCACACACGTGCTATGCTGCAGTTGCATTTGTACCCTGCATTTAGTAAAGTGGTGATCTTTTAAGAGCCACATGTGCTTTTCAAAGTTAGTAAATATATCACTTAGCAAGCCTAGTACTGGTGCACCTAGTAATAACTGCGAAACAACTCATAAGATTTTACATAAATAGGCTACAAATATTCTTGTTAATGTGTATTCCTTTTTCAAACAGATGTCAATTAAATACATTTTCGAAAGTACAAATTTTACTCAGAGTCGAGAATTAATGTTACAAGCTTGTCAATGAGTGCTCATTCTGTGATAAACTCTGTTAAAGAAGGCAAATAGTTTACCAAATTAGGAGAAATTTTTATATTTCGTTCTCCAGGGAAACATCAGGCACTAAAAAATGTGCTACCAACTTAGACAATTTTCAAAAGTGTGTTTCAGTAAGGCCAATTGGGTCTACTATCAGATTAATAATACTATTGTGGGAAAAAAGGAAATAACAAAAGATACAAAAATTATTTAGAACAATAATACTACCAATTCTATTATATGGAGCACAGAGCTGGACTCTCCTACAGAAACAAGAAAGCAAAATAACAGCTATGGAAATGAGATATTTAAGATGAGCTGTGGGGAAGACAAGAAGAGATATGATTAGAAATGTAATAATAAGGGAAGAGTTGGGTAGACACTCCGTTAAACAAATATTGGAAAAAAGACAACTTAAATGGTATGGACATGTACTCTGCATGTCAGAAGAAAGAAAACCCAAACAATATTTAGAAGCAAGACCAGAAGGTAAAAGAATTAGGGGAAGGCCACGCATGTTGTATCAGGAATACATTGAGAAGTTGGGGAAAGATAGAGGGAAAACCATGACAGAAATGAAGAGAATGATAATGGACCGAGAAAAGTGGAGGAAATGGGTAGAAGAGACTTGTACTCCACGCTTAACAGCACAAAGGAGTTAGAGAAAGAAGAAGTGTTTCACGTAAAACAATTTATGATTTATGTGACAAGGGTAAATATCCAAATGCCAAAAGGCTGATCAATTTAATGAGGGGGAAAATGGAATATACGGATTCTGTATCTTCTATGCATAATATTCTGAAATCTCTTGGATTCAAATATAGGAGAACCAATGATGGTCGCAAATTTCTGCTTGAAAGAAGCGATATTGTTGCTGCAAGACTAAAATTTCTGCGCACAATGCATAACATTAGTACATGAGATTCATGGTATACAAATGCTTCATAAATACATATTCATTTCGTCCATATTTATTAAGTATTTTAATGAAACAAAAATGTGTTTAAAGTCCATTAGAGACAGTATACAAATATGGCATCATTAAAATATAAACTATATTCAGAAATCGTTGAAATGTCACTATTTTGTTTCACTGTAGCAAACACCTTATTTTGCAGAATGCATCTAATTTGAATCATTTTGTTTTGTGTGCATATGAGCGATAGCTATCTGAGCAAACTGTTCTCCAGTTTAAGGTTTTAAGGTTCAGATTGTGTGATAATCATTGTGTATGTTCTCACACACATTTTGAAATATTAAGCGAACTTCTCTGTCAGCATTGTATCACTGTACATCTCAGCATGTGTATGATACTTGCTAGTTTGAGACACAGACAGATATATCTTCCATCTCTGTCACCCGCTTGGCATGGAACTGGCAACACCAAGTCAGTAGGATAACCATATTGATTCAACCCATGTACATTCTTATTTTTAACTATTAAAGTACTTGATCACTTCTAACGACAAAACTGGGAATGAGCACATTGCACAATGCACCCTTACCATGTGTGTTAGAAGAGAGTTGAAAGAGCTATTGGTTTGTTTTCCCTTTTCCTTGAAGGACTATAGTTTATGACTTTATGGTTCATGGAACTTCGGTGCCATTATAGTTGCCCTCAAAATTATTGCACTTTTTAAAATATGTATGTTGTAACCCATTACACATAAAGTAATCCAGTTTAATCAGGTTATTTACACAAACAAGTCCCCAAAAATATTTCCGTTTCCACGTTAGACAGTTTTACAGTTTAGAGTATAATATTACATGGGAAATAGCTCCACTCCAAAATTTATTTTCTGTTTTTGCAGGTTTCCGGCACATAAGGGGTCCATTTTAGGCAGATTTTACTGTATTTCTTTTGCGTACTATAGGTAACTAATAGAGAACATACAAATGCATAATATTTTAAGAAATTCAACTTTATCTGACCCAAGTTTTAACTGAGTAGCCATCCATTTCTAAAAACACAAATGTCTTATGCAATATGATACTCTTCCCCCAACCATTTCATTCTGTATAAAAATCAGTGAATACAAATGCCTATCAAAAATTATCAAAAGATTACATCTGAATTAACATATTTCTGAACTCAACATAAGGATCATATTTATTATCAGAAATGCAGTTGAGATTTCATTCTATTTCAAGGAAATAAACTACTTTCCAAACCACCTTAAACTATTCAAAGAAAATCCTGGACTTACTTCAGTAACAAAGGATGATGCTCTCTTATCTTGGCACAGGCAAGGAAACTATCATGATGCTGAGCATCAAACAACACAAGGTAGAGGCTTCGTTTTCCATTGAGAGTGCTGCTTGAGAGACTATTAAGACTTGCATCATGGTAAACAGCAACTCTAGGTATAGTGGGATGGCCTGCAACTTTTATTCTACCAAGTCGACCATCTAAATTTCCGATTGAAGTATTTCTTTCTTCTGATACTGAGGAAACTGGATCAAACACAAGCTGCAAGAAATTGCAGTTCTCTCGAGCCTTATCTGAAATAAATATACATATACAATTTAATTTATTTCACATGTAATACAAAACCAATGTACTATCTTGATTCAAAATTGGTCATCCCATGAAATGATCAGAGAATATTGGGCCACTTGAAAAGATTGTATTCATATTACTAAGCATGTCTAGTGACTGCAGTAAATTTTATGTCAGTAAACACAATGACCTGTCATAAACAACCGTAAAGAAAGGCTGTGCTGTTACCATGTTGAACCGTTTAGAAGGCATTATTGTTATTTGTAAACTAATGCATTCACAACTTAATTAAGTTAATTTTTCAAACTGTTGATTCTGTAACTAAACTTGTGCATTATTCCTACTGCCTTAATGTAATTTCATACTACTAGTAGTATCATAGTGTATAAAAGGAGAAGTGTGATCTTTCCTGTTTGCTGCAGTAAGCCAAGCAAAGGAAGAGATGGTCACCCGAAGCTGTGGCAGCACAATTACTGGTAATGACGAGTGTGTTAGTTTAGCCATTAGTGCAAACATAGTGAATTAATGTAATGTGCAACTAAGAAAATACTGATTTATTTAAATAGTGATACTCATTTATCTTTAGTCTGTTTACTTGCAGCCAATGTGGCAACTTTCCCTGTTGTATAGGCTGCTAGTTAGTTTATTTTCCTATTTCTTATTACAATATCTAGCATATAAAACTTCATACATATATAACATAATTAGTATACCATAAATACAAAATCTTGCATAGTCCTCGTTTTGGTGTTGCATATTCCCATGACCCATTATAATTAACCCTGGTTGTGCATATAATGGAACATTTTAAAACTTGGGATCTATATTTTGTTTCCCTTTATCTTGTACTATTTTTCCTAGTTGTTCTCATTAGTCTTCCCTGTTTTCCAAAGCCATTTTTGTCTAACCTTGCCAATACAATTTCCCAGTTTTATTATGTTTTCTTCCGATCTTAGATTCAAAATTCTTTTAACTCTTATTTCATTTGGTATGTTTTCCCACTTATGCAAAAGAAATTTGTCTCTCCAATATTTTGTTTTTTGACAATCAAAAATATAATGCCAAGTGCTATCTTCTTTTCCACACAATGGACATCGTCCCTTAATATATACATTCCTTATACCCTTAAGTATATTACTGCTGTTCTAAACCATGCCAACCCTTCTCTTCCTACTTTATCACATATGTCAATATATTTTTCTCTGTCCCAAACATTTTTCAATGTTTTAAATAATTTCAGAGTTCTTTTTATAGGCTACTATTACAGTCCCACCCAACCAGCGCTATCGCTAAATGTGACAAATATTATACCTCTAATTGTCTTCAAATGGTATCTCCATTATTTAGTGCAGGTCTTATGTGCAAAACATCTGCATAACAATTACTTGTGCATAAAGACATGCAATACAGTGGATATAGAGCTACAAGATAGCCCCCTGTTGTGCATCAAGTTGCCTATCTCACCATATCAATCTTCTACAGCTATGAGACATTTCTTTAGACTACATAAACATGGTACTATTTATCGAGATTTAACTGTATTGGAACACCACAGTGAAGCGAAATAATTATTAATTTGTAGATGAGTCATATTTCTTACACATCTGCTTCACTTACGTACCTATTTTGAGGGCATGTTTCGCAAATCATCGTTTGCATCTTCGGCTCTTATGCGACTAAAGCTTGATCCAGTGGTGTGGGTAATTCTGGAGTTGTTGCTGCCATCTGTTGATTTAGTGATGAACTGAAATGTGGGATTCTCTTCTGGCGGGATTTCAAAGTTCATTAGTTGGTTTTTATGTTTTTCTATGTATATTCTCTCCCATATGACGAGTTCACTATGTTTTTGTACGTATTTTAGTAATTCTGTGCTATCTTCAATTTCATGATTTTCAGACCAGAAATGAGCTGCTATTGTGGACTTATCAATATTTTTGTATCTTAAGTGCCTGAAGTGTTCTTTCTTTCTAGTGCCTATGTTTCTTTTTGTCCTCCCTATGTAAACTTTTTCACAGTCTTTACACTTAATCTTGTAAATTCCTGACTTTTCCTCTGGTTTTATCTTATCAATACTATTACTGTGAAGTAGGTTTTTAATGTTGTAATTGTTTTTTGTTGCCAATGTTATATTGTATTTCTTGAATAAGTATTATATTGTATTTCTTGAATATTATAATAATATATAATAATGTAATTCAAGAAATACAATATAACTTTGGCACCAAAAAAACAATTACAACATTAAAAACCTACTTAACAGTAATAATACTGATAAGATAAAACCAGAGGAAAAGTCAGGAATTTACAAGATTAAGTGCAAAGACTGTGAAAAAATTTACATAGGACAAAAAGAAACATAGACACTAGAAAGAAAGAACACTTCAGGCACTTAAAATACAAAAAAATTTATAAGTCTGCAATAGCAGCTCATTTCTGGTCTCAAAATCATGAAATTTAAGATAGCACCGAATTACTAAATTACGTACAAAAACATAGTGAATTCGTCATATGGGAGAGAATATACATAGAAAAACATAAAAACCAACTAATGAACTTTGAAATCCCGCCAGAAGAGAATCCCACATTTAAGTTCATCACTAAATCAACAGATGGCAGCAGCAACTCCAGAATTACCCACACCACTGGATCAAGCTTTAGTCGCATAAGAGCCGAAGATGCAAACGATGATTAGCGAAACATGTCCTCAAAATAGGTACGTAAGTGAAGCAGATGTGTAATAAATACGACTCATCTATAAATTAATAATGGTACTATTTATTATTTGAAGCAAATGGTTAGAAACAGTGATGTATTTAACATTTGAAAGTAATGAGTTGTTAATTTAAAAACAAACATCACTTAAATTATCCTTACTTGGACATGTTTTGGAGAACGTTTTGTCCCCTTCGTCAGCAGTTATCCGACTCCAACCGACTTGAGTCGGATAACTGCTGACGATGGGGACAAAACGTTCTCCGAAACATGTCCAAGTAAGGATAATTTAAGTGATGTTTGTTTTTAAATTACCGACTCATTTCTTTCAAATGGTACTATTTTCTTAAAATGGGAAAAGGCTAATCCTAGGAAAACTGAAAACTATAATCCATGATGGATTCTTCCATGCTCATAAGTCATGGTATGCTGGCATTTTGAAGTCCAAGCATTTCATCCACATCTGCAGTGAACATCATCAGTGACATGGTCTCTATCTTCTTGGTGAAGATCTAGCCAACAAATCAGTTATGATTGGACCTTCACCGAGAAGAATGAGACCACACTACTGATGATGTTCACCGCAGATGCGGATGAAATGTCTAGACTTCAAAATGCCAGCAGGTCACAGCTTATCAGCCTGTAAAAATTCATCATTATTGTTCTGACTCTGGCTGTGAAAGCTTACGGTAACTCATTGGTCATATCTCATATGTTATACCAATGAATGTATGACATTCACTTTTCCACTAATTGTTAATAAAAGTTGAGGCTGTGTAGTAAACAAAGAGGTAAGAGAAATATCATGACATTGATGGAAATTAAAGCCAGAGGTAGTTCTACACATATTTCTAATTTGTCAAAATACTACTCAATGGCATTTTAAGAAATACAAGTCTCCTATAAAAGACACACATTGTGTTAAACAATATTCCCTTTATAAATATACTCAACAATGCAAGTATGATGTAGCTGTTCAATGAACTTGAAAATGAAAAAGATGATGCCATGGAGACCATCGCTGTGTTGAATGAATTAAGGCAGCAAAAAAGAAATTTTATAAGAACACAATATAAATTTAAAATCATCAAAGCTAAAATCTATCTTCTAGAACTGATACTGAAGATGCAAAATCAAATGAACACCATTTTAAGATGTTAAAGTCATCTGCACCTCTTAGTCAAAAAAAAAAAAAAAAAAAAAAAAAAAAATCACACACGTAAACAGTGTTCTAACTATTAGTATTTCATTTTGTTTTATTACATATTGTTGGCAGAAAATACAGTAAAATCTATAAATTCTAATTACAAAAGAGAGAAAATCATGTGTACAACATAACAGTTATAAGTTTTTTTTTTTTTTTTTTAATTAATGTCCTCTAATGTTAAGCCATATCGGACAATTAATGAAATGGGTGAGATGACGTTCAAATGAACCCAGGTCCATAGAGCTTACAGTTACCCAGCATTCATATTTTAGAATAAAGCAAAACTCCTGAAAAAAAATTCTATTCAGGATATCAGATTACTAGGATTATATATATTTAAATATATTTTGAGCCATTAGAGAGTGAATTAGAGTATAAGAAATGTAGCCATTTAGGCACCGTGTGCAAACAAAAGAACGAATGAGAATGAATGGGATGTAAAGCCTAACATACAGTGTTACTATGTAATGGAATTGGTTAATAAAGTGAAAAAATACTGACCCATATCAGTAGATTAACAGACATGTAAAAGAACATGAAACCTGATAGGGAGGCCTCTGAGCAAAATTAAGCACTCTTTCTCACCCATATAAAATGGGAAACCATATGTATGCGTGACATGCGCATGCACGCACACACGAACACACGAACACACGCTCATTGGAACGTCTACTATGACCTATTATTGAAACTTAACTTCAAACCATGTAATAAAATCATCGCCATTGCCCACGACATTCTTATCTTATGGTTCTTATCAAAAGAAAAATTAAAGAATCAAACAAACATAGAAATCAGAAAAATTACAATATTGGGTCAAGCAAACAAGTTAGCAAACAGTTAACAGAAGCAAAAGTCAATTAATGCTAATATTTGAAAGGAACCAAAAATTCGGCGACAGTTAAACATACACTGGAAAATGGCAAAAGAGGACAGACAAAAAGTATAAAACATTTAGGAATAATAGAAGATAACAGATTCAATTCTGTCAACACATCGACCATATAGTACAAAAGTCAAAGAAACTAATACAAGCACTTGCAAAATCAACAAATATCAACTGAGGACTGCGTTTTGAGTAATGAGCAATCTTACCAGTAATCTCCTATGGAGTACGAGTTTGGAAAGATGTCTTAAAAATGAAATACATTGCGGGAAAAAAAATAGAACAGGTACAAAGGCTAGTAAATATTAAAATGACAGAAGCATTCAGAACTACATTACATGAAGCTTTATGTACTTTGGTCAGAACAATTCTGACCATCATCAAACTAACAGAAATAGACAACTACCACAATATTATAAGGGAAGGAGCGGACAAGCAAACAACAGCCCAAACTGATATCCCAATGAACTACAAAAGATGGCCCCATCCTGCAGATAACATAATTGTTGAAGAAAAGAGTGATATAAAGACATACATAACTCAAATATATTCAAATGTACACTAATGGCAGCAAAACTCAAATAGGTCTGATGTTGCTATCATCTACCAGGACCAATAAATACAAATAATAGTACAAATTACACAATAGGTACCCAAACAACCAAACAGAACAAGTTGCCATATTGGCCCTTAAGTACTAAATTCCACAGAAATTACAAATAAATCTATAGCAGTGAACACTGACAGACAGATAACATTAGATCTTTGGAACAACAGAAAACATTATCCCCTGAGAGATGAAATAAAAACAAACCAAAACGTGAAGTCTAAAGAATGATAGATACATTTTCCATGGGTTAAAGCCAGTGGCGGCTTGTGGATAAAATTAGGAGTGTGCTGTACAGAAAAAAATACTGACGGTCTTACTTAATTCGAAGTATGAAGTCCATGCTGCTACGGCAGTAAGGCATTCTTGAGACATGGTGTTTCTCAGAAATGTTTTTACGCACTTTAAGCATGAAAAACATCTTTCTTAAATTAAATTTAAAGGGGAGTCGATTAATGACACTAAACAACACGTGGAGCTGGGCAAGTGGATGGGTCAAGTGAACGAGCGTGTCAAAGACCTGGCAAACAGCGTTAGCGACCTGGAAGGAAGGGTCGACAGCAATACAAAGTCCCTGAACGCCATGGTGGAGGACGTCATCGGCAGGAGGTTGAAGAATTTAAAGGACGACGCGCCGGGACGCGACACATCTGCGTGAGTCAAACCGCCGAAGTACGACGGCACGTCACCGTTCGAAGTCTTCCGTTGTCAATTCGACACAGTGGCCAAGCACAAGTGGTCACCAGAGGAAGAGGCCGCACAGTTAATAGCCAGCCTCCAGGGACGTGCCGCGGAAGTCCTGAACGTAGTCCAGACAGCGGCGGCGCCCAATGACATCTGTTAGGCCCTGGGAAATCGCTTTGGAAACCACCACTTAGCTGCAACCTACCGCAGCCAATTGAAGTCAAGGTCGCAACAGCCAGGGGAGACGTTGCAGGAGTTCGCCCTGGCAATCGAGCAGCTGGCCAGTAAAGCCTTAGTCGATATCCCACCAGAGTTCGTATCCCGGGAAGCCGCCTACATCTTTGTTGACGGGGTACGATACACGGAGATTCGTCAGCGCCTAATGCTCGGCGATTACAAAACTATCCACGAGGCGCTAACGGCAGCATTGAGGATGGAGACGGCCAAGGTGACAGCTACCCCGACTTCCAGAACAAAAGGTATCCGCTACACGGGAGACCGAAGGCCAGCCGAGGGACGCCGGCGGAGACCTAGTGGTGTGTGTTGGGGTGAGGAGAACCGGGACAGCTGGAGAGAGACTGCCGACACCAGGAAGAGCAGCCGAAAGAACGGTAAAGGTCCGACGTGGCGAGGGGCACGTCAGCGGCGACATCACCATTCCCTCGAGTGACACTGCGCACCGTCAGCCGACGGTTGGACGACGGCCTCATCACGGACGGTTTGCTGAGAGGGAAGCCGTGCCGTTTGCTTGCGGACACCGGGGCAGCCGTGACTGTCATCAGACCCGACGTAGCCAGGGGTTTGCCGTCGAGGAAACCAAGCCGACCATACCAGCTTATGACGGCATCGGGTGACACCTTGCCTGTGGAGGAGGCTTTGCTGAAGTTGACCTTGGGACGGAGTGCCGTGCGTCAGTGGGTGTTCGTCGCGAAGGTGGCTGAGGAGGTGATACTAGGACTGAATGCCCTCAGGAGCGACGAGACAATGGTCGACGTCGGCAGGAAGGTCCTGTGAATCAATAGAGAAGAGGGAATACTCCGGCAAACCAAAGAATGCCTGGGAATTTGCAAAGTCATCCTGAAGGAAGACATGGTTATCCCCGCCAGAAACGAGGTGGTGGCGACGGCGCGACTGAGAGGCCAGCAGACGAAGAACATGATGCTGGTCCAGAAGACGCCTGTGCATGGACTATGTGTAGCCAAAACATTGTTGCCGTGCCGAGAGGTGCCACTGATACTGTTAAAACCAACGGACAACGATCACGACGTCCAGGCCGGGACGGAGTTGGGGACGTGCGAGCCCATGGTCAGCGTCACAGCAATCGACAAGATACAGAAGCCGGTGCCGACGCAACAACTGGGACCCGGCTGGAAGGCTTACTGGAGAGGGCGGCCGACTATCTGACCGACTGGAGAAGGTTCGGCAACTGCTGAGACAATACCAGTGCGTCTTCAGCCAAGGCGACAAATAAATAAAAAAAATAATAATAAAAACCTGAAATATTCCATCCTGGTACCTAATTACTTAAACCAGGGCGTATATTTCAAACTTTTAATTTATTGAAATCAAAACAACATAATTGATTACATAAAAATTCGCCAGATTAACCTACAACTAGAGTAAACAGAACGGAAAGAAAACTTAAAACTAAAATATAACCAGAACAGACTTCCTGCTCAACTACCGTAGCAGATACCTAAATTAAAATAATTTAAACATAATAATATAATTAGCTGTTTTACCATTTAGTTCTATACCTTACTACCATTCTTCAATTACTTAAAAAATATTAAACTTCAAAAATTACTAATAAATTAATCTATTTAACTTATTTAACTATATCAATTGTAAGTTATAATTACTATCTAACACATTATCTGAACATATTGTCGTCAAGGTGACAGCGACTACGGCTGCACGGATCGAGTGCTCCACAACATCAACACCGGATACGCCTGGCCTATTCGAAAACCACCTATACGCGTTCCGCTGGCCAAACAAGCGGCGGTACGGGATATGCTGGAGGATATGAGATCCAGGGGAGTGATTGAAGAGTCTGACAGCCCTTGGTAGTCTTGGTGACGAAGAAGAACAGCGAGCTACGCTTCTGCGTGGACTACAGGAAGTTGAACGCTGTCACCAGGAAGGACTGTTTCCCCTTACGCCGGATTGACGACACTCTGGACACGCTTGCTGGTGCGCAGTGGTTCTCGACCCTGGACCTGAAATCGGGTTACTGGCAGGTGGCCCTAGACTCGAGAGACAAGGAGAAGACCGCATTCTCGACAGACCAAGGGCTCTAGCAGTTCACAGTTATGCCCTTTGGCCTCTGTAACGCACCAGTCACATTCCAACGCCTCATGGAATCACTAATGAGAGGATTGACATATGACGCCTTCCTGATATACCTGGACGACATCATCATCGTCGGTAAGACCTTCGAAGACTATCTGGAAAATCGAAGCAAGGTGCTACAGAGACTGCAGGCGACCAATATGAAGTTAAATGCAGAGAAAAACCAGCTCTTCCGCAAAGAAGTCAACTATTCGGGCCACATAGTGTCACCAACAGGAGTGGCCACAGACCCGGAGAAGACAGAGGCAGTAACAGATTGGCCTCGTCCGAAGGATAAGAGAGAATTGCGCAGCTTCCTGGGGCTGTGCAGCTACTACCGCCGTTTTATCAAGAGGTTCTCCAACATCGCCAAACCCCTCACCAACCTGACAGAAGAACATCGGCTTTATGTGTGGACGGAGGACGCCAAAGGCGCTTTCCAGCACCTGAAGGAGACACTTTGCAGTGCTCCAATTTTGGGATTTCTACAACCAGGCGGCGCCTCCATTGTGGACACCGACGCCAGCGACCATTGCATTGGAGGCGTCCTATCCCAAATCCAGGTCGGGCACGAGCGAGTGATAACCTACTACAGCAAGACGCTATCCAAGGCAGAAAAGAACTACTGTGTCACCCGGCGAGAGTTACTGGCGGTAGTAAAGACCTTGGAGCATTTCCACAAGTACCTGTACGGTCAGCAATTCCACCTGGGGACTGACCACTCCACTCTAACATGCCTACTCAGCTTTAGAAACTTGGAAGGCCAGACAGTCCGTTTGGTCCAGAGGCTGCAGGAGTACGACTTCACCTCTGAACATCATAGACGGAAGAGCCACGCTAACGCAGACGCCATGTCCCGAAGACCCTGTCCAGAGGAGTGCGGTCAATGCACAAGAGTGGAAGAGAAGGAGCGTGCCGCAGCTGTCAGAGTGGTCACGGCAGTGGCTGCGGACGGCTGGGATAGCGCAGGCCTGAGGAGGGAGCAGCTGGTGGACGCCGACTTGGGGCCAATCTTGAGGGAGTGGAGGAAGGGACAAGATCGTCCTGGGAGGACATCGCACCAAGAAGTGCCACATACAAGTCCCAATGGGACTCACTGAAGACAAGAGAGGGCGTGCTGTTCCGGGTATGGGAATCACCCTATGGGAAGCCGGAGAAAGCACAGTTGGTACTACCCCGGAGTAAGGTCCCGGAAGTCTTGGAGGAAGTACACGCCGGTACTTCAGGAGGACACCTGGGAGCGAACCGAACGATCGACAAACTTCGACAGCGGTACTTCTGGCTAAGGCTTCCAGCAGACGCTGAGAGATGGTACCGCCAATGTCATGTGTGCGCGGCAAGTCGTGGTTCCCAGACTTGGAGCCGGGGTCGCATGCAGCAGTACAACGTCAAAGCCCATTCGAATGCTTTGCTGCCGACAGAGCTGGACAATTCCCGAAGTCCGACCGAGGCAATAAGTACCTGATGGTGGTCGTGGACTACTTCACCAAGCAGCAGGAGGTGTTTGCCATCCCGAACCAGGAGGCAAAGGCAATCACAGACTGCCTCGTGGAGCAAGAATTCTGCCGATTTTGGGTGCCGTTAGAGCTCCACAGCGACCAGGGTTCCAATTTTGAGTCCATTCTAATGAAGGAGGCACTAGAAAGACTTGGGAGTTAACAAGACCCGCACAACACCTCTACATCCGCAGTCGGATGGCATGGTCGAAAGGTTCATCAACACCTTAGAAGAACATCTGAGGAAAGTCGTGGCCAGCCATCAGCGAGACTGGGACGTCAAGGTGCCACTGTTCTTGCTGGCCTACCGCTCGTCGACCCACGACACCACTGGAATGACGCCAGCCAGTTAAATGTTCGGCCGTGAGTTACGCCTCCCTTGTGACCTGGCTTTTGCAAGCCCCCCGGACGCAAAACAGCCAGCAACCGAGTATGTGGAGGACCTGGTGGACCACCTCCACGACATGCATGAGAGGGCTCGTCAGAACATCCAGAAGGCGAGCGACCGCAAGAAGACCCGATACGACAGGCAAGCCAACAGCCAAGGGTTCCAGCAGGGTGACCTAGTCTGGTTGTACCGCCCTACCCGAACCAAGGGACTATGCCCGAAACTTCAACAGCCATGGCAAGGACGTACGGGGTGGTGAAGAGTATTAACGACGTAGTCTACCGCATCCAGAAGGTGTCCCGGGGGAAGATGTCGGTGGTACACTTGGATCGTCTGGCCCGCTACGATGGTGCTGTTCGGGACGACCAGCCTTGAGGAGGGAGCAATGTCCCGAACCCATTATTTGCGATAGCACGACGCAGAGAGATAAAGGACAGATAGTGCCGGGCAAAGATAAACTGCTTGCCTAAGCAGATAAATGTAGCACAGAGATAAAAGACATGGCAAAGCAGATAAAGTGAGGTAAATGGAACATTCTAGTGACATCTTGATTGATACAGAACATTCGATTTCTTGTTTGTTCCACAAATATCTAGTAATATGAGTAGTGGTGTATATAAGGAAGCCGAGACTCGCGTAACGTGAGCTGTAATTGAAGCTGGCGTGTAATGAAAGTGAGCGCTTTGGCTTGTGGTCAACGACCTTGGTAGATTGTAATTGTGTATGTGACATTCTGCTACTGTAAGAACTGAACAGAGTATATTCCTACGGAAATAAAGAATTTTTTTTAATTTTCGCAAATTGGACTCAATTCTACGAACCCTCAAAATCACAGTATTGTCACCCTGGCGGTAGAATCGCGAAGCCGATGAATAAATGATGGCGGGTGGAGATTTGGGAAACTTCGGGGCCGATCGTTACCGGAAGCGACAGACAGTTGAGCGTAGTGTTTGAAAAATAAACAGTTTTGAGGTGATCTAGCAATTTGTAATGGTAAACGGTGTATTGCTAGGAAAATAAAGTGTAGTTTTTGCGTTTGTAACCTCGTCTTGTTATTTCACGAACCCACAAAGTCACAACTGGTGTCAGAAGTGGAACATACGACAATGGAAGCTGCATTGGCAAAGATTTTAGAGAAAATGGAAGAAATGAAGACGGCAAATGAAAATCTCGCTGCAAAAACGGAAGCGGCAAATAACAACTTGGCCACGACAATGACCGCAAAGATGGCCGAACTGACCACAGAAATGAGGGCAGCGAACGACAGCCTGGCCACGGAGATGAAAGCGGCAAACGAGGCCCTTGCCGTGAAGTTTGAAGAACAGTTGGCCGGCGTGAGGGATAACGTGACGGAGCTGGGCAAGCGGATGGGCCAAGTGGACGAGTGCGTCGAGGACCTGGCGAGCCGCGTTGACGACCTGGAGGGAAAGGCCGACACCAGCGTCAAGTCCCTGAACGCCATAGTAGAGGACGTCGTTGGCAGGAAACTGAAGGATTTGAAGGCCGACGCGCCGGGACGCGACACAACATCTGCGCGCGTCAAACCGCCGAAATATGACGGCGCGACGGTCTTCCACCGCCAGTTCGACACAGTGGCCAAGCACAACAGATGGTCACCGGAGGAGGAGGCCACACGGCTAATAGCCAGCCTCCAGGGACGGGCCGCGGAAGTCCTAAACGTGGTGCAGACAACGGCGGTGCCCAAGGACATCTGGGAGGCCCTGGAGAATCGTTTCGGAAACCACCGCTTAGCCGCAGCGTACCGCAGCTAACTAAAGGCAAGGTCACAGCAGACGGGGGAGACGCTGCAGGAGTTAGCCATAGCGATTGAGCAGCTAGCTAGCAAGGCCTTGGTTGACCTGCCACCGGAGTTCGTATCCCGGGAAGCCGCCTACAACTTTGTCGACGGGGTACGGGACACGGAGATTCGTCAGCGCCTAATGCTCGGCGATTATAAAACCATCCACGAGGCGCTGGCAGCGGCATTAAGGATGGAGGCGGCCAAGGTAACAGCTATCCCGTCGTCGAGAACGAGGAGTGTGCGCTACGCTGGAGACAGAAGACCAGCTGAGGGACGCCGGCGAACACCTAGTGGCCTGTGTTGGGGGTGTGGACAGCCCGGGCACCTGCAGAGAGACTGACCACACCAGGAAGGGCAGCGGGAAGAACGAGTAAGGCCCGGCGTGGAGAGGGGCACGTCGGCGCCATTTCCACCATCCCCTCGAGTGACACCCGCGCCGTCAGCCGGCGTATGGATGAAAGCCTCATCGTGGACGGCTGGGTAGGAGGAAAGCCGTGCCGCGTGCTAGTGGACACTGGGGCAGCCGTGACCATCATCAGACCTGACGTGGCGAATGGTTTGCCGACGAGGAAGCCGAGCCGACCATACCAGCTTGTGTTGGCATCGGGCGACACCTTGCCTGTGGAGAACGAGGCCCTATTGGAGCTGAGCTTGGGACGGAGTGCCGTGCGTCTGTGGGTGTTCGTCGCGAAGGTGGCTGAGGAGGTGATTCTGGGACTGGATGCCCTCAGGAGCCACGAGGCGACGGTCGACGTCGGCAGGAAGGTCCTGAGGCTCAACGGAGAAGAGGTTATACTCCGTCAACCAGAAGAGCGCCTTGGAATTTGCAGGGTCATCTTGAACGAAGACGTGGTTGTCCCCGCGAGGAGCGAGGTGATGGTGACGGCGCGACCGGAAGGCCAGACAGCACGTTGGGTCCAGAGGCAGCAGGAGTACGACTTCACCTCGGAACATCGCAGAGGGAAGAGTCACGGTAACGCGGGCGCTATGTCCCGAAGACCCTGTCCAGAAGAGTACGGCCAATGCACAAGAGTGGAGGGGAAGGGGCGTGCCGCAGCAGTTCGAGTAGTCATGGCAGTGCCTGCGGATGGCTGGGATAGTGCAGGCCTGAGGAGGGAGCAGCTGGTGGACGCAGACTTGGGGCCACTCTTGAGGGATGTGGAGAACCTGGTGGACCACCTCCACGACATGCACGAGATGGCTCGCCAGAACATCCAGAAGGCGAGCGACCGCATGAAAACCCGATACGACAGGCAAGCCAACAGCCAAGGGTTCCAGCAAGGTGACCTGGTCTGGTTGTACCGCCCGAACCGGACCAAGGGACGCTGCCCGAAGCTTCAGCAGCCATGGCAAGGACCGTACCGTGTGGTGAGGAGGATTAACGACGTGGTCTGCCGCATTCAGAAGGTGCCCCGAGGAAAGATGTTGGTGGTACACCTGGATCGCCTGGCCCGCTAAGAAGGCGCTGTTCGGGACGACCAGCCTTAAGGAGGGAGCAGTGTCACCCTGGCGGTAGACTCGCGAAGCCGATGAATAAATGATGGCCGGTGGAGATTCGGGAAACTTCTGGGCCGATCGTTACCGGAAGCGACAGACAGTTGAGCGTAGTGTTTGAAAAATAAACACTTTTGAGGTGATCTAGCAATTTGTAATGGTAAACGGTGTATTGCTAGGAAAATAAAGCTTAGTTTTTGCGTTTGTAACCTCGTCTTGTTATTTCACGAACCCACAAAGTCACAGTATTGTGACTTTGTGGGTTCGTGGAATAAAAAGTCCAATTACACCACTCAACAATGTTCTTTATTTCCACCGACTTACAGTTTAACACTTGTCAATTACACAGAATTACTTGCTGCACACAGTTACAATTCACCAGTCCGTCCGTTACAATTTCACTGTACTCGCGGTTACGTAAGCTCCGGTACACATTCAAAGTTACGTACAGTCTTCCGTTGCACAACCCTTTCGTTCATTAACACGTCACTGACTAACTCTTACACCAAGAACTGCGACTGTCTCCTCACTCACTGACAAAACCAACTCACTGACTGACTAAACCAAAACCAACTCAACTCACTAACTAACTCCGTCTGTCTGTCACATTCTTTATATAGGAATATCGCCGGTTTCTAGTGACCAGGAGAATGTTCCAGATTACGTAATTTCTGGAACCAGGTGGACAGAAAAACAGACGCACAGTTATGTTTCTTTCCGACCGCTGGCTGTCACCACTATAAGACAAACGAGGGAAAGGCGTGGCTAACCGAGCCTCCCCTGTCTTCCGTTGCCAGCTGCTCACAGGGTGTTTCAACGCTCCCCGTTACACTGCTCCCTTCTCAAAGCTGTTCGCCCTCGAACAGCGCCATCGTAGCGTGCGAGGCGGTCCAGGTGTACCACCAGCATCTGCTCGGAGTCTCAGCCAGAAGTAGCGCTGCCGTAGTTTGTGAATCATTCGGTTCGCTCCCAGGTGTCCTCCTGAAGTACCGGCGTGCACTTCCTCCAAGATTTCCGGGACCTTACTCCGGGGAAGTACCAACTGTCCTCTCTGCGCCTTCCCATCGGGTGACTCCCATACCCGGAACAGCACGCCCACTCCGGTCTTCAACGAGTCCCATTGGGCCCAGTGCGACTTGTAGGTGGCGCTCCTCGGTGCGATGTCCTCCCAGGTCGGTCTCGTCCCTGCGTCCACTTCCCTCAAGAGTGGCCCCAAGTCTGCGTCCGCCAGCTGCTCCCTCCTCAGGCCTGCGCTATCCCAGCCTTCAGCAGGCACTGCCACAACTACTCGGACTGCTGCGGCACGCTCCTCCTCTTCCACTCTTGTGCGCTCGTGGCCGTCCTGGATCTGCGATAGGACACCTCCAATGCAATGGTCGCTGGCGTCGGTGTCCACAATGAAGGCGCCACCCGGTTGTGGGAAACCCAAAATAGGAGCACTGCACAGGGTCCCCTTCGGGTGCTGGAAAGCGTCTTCGGCGTCCTCCGTCCACACATAAGGCCGGTTTTCCTCCGTCAGGCGGGTGAGGGGTTTTGCGATGTTGTCGGCCTTTTCCTCTAAATCATTAAGGCGGTCGTCTACTTGACCCTTCCGCTCGCCCAGTTCCGTCACGTCATCCCTCACGCCGGCCAACTGTTCTTCAAACTTGGCGACGAGAGCCTCGTTCGCCACCTTCATTTCGGTAGCCGGACCGTCATTCGCTGCTCTCATTTCCGTGGTTAACTCGGCCTTCACTTGTTCCATCTTCTCGGCGATGTTGTTTGCCGTCTTCATTTGTTTCAACTCTGCGGCGATGTTCTCCCTAGCCGTCCTGATTAGTTTCAGTTCCGCGGCCAGGTTATTTCTAGTCTCCAGCGTCTCTGTTAATTCGGCCCGCATTTCTTCCATCTTCCTGATGATGTTGTCTTTAGCCGTCTTCATTTCTTTCAGTTCCGCTAAAATCTTTTCTAATGCTGCCTCCATTGTTGTAATGTTCGGTGATGTTGTTTTCCCGCTTCCTGACACCAGTGTGGCTTCGTGTTATATCCCACTTCTGACGCCAGTGTGACTTTGTGGGTTCGTGGAATAAAAAGTCCAATTACACCACTCAACAATGTTCTTTATTTCCACCGACTTACAGTTTAACACTTGCCAATTACACAGAATTACTTGCTGCACACAGTTACAATTCACCAGTCCGTCCGTTACAATTTCACTGTACTCGCGGTTACGTAAGCTCCGGTACACATTCAAAGTTACGTACAGTCTTCCGTTGCACAACCCTTTCGTTCATTAACACGTCACTGACTAACTCTTACACCAAGAACTGCGACTGTCTCCTCACTCACTGACAAAACCAACTCACTGACTGACTAAACCAAAACCAACTCAACTCACTAACTAACTCCGTCTGTCTGTCACATTCTTTATATAGGAATATCGCCGGTTTCTAGTGACCAGGAGAATGTTCCAGATTACGTAATTTCTGGAACCAGGTGGACAGAAAAACAGACGCACAGTTATGTTTCTTTCCGACCGCTGGCTGTCACCACTATAAGACAAACGAGGGAAAGGCGTGGCTAACCGAGCCTCCCCTGTCTTCCGTTGCCAGCTGCTCACAGGGTGTTTCAACGCTCCCCGTTACAGTATTAATATAGTTTGCAGGTATCACGTATGATACCATCTGTAAAATCTTTTTGAAAATAATAAAAAATATTTTTCTTGTATTTTTACTTTATTGGTGTCTGTATCACCTTGTACCATGAGTTTCAAGAAAATTAACCTTTAGACATATCCTTAGGACTCTAGAGGGTATGAACAATTCAAATAACTTCTGTTAATTCTCTGTTTTTTGAAGGAAATGAACTCAAACATGGGCTCCGCATACTGTTTGCAAAACTTGTATGAAGATTCAGGTAGTGGAACAGTGGAAAACAAAAATCAATGGAGTTAGGAGTTCCTGTGATGTGACGTGAACAGAGATATCACTATGATATCACTATTTCTGCATGTGTAAAGAATCAGGATACAATAAGACAAATGAAACATCCAGATGGCCTTGCTTCAGCTGTAAGACCTGTGCCACACGTAGTACATGTCCTTACTCCTTTTCCACCGGTTCAACTAGAGAATACGGAGAGTTCATTCTCTGAATCAGAATCCTCTGAATGAGGATTTCTCTGCATACTGCTGAAGACAAGTCACAGAATTTTAATGAAGATTTGAATGACAAAAAAGAGACTTAGCTGTTACCAAAGACAACAGCAAATTACATGGATCAAAGTTGAAAGAGAAGAATATGCTGGCTCCAGACGCCATATTATCTTATATAGGAATAGAGACAAAGTATTTAACAAGTTCAAGATGTCAGACTAACCTTTTTTTAATTTAACAACTAGGAAGACCAACATATGATAGTAATGACTGGGATTCATTTATTATAGCTTCAAAAGAAAGTCTAAAAGCCATTTTATTGCACAATATATTTCCCTCAATAGTAGCTACACATTGTGTGTTTCAAAAAGAATCATAAAAATCTTGAAACCATTTTAGAATTAATTATAAGGAATATCAATAACTATTGTGTGGAGACCTAAAGGTATCCAGTATCTTACTAGCTCAGCAAGAAGGATATACAAAATGTCCATGCTTTTTTATAAGAATAGAAGAGTAGAAACAGAGTTAAACACTGGACAGTGAAAGAATTGCCTAACATAAAAGGTTTAATGCCAGGAGAGAGAAATGTCATTCATGCTAGTCTAGTTGATTCGAAAACAATATATTGTTGCCTCTTTTGCATATAAAATTGAATATTATGAAACAGTTCATGAAAGAACTGGACAAGAATGGCTCATGTTTCAAATATTTGACCAGTAAATTTTCTGTGAAGTCTGATGCTAACATTTAAGGGGATATATTTAATGGACCTCAATGAAATAGCTAATGAAGATAGTACACTTTTGGACACCATGAATGACAGAAAACTGTAACTCTGAGTAGTTTCAAAGAGGTAGTCTATACATTTCTTGGAAATATGAAAGATCTGAGATACAAAAAATTGCTAGCATCGCTAAGTTCCCCAACCCTGATATGTTCTCTTCATTTCCTTGATTTCTTGAAGAAATTATTCAAATTGTTCATCTCTGAGGAATCCCAAATTATCAGGAAAATAGTTTAGATGAGAGTACAAGAAGAGAAGCTTTTAAGTCATATTGTGCCTAGAAGCTTAGAAGCCTAGAAGCCTAGAAGCTTTTGTAGCATATTTCTCATAATTTTTTACTGACCTTATGATCAGAAGGCCAAATCTAACCAAATGAGCCATCACCTTATTTGAATCTGCAATACTAGAAACAGAAAAACAATACAATTCAATATGATTCACAAATATGGAGAGTGGATATTCACTAAAATAACTAGTGTGGGACTATACTAATATGCGCAAGATTTCCTGAGCGCTGGAATTAGGGTATAGTGCGGGCAGAGGGGAAGAAAAGGACCTAACACGCTTTTGTTTCTGCAGTGTGGTCAACCTAGAAAAACACAATTCAGCCAAACTGCGGTAAGATAGAGCGAAGATATGCGCCGAAGATATGAGATGTGGCAACAAACAATTGAACTCCATCCGATATGCTCCATGCTTATATATTTACTGTTATAAAACACATAAAAGTATTAAACAAATATTATGATAGCTATAAACACTCACTCTCTTTGTGATTCTTGGATTTCCAAGTCTACTGCGTCACTTTCATCACTTGTATCCTCTAATGTGTTAATAATTTCATTCAGGGGCGGCCGGTGAGGTATTGTATTGATGGTGCCATAAATAAATAAGGGTTGTTAAAATATAAATATGTGCTCCAATTACGAACGATTTAGGTAATCTTATCAATAATCCAAACTATTTTATAATATACTGTACCATACAGAGCGTACAGGGAAACGGAAATAGATATTTATTACATTCGTACTCTTGCTATGCACAGGTGTAACGAGTACTGTAACAGTTTGATAATACAGTTCATGGAGAATGTGATACGAAACGTTCGTGTACGATTTCGTGATAGAGAGACAGTTATTGTTATTGCTTTAGCCATAAATTTCCTCGCACTGAAATCAAACGAAACAAACTCGAGAAATCTTTGTCTCACACTCACAAACACATACGAGCGAGCACACGCGCACGCACGCGCACACACAAGATGCAATTTTTCACTGCAAAATGAGTAATCTGAATTTTTAAAAATGGTTTAATGAAATTACTAACTTTTAAAAATTAAAAGCATTGTACTCATCGAAAGCAGCAACTCCATGACTTTATGAAGACAGCTTCAAATGAATTAGTAGGAACGGTATTGAAAATCCATTCGTCGCTCCTTCTTGTTGGCAAATAAATCTATCACCTTTGAATTGAAATTGTCAATTTTGCACACGAACAGCTTTTCACAGGACAGCATTCCTAAGGCACTCAATCGCTCTTCTTTCATTGTGTTTCGTAGAAAAGTTTTAATCCTCTTGAGCATTGAAAAGCACCGCTCAGCTTCTGATGTCGAGATAGGCATAGTGATTAACAGTTTCAAAACTTTAACGGTCTCTTCAAAAGTAGCACAGAGCTCATCCTCTAGAATCAGCGAAAGAAACGGAACCGCACTGGAAACTGCTCTCAACTCAGGCCTAGCATAGAACACTTGAAGCTCTCCCTTCAACTTTCTTTTCTCCAGAAATGTATATATGTCCGTAATTTCAAGATATTTGTCTGGGAAATGTGTTAGATAATTGTCAAACTGGCTTACATCAAATAAGTTGGTTGCAATTAGGTGCCCAGTGAACTGAAAACGTGATTTTATTTCACAAAATATGGCATCACACACCTCCAAAGCATTTTGCTTTTTGTTATTATCATCAACCCTTGCTCTCTTGTAAGGCATTGTTTCGTCATTTTCAAAACTAACCTGACTGATGATGGAGTCAATGTCATCTCTGATGTTTTGCATTATTGTTTCAAAGTTATGAATGTCTTGTTTTACCTTGGTTGGTTCAGTTGTCTTCTTTTGAAATTGATTAAAAAGTATGTCCACATGAGGCATTATCTTACAGAAAAACGATAGCCAGAAAATGAAGTCTCTATCTTGCAGTCTTTGTTTGTATGAACCAGCTTTTTCAATAGTAGAGGGTAATTTTATGTTCTCACTCGTTTCAATTGTTTCCATGACAGTAATAAGCTCCTTCCTGTTTTCAAAAATATCCTTTACTACTCGCGAATGATAATTCCATCTTGTGAGAGACACACGGGGTAAGCTTTTCTGAATTATGCTATGCAACACTTTCGATCTTTGTGGCGAATTTGAAAAGAAAGAAGAAATGCCTGAAAGATGTGCAAAGAAGATGCAGGCTTTGCGATTAATTGAGGCTGCAGTAGACATTATAAGGTTTAACTGGTGCGCATAGCAATGAATGTAGTGCGCATTTGGGTATTTGTCTTTTATTAATCTCTGTACTCCATTTAACTCGCCACTCATAACGTTTGCACCATCGTAACTCTGAGCTATTAGTTTTGCTCGGTCATCTCCAATTAAGGGTTCGATTTCTTTCAGAATACACTCCGAGATAGACTGAGCATTCTGACCTTCTGGATTAACAAAATTCCAAAATCTTTCAATGGGGGTTCCATAAACAATGTATCGCAAAACAATAACCAACTGAAATTCACAAGACACATCAGTGGTTTCATCCGCGATTATTGCAATATAATCCGCACGCTTTATTTGTTTGCGAACTTCCTCGTGATACACTTCCAACATGCACTGCAGGAGTTCGTTTTGAACAGTCCTAAAAATGCCTTTGAATACTGATGACTGACTGAGATGCACTTGAAGTTCTTTATCCAACTCCGCACTAAACTGAATGAGCACACGAAAAAACCCCTTATTTTGAGAGGCGTCAGATTTGTCGTACCCCTAAGAGCCAGCTCCAAAGAACCACAGAACCTAATACAGTTTATAATTACGTTCAATATATACCTGTTCTTGTCTACTTGTTTGTTATGGCTGTTAACTGCCTATACTGCGAATCTAATTTGTGCTGAATATTGGTTTTGCCTAGAAATGAAAGACTCAGAACATTGTCCATGTGTCGCTTCGATGTTTCATGCACTTTCATTTTAGACCATAAATGCCCAATATCAGTTATTCCAGTCTTACACAAATGGACATCTCCCCCAAACAGGCACGTATTTAGAAGTCAGTTTCAGGGGGGGTCCAAAAATCTATGTTGAATTATTTGTTTTTAATAAATAATTAATCAGGGATGTGTTTTTATCATGTTTATAAAACAATAAAAACACATGTAATATATTATATTCACATGACTTTCTCCACCCAAGCTTCTACAAATTGTTCTTAGAAAAGTTTGTTTCTGTCTTGTTTCTTTGGATAAAGTCTGCAGAAAGGCTTTGCACATTTTTTGTTCTTATACCTACCTAGGATAAAGTGATATAAGCAGCAATCAGATATTTAAAAAGTGAACCACTGATTGATGCCTTTGAAGTATGAGTTCTCCTTGAATGAAAAAGGGGAATAGGAATTTAGAAGTTAAAAATTACATACCTTTAAGTATCTGGGAATTCTAATCAACAAATTATAATACATCGGAATTGGTTAACTTCGCAGTACATTATTGTAATTGACATTATTTGTGTATTTTAGCGAGTTCTACAGCTGCTGTGCAGTAGCTTTTCATTTATCTCTTAAATAGCTTCATGTTTGCCTGACAGTTAACAGAGATGTTAAGGTGAGAAGCTTGAATAAACTTTTTCGATTTATTTTAAACCAAGTTTTATTTCAACTATTTATTAAATGTTTGAAGTGATAATTTATTTGGGGAGGGTCCGGACCCCCTGGACACCCCCCTTAAATACGTCCCTGCCCCCAAATAACACACAAGGAAAACAAAAAACTGCATTGTTTTCATCACAGCCGCAAATCCATTTGTTCTTTTGATAAATATCCGGATTAAGCTTACGGCATCGATTTTTTGTTTGCTGCTGCAGATTCAGTGGCCTACCTATTGTTTTTATCTGAATTTTTTCACTTAGAGTCCTGTTACTAAATGAAGTTTTCAGTAATTCACTCACCTTGTTCATGTTCGTAACTTTACTGTGAATTTTAACTTAAAGAAAAAACACTGAACACTGTTTTAAAAATCCTTACTCACGATGAACTACAGCATTACAGGAGCACATACAGAACTACTCTACCATTGCTTTGAAAACATGTGTCCAACACATGCTGGACGCGCGGGTTTTATGTTCTACCAACAAAACTGCTGCTGTGAAATATGCACATGTTGAAATACTGTCTCTAAATTTTAAAATCTAATACTATATTCACATTGAAACCCAATTAATTTTATTTATAAGGATATCTATGTGTTGTGTTTCTACAAGTGATTTCATTAAGCATTAATTTGCGTTTTGAAGTTCCTCAGAATTAACTGCAGTAGGATGGTGACCTTGCATTAAAGGAAGTTATAGCGCGAAATGTATTCTTACCATTGTCTTCCGCTAGGTGGCAGGATCGTGGTTCTCTGAAGTCCCGTGTTTTACTGCACTCTAATGGGCAAAGCGTAAGTTAAGCGCCAGAGAAATCCCGGCACTACCTTCTCTGACTTTCTTCCACAAGAAGCCGTGTATAAGCAGACATCTTAGCCCCTAGCCCTAACACAGGCGTTTATGAGCGTAGACGGTGCCGTTCTGGAATCGGCACCAAGCTACGGAACACAACCAAGAGAGATCGCTGGCGTTCAACGCGCCTATTCAAACGAGGGAGCAACTACTCATAAATAATTCCTTTTGCGCAATTCTTATACACTTCTCTTTCTTTCGCTTTCATACAGATGGTGCCATGGCTCAGCGGCACTACCTCAGAAGCTGCCCCTGATTTCATTAATTGCATTTTCTATTACACCATCATTTCTCCAATATTGCATTTCCAGCTCTTGGACCTTCTTAGTGTATTCTTACCGATCAGTCACTTCTACAGCAAGTTTCCGCAGATTTGTGGCTCTCGTTAACTTTGGGTGCTTTGTAGACATTCTTTATTTTTTCCCCACACCAGCTCAGTTACATTCATATCACAGTTATACGGAGGTAGACGAAAAATAGTGTGTCCCCTTTCGAGAGCCATAACACTGACAACATAGTCTTGCTTTTAGATTTGTTGTAAACTGGTTAGCTAATAATTAACCTTAAAATTGCTCAAAATGAAATGGCATACGTGTGAAAGCTTAGCATATTAGCCACTAGATTTCACAGCGCATTTCCTGTTTCAAAGATGCCATCTGTGTTTACGGAAATAGGTGAAACCTACTGAATGAAGACTTGGGACCCGAACGCTCAAGAAATCTTGCGTATATAGTACACAGCATTTAATCTCATACATTAAGTTGATAAATTTAAAGAGATTCTAGAATATAAGAGAGCTAATCCAGTGGAATACTTTATTACTTTATGCCACATATAAACCAACTAAGTCATAAAATTACTTTCAGCCATAGAATAAATGTATCAGTCGGTGGAGAAAGGAACTAAGATATCTTTTTATACATTTCACCTTGTTTACTGGCTAAACTTCTTTTTAGAATTTTCTGTTTGATATTTTGTTTTCTTTATTGCAGTCTCAGTAACATACATTTAATAAACTCATTTCATACAGCAAAAAGTAATTTGGGGGCAGGGGAATTAGTTCGTTTCTCCCTCAAACAGTTTACCACAGCTCAATGCTTTTATTAATTTTTATTAATTTTAAAATTATATTTTTTATTAAAACACTGAGGTTTAACACCTTGACTACTACAATTACAGTAATCATACTTCATAAAAGCAACACAGAAGAAAAGATAACATTTTAATAAATGTAAGAACTTTGGAAGAAACATGAATGAGTAATGCACAAATAACTGCTATTTCCTTTATTTGCAATGAATGCTTTAGGAAATCACTAGCCTGTGCAAGAGATCTTCATAATATTTTGATGCATCCGCACCATGTACATCTTTTACTAGCTTTCATATGTTCTGCATTTTCGTCTTTTGAATAGGCAGATGTCACTACTTTATTGACATTAGTTCAGATTTGCAAACACTTATATCCACACACAGTAAAGAACACACTAATGCAAGCAGAAAAATGATAAGAGTGCCAATGGTTTATTATTATATTTAATTTAAAAGAAGCTCCTAGAAGTGTGGCGGTGGCAGTGGCGATGACAATGGCAATGATGATGACGATGACGATGATGGTGATGGTGGCAGTTGCGGCGGCAGCTGTGGTGGTGGTGATGGCGGTGGCAGTGGAAACCACATATTAATAACTCCAAAGTTGTTCATTTGATTAGAAACTTGAAAGTCCATATACAGAAGCATATTTTCAAGTGGCTTATTTTGCTTTCTTCCAAAACATAACATAGGGAATTTAACTCTGGGGAAATAATTCACATATAGAAGTCCATTTTTTGCAAAGAAAGGTTATTCAAAATATTTCAGATGCACCAAAACTACATTGCAAGCAATTGTTACACATTAAAGACACAACTGTAATAAATGTATATATTTACACTGTAAATAAAAGAATCAGTTACAAACTGCAAAATGGACATGATATACATTCATATACACTACAGTGGGTCAACATGCCATATCATAAGCTGATCATATCTGAGAAAAAATGTTATATATTGGTATAAAACTTTATAACAAATAGCATTAAGACATAGTCAATATCTATTATCAAAGTACAAAAATAAGCTATATGATTAGTTGCCACACATTATTCGCTCCGGACTATTTTGAAAGGTAAGAGAGAGATAATTATGTTTATAAATGAGGTATAATGATGCCAGTATGTTCTATTTAATTGGATTCATTAGTCACTTTTTTTTTACGTTATGCTGGAATATACAAAAAATCCAAAGACAAGAATTTGAAATCCCCAACATAGATAATGTTTAATTATAAGTAGCAGAGTGCAGCACAATGCCAAGAAAGACTAAATCATCCAAGGGAATGACAATTGACCGCAAAACTGATGATGAGCTAGAGGTTCCAAGAGATTCGTTTTGAAAAATAAGACATTCGTGGAGATAAAAGTGTTTAAATAATTAAGTTGAAAAACTATAATTTGTCGACTCACTCCAACAATCATTAAGTTCTATTCATCTATATACAATACTCCCTTTTATTTATATCAGGTTTTGTTCACTCCTTATTAGAATTATCTTCATTTAAGCACAGTTAATAAACAATTGGAATCGTTATGGCTCTTCTCATACCATGTCTGGGAAATGTAACAGTCGAGTTGAATTCACAGACCCTGAACTCAAACTCACAGATTTACATGCATACAATAACCACATACCATTATCTAAAAAGGTGTTGGAAATTATATCCCTGTGCTGCCATGCATCTCTCACACCTTTTAAGAAAATTTCTATTAGCACACTTAATTGTAATTCTGAAATCGTAGTAATTCCTCCTTTGATATTCTCTTACAGTTCTCCCAACATATGCAGACTGTTCTGATGTACTTTGATTTTTAAGTTCCACCATAAATAAAAGTTATATACCCTAAGGTCACACTTCAACTGTTCCTAAGTTACAGGCATATTTTCAACAAGAACCTATTACACCACATACAGCTGATCTCTCATTGAAGCTGAGGAAATTTTGGAAGACAGGGTCAGCAGTAAAGGAGGCCACTGTAATCCCCAGACCCTTAAGGATCTGAGAGTGGGATGCAAAGCAGGCAGCTAGCTAATAATGCATTGTAGTATTTGTATTTACATGCATTTGATAAATATGCCTTTTTTTATAAGTGGTTTCAAGGTGAATATAGATTATGATTAAATGATATGCACTGTTCAAATACACCAGAAATGTACACCAGATGAAATGAAAATGGCTGGATTTCCACGCATTATAGAAATATTTCACTTTTCCAGAATTTTTATCCACAACTAACCTGCTTCAGAATCTAAGATGTCAGTTGTATATATCTTCCAATTGTGCAATGTGTCCATTACTTTTCCATTATGAGATAAATGATAAAGATTCACATGAAGAAGTGTATCTGTGGATCCTGAATGGTGGCTGCCTACCCAGTGTAAAAATACTGATCCTGCTACAGGTGACACAAATTTTGCTTCTGCAACCTTTTCGTCTGCTCCACCTGAAACCTACAATTTAATGAAATCAGCATTTTTGAATACTTGATTTTAACAGCTACATGAAAGTGATTAACCTAATATGCTTATTTGAAAGCTTTTAGCTACTTTTAATGATTCATTAAACAAATTACTGATAAGATTAGCATTTAAAATCAAGAGAATCCATAATAGTATTTCCACCTACACCATTGATGAAGGCAAACACCTGTCCAAAACAGTCAGTATCCTTAATATTGGGTGCAAGGATGCAATTCAAAACATTATAGCCTACTGAAATATTTGACATTCTACTCAAATTGCTAGGTTAGATTACTTTCCAACATTGTTCTTTTTTCACATTTTTCTGCTACATTCAATAAAGTTTTTGACTAATCACGTATTGAGCACATCATTTTTTCTAATGCAAAAATTACAACAATTATCTGAAAATAGATACATTCAGAAACTCCAGAACATAAACATCTTCATTATACCTTAAGGCAAACAATGTTAGTAAAACTGCTATGAGATACTGGTGCTCAGCTAAATGCTGTTTTACCACAACTTTGTTATACCTGCCTGATATTTCAATTTTTGTATAGGTTGAAAATCAGTGAAATTACATTCTACTGTTTGATTGAGTAGCTGGGTTGCCACATGGCACAAACAATGTAATACTGAGATTTAACAGGTGTAAATGTTCTTTCAATTTGTGACTTTTGGAACTTATATGGCTTCTTCTGCAGTTTAAGCATGACAGAAGAGCATAAATAAAGTTAATATTTTATTTGTTAATGACACAGTCAATTTCAAGAATCATATCTGTAATATCTGTATGCCAGAATTTCATCCTGTAGGAGTTATTTTACATGCTAGTAAATCTTCTGACATGGGGTTGTTGCTATCAAAACATACAGAACCATCAGGCTGGATCAGATTTGAACCCGTGATTTTAGAATCCGTAACCCGGCATCTAATCAACTTTGCTACCCAGACCAAAATGAAGATATTTAATTAAACATCTTATCATTCTTCACTACAATGAGAAATTATCTCTACTACAGGAACCTTTGTGTAAAAGACATGTGATAAGCAATTATATGCCAAATTTTAGCTTTACGAGTTTATTACTAAAATTAGGCAAGTGAGTGAACCTTGTATATACTTTTCTCCACTTACAAGTTTTTTGATGAAGACTAGTTTCTGGGAACCTCTTCCCTATCGTCAGTTCTGTATCAAGGTTGACTCACTTGCCTAATTTTAGTAACAATGGCACTCCACTTTCTGAAATACTTATTTTTATTCTACTTACAAGTTTACTTTAACTTTACTCTTTCACTTCTTTCAATTATCTTAATTTTGGAATTAGTGATCCATGTAAAACAAAATAAACTACAAATACAAAATTACAAAAATGCAGATATTCACAAATACAATTCATGTCAGAAAGATGACTTTCACATTCAAAGTTGTAGAACAGAAATCTTCAGGTCTAGTGCTATCAATAAAGGTATAAGATTATACAACAGACTACCAGAAAATATTAAACAAATGAAGAACCTTATACATTTTAAAAAGGGAGTAAAACTCTTTTTACTGCAACATTCATTTTATTCTGTAAATGAGTTTTTAAATGTTAATTAGTTTTAAGTGATTGTAAATAATGACAATAGCCATTAATGTAATTTTTATACTATGACGAGTCTGATATCAATATATGATCGAAAGGACAAAATAAATTGAATTGAATATTCCTCTTGAGATGATGAATTCCACTCCTTTCTGGCCTCTTTGTCCATTGTTGGTTTCTATGATGTTGTGCCTTCCCTATGTATTTCTCCTAAGCCTAGTACATCAAATGTATCATTGTTTAATGCTTCCTTTAGCTTCAGCCTTTCTTCGGAGTGTAGAGTTTTTACATTTAGAGTTACTATTTTTACATTTAATTTTTTGACTTTGTGGTGTGATGTTTGTAGTATATCTCTAGTTAAATTTAAAGGGAGTTGATTAATCGACTCCCTTTAAATTTAATTTATCATAATAACACTGTTTTCAACACTTCCAAGAAAGGAATTGCAATATCTCTATTTGTTCTGGATTCTCTCTTTAAGGTCAGTCTCTTTGCATATTCTCTCTAGCTGTTGCTTGTGATTTGCTGTTCTTGTTCATGTGTGTTGGAACACTCTACTTTCAGATTGCTCCTTGTATTTCCATCCTTGAGAAACAGAAATAAATACAGAAGGGCTTTATCACAACATTTTAAGGCCTGAAATTTGCCAAAATCAATTTTGAAAGCCCTATTTCTTCCTGTAGTCTTCAGTTGTTCACACTCTATTTCAATTTCAATTCCAACATCTTTAAGATATGCAATAATTTGTTGCATCCTTGTTTCTTCATTGAGTCTCCCTACATACAATTGCACTGTCTTTGCAGCTGCTTTTAACCCTTTGTTAGGCATGTGCCTTGGCAGAACACCATTGGTCGTGCAAGCCCCATGCCATATTTATGTGATTATTTGCCTATATTTCTTTTTCTTTTCATTATTCTGTTTTCCCCCCAGTTTTTGGCTTTATTTAGATTAAATATACATGACTTATTAGTTTGTCATATTAAATACATCAGTTAAACCAAAACACGAATAGAGTTTAAATTTTCATTTATATTAAGTATACATAAAGAGAATAATATATTCTTTTAAAACACATCTTGTTATTGGAAATGTTCAGTTACTCAGAGTTAACAGCTGTTTTTTCTGTTTTCGCCAACTAAGCACTTATCTCAAATAACTTCGGCTTGTTTTCTTAACCAGAAAGGAGCTTGCATTTACCCACATGCATATTTAGTTTTGCTGTTCTTTTTAATTTTACTGCAGGGTTCACATCGTTTCCATTTTTAATTATTTTGGTGCATTCTGCATCTCATCTGCTCTTGGCTCAGGTTTATACTTCTTTAGAAGCTCTTTCAGATTATCGGGTAAGTTCTATGATGGTGGTGATGATGGTGATAGTGATGGTGATGGTGATGGTGATGACGATGACGATGGTGATGACGACGACGGCGACGATGACAATGGTGACGGTGACGACGATGATGATATTTGTATTTAAGTGTGCTCAACTGCGAGGTCATCAGTGCCTTTAAAAAGCTAATGCTACTCAAATCAGCATAAAAAGATCTAAAAGACATAGATCTTCCGTAAAACCTAGATAAAATGCACAATTATGTCAAAATATAACAAAAAAATAACTTAAAACCATAAAAACGTTAAAATGAATAAAATGGGAGGTACTAGAGTCTAAAATTAGCAGTTAAAAAGAACTTTAAAACCTTGGCCACTGCTTTCTCGTCGTCCCCCAGTATCTCTGCCAAGCTGGCTGGCAGCTGGAGAGATCTGCGAAGACGTGCTGTGGTAAAACAGTCTAAAAGTATGTGGCGGACTAAGAGACGTCTTGGAGCCCCTTGGTTAACCCAAGAGAAACCCCAGATGTCTCTAGGACCCATTTTTATGCCTGAAGGATCAAGCGATATGCAACCCGTAACCAAAACGGAGCAAAAACTTTAAATCATGTCTCCCAAAAAAGGGGAACGCCAAAGGGCAGCTGCCTTATAAGATTAAACAGGGGCATCCCATTCCAAATTTCCCAAAAATTAAACACCCCAGCAGAACATGAAACCAATTTGCTCATTTCGCAGGTTAAGCCGCAAAGCGGCTAGGTACTGCGTCATAAGACACCCAGACGGGGAAAAAGAAAAATAGCCCCGCCCGACTAGGACTACCTCTGGACCTCTGGAGACGGCTGCACCGCAAAGCAGGCAAACTGGAGCAGGGTCTCCCGTTCAATAAAAATCTATGTGCAAAAATGCAGCAGCCAATGCACAACCGAGTCAAAGTCACCTCCTCATGGTGGGACCAACGGCAGGAGTTTACCCAGGGAATCGGAAGATCTTTCAGTGACCGGAGCTTGTTTCCACGCAAAGCGGATCACTCGGACAACACAGCCCTCAACAATTTTAGCTTGAGGACTTCCGTAATAACAAGCGGTACAGTAACCTTGGGCTGTGTGGTCGCCGTCTTCGCTGCCGAATCCGCCAGTTCATTCCCTGCCTGGCTCACGTGAGCTGGAACCCAAGCACACACCACGCTAACGCCAGAGGCGTGTAAAACGTGGAGGGCATCCTAGATACGCTGCACAATAGGATGGCAACTGTACAGCTGCCGTAGGCTCCGAAGTGCACTAAGGGAATCACTTAAAATGATGCGTTCACCCAGGTTTCTGCGACTTACGTATAAAATGGCTCGGTAATTCGCATAAAGTTCGGCACTAAAAATAGAGGTTTTGCTATGGAATGTGTAGGATTCGGTTCCATAGACAAAAGCACACCCAGCCCCATTCGAGCTCTTTGAGCCATCAGTATAAATTAAAACTCGATCATTAAAACCAGATAAAAATTCTAAAAAACAAGTACGGATACTACTGGGAGCCATGGTAGATTTCGCGTAATGCGTCATGTCCAAATCTACGTGGGGCATTCCCCGCAGCCAAGTTGGGTATACTCTCTCGCTCTTAGGAAACATCTTACGCAGCTCTATGTCATGCTTTCTAAGAAGCTCCCTAAAACGAAAACCCGGTGGCTTGGATTAAGTGAGGTGTTCCTAAAGTGTGCGTCCAAAAGGTGTCGAAAAAAAGCCGTGAGTGTTGGATGCGTGGTCATACAATGAAGTCCACAAGCATAATTGCACAATAGCATGTCACGCCGGAACCGCAGAGGAGGTTCTGTATATTCCGCGTAGAGGCTGATGACAGGGCTAGTGGTGAAAGCTCCAATGGCTATCCGTAGACCACAATTATGGACTGTGTCTATTTTTCTCAGCACCGATGGACGTTCTGATGCGAAAACGATAGTCATAATCCAACTTCAATCGAATCAGTGCGCGATAGAGTCGCAGTAACACTGTGCGATCCGCTCCCCACGGTTTGCCGCTTAGTACCCGTAGAATATTGAGAAAAAGGTCACATCGTGTTTTCAACTGTGCTATATGCGATAACCAGCTGAGCTTTCTATCGAATACCAAACAAAGGAATCTCGTCTCGTCTTCAAAAGGGAGTAGATGAGGGCCCAGTCGGAGTGAAGGTGGTAGACTCTCCGACGGTGCCAGAAGTTAACGCACACTGTTTTCTCAGCCGAGAAACGGAACCCGTTTTTAAACTCCAATCGTGAAGATTGTCTAAGCACTGCTGTAGACGGCGCTCCAGGAATGGAGTACGTTGAGAAGTGCAGTAGACGGCGAAGTCGTCTACGAATAATAATGCTGAGACCCGTGGTGGAACATATTGCGAGATAGAATAGCAATAGCGAACAGTGTGACACTTAGTACAGAACCCTGAAGTACTCCGTTCTCCTGAATAAAAGCGTTAGATGAAACCGAGTCGACCCTTACTCGGAAAAGGTAGTCTTTCATGAACTCTTGAAGGAAAATAGGTAGGCGGCCACGAATATTCCAGCTGAGCAGAGTGCGCAGCAGCCCTGCCCGCCAACATCTACCATAAGCCTTCTCAAGGTCAAAGAATATCCCAACGGTTTGACACATCTTCATGAAACCGTTCATTATTTATGTCGACATTGACACAAGGTGGTCCACTATGCAACGGCGTCGACGAAAACCGAATTGGATGCTCGTCAGCAGGTTGTGTCTTTCCAGCCACCACACCAAGCGTGCGTTAATCATGCCTTCTAGCAACTTGCAGATGCAGCTGTGAGAGAAATAGGACGGTAGCGAGAGCAGAGATGTCAGTCCTTTCCGGGTTTCAAAATAGGTATGATGGTGGCTTCTCACCACTTTTCAGGGAAAGTGCCATCAACCCAGATAGGATTATAGAGCTCCAGCAGGAATGTCTTGCCTTCAGGAGAGAGCAGTTGTAACATGCGAACGCGGATACCGTCCGACCTTGGCGAAGATGCAAGAGCGTGTTCTAACTCTACCAAGGTGAAAAGGCGGCTATAGTCTTCGAGGTTTCTAGAACGAAAGCAGAAACCTAGGGATTCTACCCGAGTTTTAATTGAGAGGAACTCAGGTGCATAGTTATCTGAGCTAGACACGTGAGCGAAAGCACTTCCAAAGGTGTTAGCCACTTCCAACGGATACTATACCGTATACTGTATATATATATAAGGGCGCTCAACTACGGCGGTCATCAGCGCCCTTTAAAAAACTAGTCATGGCAAAAGCCAGATATAAAACTTTCTAAAAACTATACAATTGTAACAAAACCTATTAAAAATATACGCACATAAAAAACATCAATCAAAACCTACTAAAAATTTCGTTTACTAAATCCTAAACTAGACAAGAATCTAAAAACCTGCTCCACGGGTCTCCACGCACGGCCTACACGCCTACACAGTCTCCCTCAACCACAAAGAGGAGCCCACACGAGGGAGACTGTTGGCTCGGGACCCCGGGTGCGCCAAACCCGTACCTACCGAAGTAGGCCCCTGGGGGGCTTCCAACATCTAAACGTCTCCTGTAGTTCTCAGACCAGCGACGGCATGTGGGTTCGATTTACCGGCCACGCGCCTTAACTTATCCCATACAACAGAAGAAGATGTAAGGCGATTTAAAGAGGACACAAATGCGTTCTAAAATGTCTTTTTCCTATTCTTGATTATTTGCCTAAACCTGGCACGCATTTTCTTGTACTCAATCAGATTCTTGTAGGGTGTCATCAGAAAACCCTTAAAGCACGCCTACCAGCACGAATAACATTTCGGCAACCATTCGTCCACCATGTAACAGTATGTCGATGAAGATTGGTGGTTGAACGGGGAATAGACCGTTCTGCAGCGGAAAGGAGCTTCTCGGTAAGATGCTCAATTAAGGCGTCTACAGAATTGTGCGCGTCGTAACTAAGGACAGCCAGCTGGGTGTAAAGGGTCCAGTTGACGTGATCGAAGCGCCAGATAGGCAAACATGCGTAAAAAACGTCTTGTGCTAAGAGACTAACAAGGCACGGGAAGTGATCACTAGAATGTAGGTCAGAGATGACATTCCACTGTAGGGAAAGTGCTAACTGAGGTGACCAAACTGCCAAGTCGAGATGTGAGAAAATATTGAATGCATCCAAATGAAACATAGGTTCTCCGGTGTTCAAGAGAACTAGGATATTGCTGTCTAGGAACTTGGCGATAACTTTGCCTCTAGCAAAGTTCGAGCAGACCCCAGAGAAAATGGTGGGCATTTAAGTCTCTCGTTCTCAGAAAGGTTGGCGGAAGCTGAGAAACCAGTCTCTGTAGTTCATTAAGTGAGAGATCAGCAGAAGGCGGAACCTAGATACTGCAGACGGCGAAATGCACCGTCGGTAGTGCAATCCATACAGCAGCCGATTGGATAGCAGTCTCTAAAGGTATACCATCTACATATGTATCATCTGACAAGCACCATAGTGTCTCCGTGCGCAGGAATGCCCTCTTTCGGGTCAAGATAACGCCTGAATGACGTATACCACCGGAGTGCAAAGGTGACTTAGGGACGTAGCTTAGTCTCTTTTAAGCACGCGACTAATGGTTGATGCTTACTGAGCAACAAATCAAGCTCTGCTCGATGTGCTCGAAATCCGCGAATGTTCCATTGAAGAATAGCCATATGGGATAATATGTTAATAGTTAATGTAGTTCTTTGGGGCAGAATTTCTTGTTGACACATACCAACACTTTTGACAGAGTACTAATAGCTCTTTCCACTGGCGAAGTAATATTCCACAACTTATTAATGAAGAAAAACATGTCATGAGCATGTAACAAGAGTATGCACAAGGGGCCTGCTAGACCCGTATGACACCTAACGGCTGATTCGTCATTCTTGCAGCTACAATAATAAACAGAAAAAGTTGTCGCTGCAGCAAACATTCAGGTAAGGTGCAATGTTAAATGTCCTAGTCAGACAATTATGTAGGTATGTTCATTCATAAAATGCATCATTTAAATAAAGCTTGGGGCCTTCCTGACCCCACGCAACTAATGGAGAATTAATTGTCTGTTTTCATTTGTGCTCATTCTCACTGTTTCAACCTTCCTTCTTCCTCCCCTTCTTTGTCATTGTAGTTCCTATTCTGGTGCATCTAATATAGTTCTCATACATTTCATTTCTTGTTTGTACCACATCCGATGTTGCTCTTGCTTGCATGAATCTCGCTCTGTTTCCTGATGGATTGTGTTGGGTATTTTTGATTCTATTATTATTGATGTCTTCTGCTGTTGCTTGATTTCCTCTTGTACAGTAGTTTTTATTTCCTCCACTGTTTCAATGAATACATTCATCCCTGTCTGTATTTGCCATTTTAACTCTGCTGTTATCTGAGTTTTTATTATCCTGATGAAGTGATAGCTGTTGTCATCAGCTTCCAAGATATGCTGGAACTTCCTTGTCTGGGACACAATATGTGTTATCTGTCCAAGGATCTTAGACCTTTCATTGATATCACTTTCCTTCTGTGTTCCTTAAACTCTTCTATTAGTTGTTTATTCCTGTTGATCTTAAAATTAGTGCACTTTTGAGTTCATTGAAACAATTTTCCTGATCACTTACCTCTCCTGAGATGGTTTCTTTATAATATTCTTTAAATTACCATTCATTTTTATGATATTTTATAAGTTTGTGAGAGCACTTTCTATGCATTCACTTACGTTTACCATCCTTACGAACCATCTTGGGGAATGGCAAACCATACTTAACAATAAATCATGTGAATGATAAAAATAATTATTACAATCAAGAAACACAAAACAAATAAAATTACAATTATTAGAAAAATGTAACAATTTCAGTTAAATCATATAAAAAAATAAATATCGTGTTAACAAATAAATATCAATTGCAGAAAAAAAATGTTTAAAATTGATTGATATATTGATTGTGATAACAATGCTTACTGATTTTTGTTGACAAACAGCTCAGGGAGCAACCATTAGGCCAATAACTTTAATGTTAGAGGTATTGTATTTATTTGTATAATATGAAATGGTTGGTTTATAGATGGATTTATTCTTATGATCCACAAACTGATTCTGGCTGTCATAAGATTTTATGAGCAGTAGGATCAATAAAGATTCCTTTGGAAATATTCAAATGGATTTGTTCTGTGAATGTCTTCATGGATCTGTAGACTTCTGCTTCTTAACACACCTCCTACTGTGGTTCTTACTTTATGATATCTAGCGTTTCTTAGAACCTCTCCATATATCTCTTAGAAGTCTAGATGTGTCTAAGGATTTCATACTAATGACAATACCCATAGTGTGACAGCATCATGAGTTCTGCCAAGGATGCTTTTAAGAGGAAGAAAGTGAGCTGTCATTTGCAGCATTTCTTTCAGTTCTGAGCTGGTTAAACCTTCAGATATACTTATCAAACTATTGGCTGGAGTGCATTTTCTGCATGCTATCACTTTGCCTTTATATGGTAATGAATACTATGCCGTATATTCTGTAAAATTATGTATATTCTATAAAATCTCTGAATTTTTCATTTGGAGTGAGGAATTGATCAAGCTAATATGTGTTTCATTCTTCTCCTTTCATGGAAATTACAAGCTGTTCTTTAGACAAGATATTTGTTGCTGTATAAGTACTTTATTAATACACATGTCATTCACACTGATCAAATCAAATCAAATCAAATCAAACTTTTGCAGGAATTTATGGCTGTAGGAATGCCTCAGATGTTCTTCCAAAAGAAACTTTCTGGCATACATTTTTGCTCAGTCGCCTGTTGGCAGATGTAATATGTTTTTCAGCTTGTTTTTTTCCTCCCCTCTTAACTACCTTCAACAGTAAGTCATCGGACAATAAATGAAATGGGTAAAAATGATGCCCATATGAACTGGGATCCACAGAGCTTAGAATTACCTGACATTCATCTTTCAGGATTAGCGAAAATCCTGGAAAACCTTATTCAGATAACTCATCCTGAAAGAGATTCATAGAAATGCATCATATATGCCAACTTGGACTGGCTTGTATTGTAAAAAAATGGTAGCAAAACCAGGACATATAAATGAAATTAACTAATTGAGTTTGTGAAAAAATTGTAGAAGTGGGCTGAATCTAACTTCTTCAAACTGTCTATATTCTTTTTTGGATCAAATTTAATTTGATCATTAAATGTGACTCCTAAGTATTTGAAGGTTTTTTCAAACTGTAAAGATGGAAGATGTTGATTATCCAATAGTATGATAAGCATATCTATTAGTCCGCAATCTACATATGATCTATTACCAAATACAGTTGGATTTATAATATTAAAAATGAAAGCATATGAAAATTAGAGCACAATATTGAATTTGTTGAAAATTTGTCAACCTTTAAAATACTTTTGCCTCATTTACTTACAAAATAGCAGGCCAAACAACAGGAGAATAGCAGATATCAAATGATAGCAGCGGACCAATCAATTGTAACATGTTCTGTCATAATTTTGACAAGTGGAACAAAAGTGTTTTAATGTGTGACTAAACTTTTAACAAATATAATATTTGGATTTATATAAATTAATCAACAGCGCTATCCTTTTATAATTTTTACAGCTTAGTTCTATTGCACAACTAATGAATTTTAATATCAGATTTGTATCATTAGCAAATCCCATTACTGTTAGAATTGATAATTCTGGAACTTATGTTAAATGACTCCAATTCCCTGTTCTTCTAAAGTGTAATCCGTTACTCAATTATAGAGTTATAACTTCATGGAATACTTAAAAGTACTTTGTTATTGGTCCATTCACTTTGATTTATATAGTACCTATATTTCCCTCTTGCAGACAATTACAGAAAGTCCTGGTGGTATGAGCACATGCTGTAGCATGTTATGTATATGCTCACATCCCATGCTGTCAAATGCCTTCCAGATGTCCAAATAGACAGTATTATAGATTTCTTGTTTGTTTTAGCATTAAAAAGAACTGGGCTTAGTAAAAATGTGTTTATGAGAAAACTGGGAGGGTGAATGAACTGCAGGAAACTTTCATACTATTTGATGTGCCTATAGAAAACATGCTCTGTAAGTCAAGGTATGTAGAAAATTGCAAAGGTCTCCAAGTAAGGTTTAATTGCTCTCATTTATAAGCGATTAGGGTTAGGGGATGATGATGATGATGATGATGATGATGATGATGATGATGATGATGATAATAATAATACTTTATTATCACCTTATGTTTTACAAGCATTGTTGAAAACAGGCAAGTCGTCAATTATATACAATTAAATTTGCTGGATATTTTGATACATATACAGATATTAGAAGAAACTAAAACTTAGGTGATGTTATTCTAAATGTATAATGTCTTGTACACCTAATACAATGTCTAGGTATTAGTCATAGGTATTGTAAAATAAGAAACTAGCACTCAAACGATAAATTCTGAAGTTGTAGTCTTAGTTTAGAAATTCATCAAGTGAATAAAAAACATTATTAATTCAATGATTTCAAGAAAAATTTGAATTTTGTTAAGTTACTAGACACTTTAACTTCTGCTGGGAGCTTGTTATATAGCTTGGCTCCCATGTAACTAGGCAACTTGTCACACAGGTGGAGTCTATACATCATAGTAGCGAAATTATTCTTGTTTCTTGTGTTGTGGTTATGAATATCCGAATTTGTTTGCAATGGGAAGTATTTTATCATACATAAAATTGTTTTGTAGATGTACAGGCTTGTCAGCGTCATTATTTTTTGCTGACGAAAGGCTTCCCTACATGATTCTTTAGTTTTTAAATTAGATATATTTCTAATTGCTCTTTTCTGTAAAGTATGTGTTAGCAGCAACTCCTCTTACAGCTGTGGCAACTTTTTTTGTTATTACAGTGTTTTGATTTCACCAATGACAGCTTCATAAACAGCATACAGGATCTACTGAGCTAGCATGGCAACATGTCAGTATGATATTAAATTCTCCAACTGATTTGTTATCATCGATTGCCCTTATAAATTGAAATTATAATAAAAACTCTTTAAAAGCCCGGGACTTAAGTACATACAAATTTTAAGTTGCCATTGGGTATTTGATCTCAACTCAGTCTCCTGTAAAATGCACATCAGTTACAGAATTTAATGTTTCCTTCTTTCTTTTTTTTTTTCCAATTGTTCCATTGACTGCAATGGTCCTATCGGCGGCCATTCTCCTTTGGAACACATCGCAATACTGTTATCTCGTAGTTGGGTTGCTGGCACTTTGGATTTTTCTTTTTCAATCATTAGATCACACACACATTCACATTCTCATTCATACTTCCAGACTGGGGAAGATAGGGAATCATCTTGGTTGGAGCAAAATCTCTACCACCAGCCAGGAATTGAACCTGGCACCCCTCGCACAGCAGGGAATTTAATGCTGTACCAGCCTTGTTTTGTTCCATTTGCAGTAGTTCAGTAGTAGAGCAACCGCATGTACAGAAGAAGATCTGTGGCTATGGCACTGAGTCTTTGAGTTCTGATTTTACCTTACGGAAGTACGCCTACATATGTTTGTATGTGTTAGAACACTCAATATCGCTGATTGCCCTTATAAATGAAAATGGAAGAACAATAATATTTTACAATACCTGAAAAATGGAAAATAGCATTCAATTGTGCCATTAAATAAGGACTAAAGGGAGCTTGATTGATAATTTTAGGTTCATCATTCCACATTCCCCAGCCAAGACCATTAACATCAAGAAACAGTTGGATGTGTGCTGATAATGGGCATAGGACCTCAGTCCTCAAAACATGTTCAGATAGCTTTATAATTAGTGTGAATTGTGGGTTTGTGAAATTAAAAGTCCAATTGCACAAACTCAAAATGTTCTTTATTTCCACCGGATTACAGTTGGAACACTTGCCCATTACATAGAATTACATAACGCACACAATTACAATCCACCAGTTTGTCTGTCACAGGTCCACTCCACGCTCACAATTACGTACAACTCCTCTGATACATCCAGTCCATTCGCTAGCACGGTGCTCTTCACGGCTGCTTGCCAAGAACTGAACTGAAGTCTCCTCCAGCACGGCGCGTCGCTTATATAAGACCAACTGACCATATCTAAAAGGTTCTGGGTTAGATGAAATTTCCTGATTGTTCCAGACGTCATGGGGAGGGGAAAGAGATGGCTAGTGCCTAGTGACACTTTCCTCACCATTCCCTAGATTAGCGCTACAAGATAAATTGGTGGGTGTGGCCTGAATGCCTCCTGTCCCCTACCCAGCTCCAGTTTGTCGTGCCTTCCGATAATTGGGTGACACTGCTCCCTCCTCAAAGCTGGTTGTCCCGAACAGCACCATCGTAGCGGGCCAGGCGGTACAGCGGTCCACCAACATCTTTCCTCTGGGAACCTTCTGGATGCGGTAGACAACGTCGTTAATCCTCTTCACCGCCCGGTACGGTCCTTGCCATGGCTGCTGGAGCTTCGGGCAGTGTCCCTTGGTCCGGGTAGGGCAGTACAACCAGACCAGGTCATCCTGCTGGAACCCTTGGCAGCTGGCTTGCCTGTCCTATCGGGTCTTCATGCGGTCGCTCGCCTTCTGGATGCTCTGGCGAGCCATCTCGTGGATGTCGTGGAGATGCTCCACCAGGTTCCCACATACTCGGTCACTGGCTGTTTTGCTTCCGGAGAACTTCCAAAAGCCAAGTCACAACGGAGGCATAACTCTCGGCTGAACATTAAGCTGGTTGGCGTCATCCCCGTGGTGTCGTGTGTTGACGAGCGGTAGGCCAGCAAGAACAGTGGCACCTTGACGTCCCAATCTCGCTGATGGCTGGCCACGACCTTCCTCAGGTGTTCCTCTTAGGTCTTGATGTATCTTTCGACCATACTATCCGACTGGGGATGTAGCAGTGTTGTGCGGGTCTTATACACCCCAAGCCTTTCTAGTGCCTCCTTCATCAGGCTGGACTCAAAATTGGTGCCGTGGTCACTGTGCTGCTCTAACGGCACCCCAAATCGGCAGAACACTTACTCCATGAGGCAGTTTGTGATTGTCTTTGCCTCTTGGTTCGGGATGTCATACACCTCCGGCCAATTGGTGAAGTAGTCCACGACCACCATTAGGTACTTGTTGCCTCGGTCAGACACTGCGAATGGTCCAGCTATGTCGACAGCGATCCATTCGAATGGCGCTCCGACGTTGTACTGCTGCATGCGACCCCGGCTCCTAGTTTGGGGGCCGCGACTCGCCGTGCACACGTGACATTGACGGCACCATCTCTCAGCGTCTGCTCGGAGCCTCAGCCAGTAGTAGCGCCGCCGTAGTTTGTCAATCGTTTGGTTCGCTCCCAGGTGTCCTCCTGAAGTAGAGGCGTGCACTTCCTCCAAGACTTCTGGGACCTTACTCCGGGGAAGCACCAACTACTCTCTCTGCGTCTTCCCATCGGGTGATTCCCATACCCGGAACAGCACGCCCTCTTTGATCTTCAGTGAGTCCCACTGGGCCCAAGACTTGTATGTGGCGCTCCTTGGTGCGATATCCTCCCAGGTCGGTCTTGCCCCTGCCTCCACTTCCCTCAAGAGTGGCTCCAAGTCTGCGTCCGCCAGCTGCTCCCTCCTCAGGCCTGCGCTATCTCTGCCATCCGCAGGCACTGCCGTGAGTACTCGGACTGCTGCGGCATGCTCCTTGTCTTCCGCTCTTGTGCACTGGCCGCACTATTCTGGACAGGGTCTTCGGGACATAGCGTCTGCGTTACCGTGGCTCTTCCCTCTGCAATGTTCCGAGGTGAAGTCGTACTCCTGCAGCCTCTGGACCCAACGTGCTGTCTGGCCTTCCAGGTTCTTAAAGCTCAATATCCAGGTTAGGGCAGAATGGTCAGTCCTCAGGTGGAATGGCTGACCGTACAGGTACTTGTGGAAGTGGTCCAAGGTCTTTACTACCGCCAATAATTCTCGCCAGTTGACGCAGTAGTTCTTCTCTGCAATGAATAGCGTATTGCTGTAGGAGGCTATCACTCGCTCATGGCCGTACTGGATCTGCGATAGGACGCCTCCAATGCAATGATCGCTGGCGTCGGTGTCCACAATGAAGGCGCCGCCTGGTTGTGGAAATCCCAAAATTGGAGCACTGCACAGTGTCTTCTTCAGGCCCTGGAAAGCGTCTTCAGCGTCCTCCATCCACACATACGCTCGGTGTTCTTCTGTCAGGCGGGTGAGAGGCCTGGCGATGTTGGAGAACCCCTTTATGAAGCTTTGGTAATAACTGCACAGCCCCAGGAAACTGCGCAACTCTTTCTTATCCTTTGGGCGAGGCCAATCTCTCACAGCCTGTGTCTTCTCCGAGTCTGTGGCCACTCCGGTTGCTGAGACTATGTGGCCCAAGTAGTTGACTTCCTTGCGGAGGAGCTGGCATTTCTTCGCATTCGGCTTCAAGTTGGTCGCCTGCAGTCTCTGTAGCCCCTTACTCAGATTCTCGAGATGGTCTTCAGAAGTCTTACTGACGATCATGTCGTCCAGGTATAGCAGGCAGGCGTCGTAAGTCAGTCCTCTCATCACTGACTCCATGAGGCGTTGGAAGGTAGCTGGTGCATTGCAGAGGCCAAAGGGCATAACTGTGAACTGCCAGAGCCCTTGGCCAGTCGAGAATGCGGTCTTCTCCTTGTCTCTCGGGTCTAGAGCTACATGCCACTAGCCCGACTTCAGGTCCGGGTGACAGCGTTCAGCTTCCTGTAGTCCACGCAGAAGCGTAGCTCGCCGTTCTTCTTTGTCACCAAGACTACAGGGGAACACCAAGGGCAGTCCGACTCTTCAATCACTCCCCTGGATCTCATGTCCTCCAGCATGTCTCGTACCGCCCCTTGCTTCGCCAGCGGAACGCGTCTAGGTGGTTGCCGAATAGGCCGGGCGTCCCGGTGTCGATGCGGTGAAGCACCTTGTCTATGCGGCCGTAGTCACTATCGCCTTGGCTGAAGACGTGCTGGTATCGCGTCAGCAGTTGTTGAACTTTCTCCAACTGTTCTGCGGTCAGGTGATCGGCTGCCCTCTCCAGTAAGCCTTCTAGCCGGGGCCCCAGGTGTTGCGTCGGCACCCGCTCCTGTGTCTTGTCGATTGCTGTTACGCTCACCACGGGCTCGCACGTTCCCAAATCCGTCCCGGCCTGGACGTCGTGATCGGTGTCCGTTGGATTTAGCAGTCTCACTGGCAGCTCCTCTCTGCACGGCAGCAATACCTGGGCTACACATAGTCCGTGTACAGGCGTCTTCTGGTCCAGCATCATGTTCCTGTTTCTCTGGCCTTCCAGTCGCGCCGTCACCACCACCTCGCTCCTCGTGGGGACAACCACGTCTTCGTTCAAGACGACCCTGCAGATTCCAAAGCGCTCTTCGGGTTGACGGAGTATAACCTCCTCTCCGTGGAGCCGCAGGACCTTCCTGCCGACGTCGACTGTCACCTCGTGGCTCCTGAGGGCATCCAGTCCCAGACCCCTCAGCCACCTTCGCGACGAACACCCATAGACGCACGGCACTCTGTCCCAAGGTCAGCTTCAGCAGGACCTCCTCCACAGGCAAAGTGTCGCCCGATGCCGTCATCAGCTGGTATGGTCGCCTCGGCTTCCTGGATGGCATACCCTTGGCTATGTCGAGTCTGATGATGGTCACGGCTGCCCCGGTGTCCACCAGCACGCGGCACGGCTTCCCTCTCACCCAACCATTCGCGATGAGTCTGTCATCCATCCGCCAGCTGACGGCGTGAAGTGTCACTCAAGGGGATGGTGGTGATGGCGCCGACGTGACCCTCGCAACGACGGCCGTTACTCCTTGGGAGCCGCCGCTGTCTGGACCGCGTTTAGGACTTCCGCGGCCCCTGCCTGGAGGCTGGCTATTAGCTGTGCGGCCTCTTCCTCCGGTAACCACTTGTTATGCCTGGCCACCGTGTCGAACTGGCGGCGGAAGACGTCGAACGTTGACGCACCGTCGTATTTTGGAGGTTTGACGCGCGCCGATGTTGTGTCGCATCCCGGCGCGTCGGCATTCAAAATCTTCAACCTCCTGCCGACGACGTCCTCCACCATGGCGTTCAGGGACTTGACGCTGCTGTCGACCTTTCCTTCCATCTCATTAACGCGGTTTGCCAGGTCATCGACGCGCTCGTTCACTTGGCCGATCCGCTTGCCGAGCCCCGTTACATCCTCCTTCACGCCGGCCAACTGTTCCTCAAATTTGGCGGCGAGGGCCTCGTTCGCAACCTTCATTTCTTCCATCTTCTCCCTGAGGTTATCGTTAGCAGTCTTCATTTCTTCCAGCTTTGCGGTCAGGTTATTTGCCGCCTCCGTCTTCGCAGCGAGGGTGTCATTCACCGTCTTTATTTCTTTCAGTTCCGCTGCCAGGTTGTTGTTTGCCATTTCCGTCTTCGTTGTTAATTCAGTCATCTTCGCTGTCAAGTTGCTATTCACCGTCTCCAACTTCTTTTCCATTTTCTCGGTGATGTTATTTGCCGTCTTCATTTCCGAGGTCAGTTCGGCCTTCATTTCCATCATCTTCTCCAAAATATTTTCCAATGCCGATTCCATGGCCGTTATCCCACTTCCTGACACCAGTTGTGACTTTGTGGGTTCGTGAAATTAAAAGTCCAATTGCACAAACTCAAAATGTTCTTTATTTCCACCGGATTAGTTGGAACACTTGCCGATTACATAGAATTACGTAGCGCACAAAACTACAATCCATCAGTTCGTCTGTCACAGGTCCACTCCACGCTCACAATTACGTACAACTCCTCTGATACACGTACGCAGTCTTCCAGTCCGTTCGCTAGCATGGCGCTCTTCACGGCTGCTCGCCAAGAACTGAACTGAACTCTCCTCCAGCCCGGCGTGTCGCTTATATAAGACCAACTGACCAATTTAGAAGGTTCTGAGTTATATGAAATATCCTGATTGTTCCAGACGTCAAGGGGAGGGGAAAGAGACGGCTAGTGCCTAGTGACACTTTCCTCACCGTTCCCTATGTTTGCGCTACAAGATAAATTGGTGGGCATCCGCTAAATGCCTCCTATCCCCTACCCAGTTCCAGTTGGTCGTGCCTTCCGATAATTGGGTGACATTAGTCATGTTTAGTGTTTCACATTCCAACTCATCTTTATAAACTATCAATACATTACTGTTTCTAATACATCTAAAATGCAATTGTATATAATGGACATTTATGAATTTGACAGTATTAGAGATTGCTGTGTAAATGTACTCATCGTATTCTTTTTAAAATCAAATTTTATAATCTCTTTGCTGACAGATGCTTCCCGCAGTTTCATTGTAGTTGTATAAAAACCACAAAGTCATGCTTTTGTGTTGTTGTTGTTTTCAAATGCTAGGCTTTGGCAATGAAGCCATTAGCATTCTTGCTCTCCAATATTTCTGTGTAGTGGGTCCGGTGGGTAGGGCTTCATAGGTTAGAAGATGTTCTTCAGTCATTTCCTCTTCTTTGTTGCACAGAGGACAATTTGGACTTGTATAAATTCCTATTCTGTGTAGGTGTTTGGCCAAATAATCATTTTCCGTAAGTAATCTAAAATTTGCTACTGCAGCTTTATGTGGGATTTCTGGAATAATTTATGGATTTTGAATTAAAATGTTCCATTTTTTATCTTTGGCTTGTTAGATTTTGATTGGTTTTGTTTATTTTTATACTTGTTTTTAATTAATGTTTTTATGGATGTAAAGCGTAAGTTTTTACTTTTGTTCTGAATTAAATTTGCACCTTTTTTGGCAAGAAAATCAGCTGATTCATTTCCAGCAATTCCACAATGTGCAGGTATCCACTATAATATAATTCTTTTCTGCAGTTTTTGAAGTTGTTGGTTCTTTAATTTGGACTGACCTCATTTTATATGAACTTATTGCATATAATGCTGCTTTACAATTAGAAAGTATGACAGCACTTTTAAATTTATCTATTCTGTATAGAATGTGTTGGAGTGAAATATGAATAGCCGTTACATCTGCATCAAAATTTGTTGTGTGGTATCTTACTGGTTGATAGAATGAGAATAGTGCACACTTAATTGCTGCTCCTGAGTTGTTGTCCATGTTAGATCCATCTGTGTAGATATGTAACCATTCTTCCGGTGGTGTCTATTTTTCACAGTTTCCAGAGCTAGTGCTTTTAGTACAGGTTTGGAAGTTTCAGATTTTGTAACTATTTGTTCTAAATCTAACTGAATATTAATTGGTTTAAAAGTCAGTGGGTTTTCTTTGATTAAAATGTTTTCTTTAGAATTAGAAAGGTTCAGATCTGATTTTAATTCCGTAAATTTGTGTAGGAAACTTCTTTGTTTTTTCATCTTGATTGGTTGTAGTAATCTTTTCTCGAATTTTGTTGTTTTTAACCACAACATTTTTTCATGTTGTATTAGCGCCTGCTCCTCTAAAGTATTGGATAGTTCCGAGTTAAGGCTTGCATTGTCGTGATTGGAGTTGATTTTGCTGCACCAGTTATTAGATGCAGGGCCTGATTTTGGCATACTTCTAGGTGATTTATGTTAGAACTGTTTTCTGTAATTATTACCTCTGCATTATAAAGAAGTATTGGCTTGATGAATGTTTTGTACGTAGTGTTCAGTGTCTCCCGACTCATGCTTTTGTTTAAATATATATTACTTAAGCCTAAACTAGCAGCCTTTGCCATAGTAAGAAATGAGTGCACATTGTATTTACAGTAGCTAATCTCAACTTACTAATTCTGATAAATTTCAACATTTGTCAAGAATAATGTCCACTGCTACACTCACCAGCAATTAAAAGAAGGGTTAGAAATTTTCTTCTAATATAAAGGTTTTGTATTCTATGCCTATGCTCACTACACACTGTTTTATATATATATATATATATATATATATATATACATATATATATATATATATATATTTCAAATATACAATTCAGTATCTCTTAGCAATGAAAATAATATTTATATACTCATTAATTTATGACACTTTTTTTTTTTTAAATCTACGTCCTCCAACGTTAAGTCATATCGGACGATGAATGGAATGGATGAAATGATGCTCAAATGAGTCCGGGGTCCATGGAGCTTAGAGTTACCCGACATTTGTCTTACACGATAAGGGAAAACCCCTGAAAAGCCCTTATCCAAGTAACTCACCCTGACCAAGATTCGAACTCGGGACCTCTTGAACGTCAGGCAGGCATGCTACCACCACGCTACCAAGGCGGGCGACACCTTTTCTGTTTATTCAAATAATCTCCATCTTTACTGTGGTATCCAAAGCAACCAGAATTCCTTTATTAATAAGTACTTTATTTTATGCCAAAGAGAGAGGTTACCAACTTGCCTCAGAACTTTTTACCATGACTGGGGACTTGAAATTGGGGTTCCAGCATCTAGAACAACAACCTTCTGTGAATCTGTTCCAGTCGCTGGAACAACAGGCTTCTGCATGACTGTGAGCCTCTTCCTGAGCCATGGAATACTCCATAGCTGTTGCCAATGCTAGAACAGTTGCCCTCTCTATGACTCTGAGCCCTTCTCACCCCCTAAAATAACTGTTTTCTCCATGATTGTGAGCCTATCAAACTCTACAGTTGCCTTTCCATGGCTGTGAGCATGTTTCCACCCCCTAGAACAAATTTCTCCACGACTATGAATTCCTCCAATCCTAGTACAGCTGTGAATGTAAGCTTGCTCTGTTCAAGTAACAATCCCTTGAATAGGACTATCCTGTAAGTAGCATTTACCATGTCTAGATAAGACATTTACATATAGATAAGATAATTTAAATGCATACTTTGTAAAGGCTTACGGATACTAGTTTTCATGTATTTTTAAGAATAAATATTTTCTTTTGATTTCTCTTTCAATAATCCAAGTTCTAAGCTAAGTTTCCCCAATAATTCAGTTTATTTCTTGGCTTACTTTATGTAACTGGCATAACAAACACTTCTGTTCAATTCCTGGAATATAAACAGTTGAGTCCAGAGGGTCTACTCCCATTAGCCTTGAACCCGTAGGAACAAGACCCGGGCCTCTTTCAACCAGGGAGTTATCCGAGCTGTCCCTTAAAGGGCGCCTGGCATCCTCCGTGGGGCTTTCCATTAGGGCAAGACCTAGTTGCCTAACAAGCCCCCCCCATCTGGTCCTAGGGACACAAGACGGGATGGAAGTGGATACGCCACTTACGTGCGTCAACACTCAAGGTGAAGACTACTGATATGACCTCGGTGGGGCCGCCTGGTGATCTAGCACACCTTCTTCTAGCTAAGCAGGCTAGTACCCGGAAACTTAATGGCTTCCCTCAACCCCGTCCGAAGACGTACCCAATCTCCCACGGGTATTGGGAACACACTGCCCCCTCGAGACCATCCCAATCCGAACAACTCCCGAAGGAGGGGCTCGGCTGTTCGGCCCGAGGTTCCTCTAGTAACGTCAGAGGGCTGGAATATAAACAATGAAAAATTACAAATTACCATAGCAATCAGTATTGAACATAATTTCATCCTGTAATTGTGATTAAGGATAATGTTGCATATATGGCTGGGCAAAACTTAGATATTACTTTAATCTTGTTATTTAAAATTCATTTTGTGTGCCTTTATTTTGAGCTCAGTGTGTGTTGCTGAATAAGCCTCAATTTTGCTGGCTAACAAAAACATGTACTTTGGATTATTGCATCAGCTTCCCATTGACTTATGTCAACCACACACAGATGGCTGAACACATGAATCAGCACAATCTGACTTATGTAAACAATGATTGGGAGCCACGATATTTTGAAGACATATCATGCTCAGCTAGCTTGGGAAACATATTTGTGGCCCCTCTAGCGTGGGAAATGCTGATTTATCTGTCAGCTGCCATTTTGGCAGGACCTGGCTGATTAAGCCAGCACTCGTAGGACATTTGTGGGACCTTTCAGCGGGACATTCACGAGACATTTGTGGGTGGTTATTCTGCACAAGAGTTTATTTAAAGTGTTTCTGAAGACTAGACCAACAGCCAGGTGCTATGGAACCAAACATTGCTTGCCAGTCAGCAAGAAAACTCAGGCATCTAAGCAATGCATTACCAAGGTGTTAATGCACCCTGTCACCATGTACTTAATATTTCATCTGCACACTTGATCTCTTAAAGATCCAGGGAGTGCCCTGTACTTTTGTTGAAACACTTAGGATATACTCGCTAGTATAGGGTTAAACTCACCCTCATTATCTCCCTTACATCCTATACAGTGGAGCGCCGTCTCTAGAGTATTCACTATCAGAGATCTGGTTTCGACCCCTGTCCATCCATTCCTGTAACTTCTTAATCTAAGTGGTCATAATTGTTCTTTAACAATTTTTTGTTACTGAGCAGTCAGATTTCAAATATTACATTCTAGAATCAGTTCTCTTATCACATATACCAATATGACATACGTGTACTTTCTCAATTCTAAACATAGCACATAGTATTAGGCACCTACTCCTATAATTACATAGAAAATGAAGCTAGCTTCAGTGAAGCAATGTAATTATTAGTTTTTAATTTGAAGCATTCACTTTCGTTGTTTTCATTTTTAGGTTACTATGGATAATTTTGCTTGTAACAACATTTATGCATTTAATTTAAATTTTATGGATACTAAAACTGAAATTAAGCTATATTTAAAACTTCCGAAGAAAAGGTCTATTCTTGAAGACATTCGTTTTCTAAATCTTTGTTTAAAACATAAAGTAGTTCCTATATTTGTTAGAAAAACTATTAAATATGATAAACAGCAGTTAATTCTGTTTTTAAGTTTGTTTCGCTTTCAGACTTTGGCAATACTAAGAAAATAAAATAACATGGTAACCGGTATTTTTGACGACAAAGTGTTTTGGACTGATGATACTAATGATTTGTTTGTGAAATCGATCTCCATTAATAAAAAAAAATTAACATCATTTTTCTTAAGATAAGTGAGGTTTTTGTTACAAATAGCTATAGTTGTGTAACCTAGTCCTATAATTTCTAATGCCAGAAATTTTGTTTCTGCAAACACTACAGTTAGAAATTTCCTACACCTATAATTTCTAATGCCAGATATTTTGTTTCTGCAGACACTACAGTTAGAAATTTGGTTTTGTTTCTTGTATTTTCAGGCAAAGTAATCAATTAATTTCAGCAGAGTTCACTTTAACTTTGTATTTTGTTTAGCATGTGTACAGAATACTAACACATAATTTTTTCATATTTATTATTGATGAATCTTGTTTTTATTGTGTAATGATTTCATGTTATTTTATATTGCACCATATTATTTTTTTGTTTTATTGCAACTTGCATTAGCTGTGTTTTCAATAATTTTTGTGGTTACCTCTAAATTTTTGTTTAATTGTCCTCCTAATATGGATTTGTTGTCCAAGTTTCCAAGTGATAGCCCCGTGGGTCAAGAAATTCACAAGCTTATTCAGGAACATCAGTTATCATTAAATAACTCTGTTCAAACATATAGCCCTGCTGTTGCAGATATAAAGGTGATTTCCTCAGATGTTATAGATCTTTGGAAATCTACGTCCAAAATTCATCAAAGCAGCAGTCGCCAACTCCGTAATTTGCAACCTATCCGATACTTTCCCGTTAAACAAGGAAGCCAAAGTGCAGGAGACAAAGCTGAACCTTCCTATAAATTACAAACCTCCCAACAATTCACATTCATCTTCTTATTTGTCATCAGATGATATCATGACCACTTCGCCCCCTCAGGCCAGTTCCTCAACTAACGAGGACTGAAACACTAAGCCTTCTCTACTCTCAATGATGCCGTTTGCTCGCCCATTCATTGATCCAGGAACTTTGGAAGGTAAACCAGGGCAAGACATTTTCGCCTATTTGTATAATTATGACACTATTGCAGCAGCCAATGGTTGGGATGAAAAAGTAAAAACACAATATGTACCCTGTTACCTGCGAGAAGCAGCAGCTAACTGGTTCGAAACTTTTGCCCCCCCGACATAGACACCACACTTGGTCAGAACTAAAGACCGCTTTACAAAATGCAATCGCCCCTGCCGCACACGAAGACGTCTTATAATATCGACTTCGGCAACAAATCCAAGATTTGGCCGAGCCTACAGAACAATATATTTACTCACATTGTAGCTCTTTGTTACCAGGTAAACCCGACCATGACTGAAAGGGAATGCATACATCACAGTATGCGTGGACTTAAATCATCCTTACTGGAACAGGTACTTCCAGCAAATCCACAAATAGTCGATGATTTAACCACTTTTGTCCGTAGAATAGAAATAGCTACGTATCTGGCCGGACAATGCATTGAACTTGTACAAAGATCATCATCAAAACCGTATCGGTTACCAATGATTCCAATTCCCCCGAACCTATTAATAGTCTAACCCAAGCTGTTCAGAGTCAACAAAAACAGATACAAAACCTGCGATTCACTCGTAACCAGACAAGTACTTCATCCCGTAGTTCAGGACCAGTAACTCCTGGACGCGGTCGCATTGTTAATCGCTGTAATTATTCCACCCGCTGATCCTACATACCACCAAGAACTTTTTTTCAACACAGACTTGCTAATACTTGAGCCAATACTTCCTGGCAAACCAACAGCCGCACATCTTACGGTCGTCCCATTTGTTTTTCATGTCAGCGCCAAGGTCACACCGCATTAAATTGCAGATTTACAAATGGGCAAGGGACATCACGGACCTAAAATCTGTGGCGCCCCCTAACACTAAAATTCCTGACCTCACAGTTTCACACATTCGTCCAATGAACGTACTTACTACTCAGGTATTACATCCTTCAACCAATCGGTTACTATATTGACACTGGCAGTTCAGTTAGCATAGTGCGTAAAAGCTTTGTTGCAACACCCATCTTTCCAATACCTGACAGTTTGCTACTTCGCACAGCCAACAATAAATTATTGGACATCTGCTACTTTACCCATCTTAAATTTAAAATCGCAGGAGTCCAGTTCACAGAAGAGCTCCTGATGGAGCGAGAATTTGCCCACAACCTCCTATTAGGAATGGACTTCTTAAATACCAAGCTATTATAAATTTATCTTCCTAAAACATCATTTTTAGAGTGCCTGATGCCAGCCCAGTAAATGTTCAACTGTCACATCGCAAATCTTACCTCCCTTTAAATCCTTAAACATACCAGCAAACATTACACCTGACATACAAGGTCAAATTCTGTTAAGACCCCAATGGCACGATTGTGCAAAAGAAAGGCTTACAGATATAACCTATCCTGTTCAATAACAAAGGCCAATGCATAACACCAGTACTTAATAATAATGCTGAACCAAAGGTTATCTTTTCCAGAATAACTCTTGCGAATGCTTACGAAGTAGCCCTTACACAAGCTTCCAATTGGTCCTCCAAGGATTCTCAACCAGCTGACATTGAGAACACCAAATTTAACATCAATTCACAATTAACACCAGAGCAGAAATCCCAAATGACCACTTTGTTACAGAAATGCCGCAATATGTTTGCCACAATATGTTTGCCAGAAAATTACAAAAATTAGGTCAAACGGACAAAGGAGAATTTACAATAGAAGTTACAGACGACAAAACCCATAAAACAAATACCATATCGTGTATCTAAATGCACAAAGTGAAATTATAGATTCTCAAATAAAAGAAATGGTAGAGGCTGGAATCATCCGAGAATCACATATACCATGGGCATCCCCAGTATTCTTGAAAAGAAAAATGGTGAAATTAGATTTTGTGTAGATTATCGAAAACTCAATGCTGACGAAAACTATTTCCTATCCCCTCCCCCTCTCCCTCATAGATGACTTGCTTAGTTACCCTCGCGATGGTATTGTTCTTTGGACTTAATTAGTGCATATTTTCAAGATCCTCTAGCTGAGGAAAGTAAGAAATATATGAGCTTTGTTTCAATTCCATCTCAGTTTGAATTTAATAGATTGTCCTTCGGTCTGATTAACGATCCTAGGTTTTTCTAGGAAGTTTCTAGCAAATTATTAAGTGACCTTCGTTACAAAAAGGCTCTAGTTTATTTGGATGACATTGCTGTTTTTATCCCCCATATTTTCTGAATTGTTAACTAATTTAGAAGAAGCCTTTTGTCAACTATGTAATCACAACTTTAAACTGAAACCAGAAAAATGTTTTTTGGCATGTGTAAAATTAAACTTTTAGGGTTTGAAGTATTCTCTAATGGTACAGAACCTGATAAGGATAAGCTATGAGCAACTGAGAAATTGCAAGTTCCTAAAAATATTTGTGATATAAGAAAAGTACTTGGCTTACTCAGTTTCTATAGACGCTTTGTTCCCAACTTTGCATCTATTACAGCACCCCTACATGACAGTCCGCAAAAATCGTGACTTTGAATGGACATTAAGTCTGCAGGATTCATTGGATAACTTAAACCATTTGCTAATTATTACCCCGGTGCTGACTCATTACCAGCCAGGAGTGTATAGAAAATTGTATACTAATGCAAGCATAATTGGAATTGGTTGCGCTCTTTCACAATGCATCAATGGCGAATTGCATCCAATTGCCTACTGTTCACATCCATTAAACAAACACGAAAAAACTACAGTATTTCTGAATTAGAATTACTGTCAATTGTGTATGGTCAGACTCATTTTCGACCATACATATACGGTTTTCCAGTTAATGTTGTTAGTGATCATCATTAGATCATCAAAGATAATACAGGGAGATTAGCTTGTTGGAGTAAAACTACTACATTATTTATAAAACTGGTGCAAAACATGAAGACGCGGATGCCCTTTCCCGTTTCCCAGTGGACGAACCACTCTCACATAATAGAACAAACAGACGATTTACCAACCTGTCTGTTAAGATCAGTCCAGGTAGTGAATGAACGTCTTGCTGTAGTGGGCTATCAACCGCTCGTGTCCGTCCTGGGTTTGGGATAGGCTGCCTCCAATGCAATGGTCGGTGGCATCGGTGTCCACAATGAAGATGCCGCCTGGTTGTGGGAATGCCAAAATAGGAGCACTGCAAAGTGACTTCTTTTGCTGCTGAAAAGCACCTTTGGCGTCCTCTGGCCACACCTAAGGCTGGTGTTCTGTCAGGCAAGTGAGGGGCTTGGCGATGTTGGAGAAGCCCTTTATGAAGCGGCGATTGTAATTGCACAGCCCCAAGAAACTGCACAATTCTTGCTTATCCTTAGGGCGAGGCCAATCTCTCACAGCCTGTGTCTTCTCCGGGTCTGCGGCCACTTGGGTTGGTGAGACTACATAGCCCAAGTAGTTGACTTCCTTGCGGAAGAGCTCGCACTTCTTCGTGTTCAGCTTCAGGTTGGTCGCCTGCACTCTTTGTAACATGCCGAGATGGTCTTGCCGACGACGATGATGTCCAGGCAGGCGTCATAAGTCAATCCTCTCAATCACTGACTCCATCAGGCGCTGGAAGGTAGCTGGTGCATTGCAGAGACCAAAGGGCATAACTGTGAACTGCTAAAGACCTTGGCCTGTCGAGAATGCGGTCTTCTCCTTGTCTCTCGGATCTAGAGCCACCTACCAGACTTCAGGTCCGGGGTCGAGAACCACCAGCACGCACCAGCAAGTGCATCCAGGGTATCGTCAATCCGGGGTAATGGGAAGCAGTCCTTCCTGGTGACAGCGTTAAGCTTCCTGTAATCCACGCAGAAACGTAACTCGCCGTCCTTCTTTACCAGGACTACAGGGGAACACCAAGGGCTGTCAGACTTTTCAGTCACTCCCCTGGATCTCATGTCCTCCAGCATGTCCCGTGCCGCATATCTACCGCGGATAAGTGTTAAGCTAATACTTGGTGAAATTCAATTTTTGTTATAACTATTGCTAAACTCGTGTTAACTCTTAACATCTGTTGGTGAAATCGGGCATTAGAATATACTTGCTAGTTTGGGGTTTGACTTGAAGTGTTATCTCTACCTTCCTCTCATGTATCTCTACCATCCCATAATTCCTAGTTCCCCGTAGTTACGTCCCCAGCTGTTGTATAAGGGTGTAAGTAAACTCTCCTTCATTATCTTCCTTACAACCTTATATGTAACAATACTGATGCTTAGATGAAGAATGCGCACATGGTTTTGACCAAAAGTCAGCAGGAAATTAAATATTGTCACGACTGGCGGCGTACACATACAAAGAGACAATGCAGCCCGGAGATAAGGTAGTGCAATGCGGAGATAAAGAGCTTGCCGACAGATAAAGATAGCGCGGAGATAAAAGGCTTGCCGAAACAGATAAAGTTAGATAACTCAAAGATTCTAGTGCCATCTTGTTCATTCTAGAAATACGAAAATATTTATATAAAATAAATTGCGACACGGCAGCAGGGAGTCGAGAATCGGAACTGTTATTATGTGCCTGCAGCATGTTTTGAAAGTGAACTCTTTGTTTGTGGTCAACGAACTTGTTGACTGTTTGTGTACGTTACGTAATTCCGCTACTGTAAGGGTTGACCAAAGTGTTTTTCTACGGAAATAAAGAACATTTTAATTTCTGCAAGTTGGACTTTTAATTCTGCGAACCCACAAAGTCACAATATAAAGACTGCTCCACTTCTTGTTTCAAACTTATAATTAGAAAATCAATAAATATTGTTGAACTACAAGTGCATATAAAACAAAAATTGTTCCCCCAACACATTTATTATTTTTGTATCAATAGAAGTATTATTATAATGAAGTCATCATCATAACGTGTACGATAATAGTTTCACCCTTGGTGGCATCCTTGGCACGTGTTTTGCAAGTATTGGAACTGCAATGTCATGTTCTCAATACTGTGTACTAGAATGTAAAACTACAAAATTATTTCAAGAGGTAAATACTGAGTAAAAATAAATTGTAAGTAATAATTACAATTTAAAAACTTACTAAAACTGAAATCATTATAAAATTATTTTATTTTACTTAATTGCTTCCCATCTCTATTGATAACACAACTGAATGTTTCATAAAAGTAGTTTGGCATTATCATGGTTTCCAAGTAATTTAAATGTGAAATGTACTTTTTCATAACTTTATTTTTAAACAGATTACATTAAAATATATAATTTCAACATAGCTTACCGTAATTGTAGCACATGCTCTACGAGATCTGTCTTCACTATTGTATATTAGGAGTGATTTGCCCCAAAGACCTTTGCTGCCTGTTAATTCTAGCACCCCCTTTTTGGTAGGAAATTCCATGGAAGTATTATGAGGAAGCTGAAGAGATCCTAGCATGTCATCGAAATTTATAACCCTGAAAGAGAATTTTGGAATAAAATTACAAGAAACCTACACGAGAGATACAGGAAATGAAGCAAGAGGTCAATAAGAAATTAAATGAGGCTAAAACAAGATAATCCATTGTGCATTTATTTGTGCAAAGCATGTTCTTGCACCAACACTTGTCTTTCCAGGCTTCAACAACAAAATAATATGCTCTTACAATCTAAGTGTGCTTAGCAAATATCCATATTTGTTTACTTTTAAGTATGTATATTCTTCTAATCACAAAATATGTGATCTATTTAGAAAAAAATATTTTCTTATGTCCCATTTCTTAATTCATTTTAAGCCATTTTGATTTGAGCAAGTTTAATCTCCATTGCACTGTTCCAAATCAGTCCAGCTTTACATCCTTTCTTGCTGTGAATTAGACCAATTCCATTATTACTTTGTTTCTGTAACCTTTCGATCTCCATACCCTTAGTCTCTGTCATGTAATATATTCTCTTAAACCGGTGTTTATCAAAGTGTAGTCCGCGGAACCCCAGAGGTCCGCGAGGGGGTCAGTTACGTTATAATGTTGAATTAAAACTACAGAAAACGCAGAATTCTATTTACTAAGTCACTTATTTGCTCGGTACCCAACTACAAACGTTTTACTAAACATTTTTATACAGCTATGTCATAAGAATGTAACGCAGCTGAGAGATGCAATCAATGTAACAGTCAGGAGCATGTAATGCAGCGTTATAACAGCAGCAACGCAACCGTACCGAGCGTGAGCGGTTAGCTGGGGTGCGGGTGAAGTCAGCCAAGCCTGCGCACCAGGTCTGAGTCAGCGCTGTCACTGGCACCGGCTACACCTAAGCACGCACAACAAACCAGTCGTTCTCGCTGTGTTGAAGCCAGTGATGATAGTGTTTCATTGCTCTGACAGTTTGTAATTGTGAATCGTGAGAATTTATTCGCGTCACTCAACATGAATCGTTTGTTCCAGGCTGGATCAATTAAATGTAGGCCTACAATAACTGGCGATCAAGAGAAAAGCTGTAGTAGTGAATCTACTAGTTTAACTAGTTGCTGTTCTGCCGATTTGCGAAAAGTAACACAGGGAAGATACAGCAATGAATAATTAAGTTTCGGATCTGTTCGAGCTGGAACAGAAGACGAACAAAAACCTTAATGTGTTTTGTGTTATGATGTACTGCCCAAAGACGCAATGAAGCCTGCTAAACTGCTAAGACATTTAGATATGAAATATCCGGATTGCATTGGTAAGACACTTGATTATTTTAAAATAAAAAGTAAAGAGGTCAAAATGAGTAAATTAAGAATAGAAAACATTTCTACTACAACCAATAGTGAAAAAGCAACACTAGCTTCCTATGAAATAGTGCTACTCATTGCTAAAAGTGGCAAGCCTTATAACACTTCAGAGCAATTAAAGAGATGCGTAGCATAATGATTCATCATTCAGCTGCCAAAGAGCGGAACACAGTCCCACTATCAAATGATTCAGTTAATGATATGTCTCAAAATGTCCTGGACCAGCTAATTATGAGGTTAAAGATACATAGAGAGGCGTTAGCTGTTAAAAAAAACAGATTTAAAGGTAACATTAGAAGAGTTGATTGTAATTGTGAACTACATTAAGCCCGTCCTCTTAGCTTACGGTTATTCAAGAAGCTATGTGAAGAAATGGGAAGCGAACATAAACAACTGTTCTTGCACAAAGACGTTCGCTGGCTTTCTAATGGAAATGTTCGTCCGCTATTTTTTGAATTACGTGATGAAGTGAGGTTATTTTTTGAAGACAGCAAGCACGAGAAGTTTCCCCTCAGCGAACGACTGTGTGACTTTGAGTGGTTGTGTGAAGTGGCATATCTAGCTAGTATCTTCCCACACTTAACTGAACTAAACCGAAAACTGTAAGGACCAAAACCAGATGTTTTCACGGTTCGTGAGTTTAAGCAATGACAGGAAAACTTCAAGTGTGGAAAGGTCGTGTAAAAAGATATCCTTAGGCTGCTTTCCTATCTTGGAACAATTTCTGACTTCATCAGAAGAAACTTGGCTAAAAATATTGAAGAAGCCATTGTGGAACATCTGAATGGCCTATCAAAAACCTTGAAGAAGTACTTTCCAGCACCGGCAGATGATTAGAATGAGTGGATAAAGTATCCTTTCCAGAAAAAGGGCATAGGCAGCATTGATAGCCTTTCGGAAGAAGAGCAGGACCAACTAATAGTTATTTAACAGCAAAATATGAAAGGTTGTATACCAGAAAAATTGCCAAATTTTGGTTTTTGGCGCAGAGTGAATTTAATAAACTTGCTACAAAAGCACTTAAGTATGGGTATATTGTGCCCTTCCCAACCACCTATCTATGCGAGCAAACATTTTCAGTGTTGTGCAACATTAAGCCATTGAAGAGAAACACACTTGCTAATGAAGAAACTGACTTAAGAGTAAAAATCATCAACATTAAGCCCAGCTTAACTGAGCTTATTCAATAAAAAAACAGATGCATTGTTCACATTAATAAATTCCAATGAGCAAAGTTTCAAGCTTTTTCCATATAAACTGATTCTTTTAGTAACCCAATACTTTGTTGAAATGGCCAAATGGTGATTCAGAACATTATGAATAACGTTTTTATATCTATAAAAATGGTTTTTTTACATGGAAAATAAATTCATTTTTATACTGACAAAGATAGCGGCGGCAGGTGTTTCATCTTTTCGCGGTTCCTCAGCTTTTCATAGTTGTCAGGGGAAAAAAACAGCCCAGATCGCGACTTTTTGTGCTCAGATCGTCAATCGGAACTAGAAACTTAGGTGGAAATGAAGATAGACAAAGAAACGCAAAGGAAAAGATGAAACTTGACGATGAAGTGTACTGCCGTAATCAGCGTGAACACATAGCGTCGCTACACAAGATAGTAGAAATCTTAAGAAAAGAACTTCAGGAATCCAATGGAGCAATTAGCAAGCTTCGAGAGGAGGATAAACAAGTAAAAGTTGATATGAACATGACGAAGAAGGAATAAAGTAACAAAGTTAATGCAAGAGAAGAGGTAAACGAAAAACACATGGAGAAAAACGATGAATGGAGATGCGCAACCAAAAGTTCAGCGGCACCAAGAAAGCTACAGATAAATAAAAGGAGCGATAATCTGTCTGCAAAATCATTTCCGATTACTTCAAGACTTGGAAGATAACCAAGAAATAAATGACATGCATCAAGCTAATGTGTATGAGGTGCCTGTAAAAAGCGACCACGACGAATGCGAATACAAATTCGAAAGAAAGGGAAAAAAAAGAACATCATAATAGGAGATTTGATTGTGCGCCACACGTGCAATTATATGGAGAATGATACAACAGTGTATTGTTTGTTACCCTGGGGCTCAACTACGGCATATAAGAAACCAGCTAGTGAAGAACATCGATGATCGAGATGTTGTAGTCATCCACGCGGGAACGAATAATATTGTGACTTTGTGAGTTCGTAAGATTAAAAGTCCAAATTGTATAAATTCATAACGTTCATTATTTCCGTAGAAATGCACTTTGGCCAACCCTTACAGTAGCAGAATTACGTAACATACACAAATACAATCGACAAGGTCATTGACCACAAACAATTCACTTTAAAAACACAATTGCAGGCACAACAATCAGTTACGATTACCACTGATTACTCGACTAAACGCGGCTTCCGTTTTATACGTCCATTCATATTTCTAGACATTTCTGCAATGTTCTGTAACAAACAAGAAATCGAACCTTCCAGTAGCTGTCTCTTTATCTGTTTTGGCAAGCTTTTATCTCCGCGTTGCACTATCTGTGCCTTTGTGCGCCCGGCCACAACAATGCTTGCGACAATATGAACATGGCACGTTCGGCTGAGGACATCATGCGGGAGCTCACCGAGGTTGTTTCAACTGGAAAGGAGCTGATGACATGGGCGAAATTCTGTATCAGTGGCATTATACGCCGTCGGGATGAGGATCTTCGTTACATCGAAGGCATCGACTCTACTTTTGACTGGGTATGTAAAAAATATGATTGTATATTTGTAGATAGTAATGCATGGTTAGAAGACGCGGCTCTTGGCAGGGATGGCATACATTTGAACAGAAAAGGTGTAGTCAAGTTTGGTAAACTAAAGTGAGTCAGTCATTGCCCATCTAGATCCAAAAAACTAAATAGCTGTAGTAGCGATGGGTCTCAATCTTTAAACAATATTAACTTATCCAAAACAGTAAAACAAAATCACCAAAAGCCAGATCATACATATAAATCAGAAGTAAGCATTGGAATCATAAATAACAATTCAGAATCTACTTTCCTTAGTAACTCAATAACTTTCAGTTTAGTAAACACAAGTGAAAGTGAGGGTAGAACACAAAACAGTCAAACTTTGCAGATTTTTCATCTGAATATCCAAAGTATCAGAAACAAGGTCCTTGAAATTGAAGCTTTAATCCATGGAAATTTAAAACTAGTAGATATATTATGCCTAACTAAACACTGGCTAACTAATTCTGTAAAAGCTAAAGCTATATCCACATTTCTGGAACTAAACATAGAAGAGGATTATTAATTTTTAGATGAGTTGTATTTATTACACATCTGCTTCACTTTCGTACCTATTTTGAGGACATGTTTTGCAAATCATCGTTTGCATCTTCGGCTCTTATGCGACTAAAGCTTGATCCAGTGGTGTGCGTAATTCTGGGGTTGCTGCTGCCATCTGTTGATTTAGTGATGAACTTAAATGTGGGATTCTCTTCTGGTGGGATTTCAAAGTTCATTAGTTGGTTTTTATGTTTTTCTATGTATATCCTCTCCCATATGACGAGTTCATTATGTTTTTGTACGTATTTTAGTAATTCTGTGCTATCTTCAATTTCATGATTTTCAGACCAGAAATGAGCTGCTATTGCGGACTTATCAATATTTTTGTATCTTAAGTGGCTGAAGTGTTCTTTCTTTCTAGTGCCTATGTTTCCTTTTGTCCTCCCTATGTAAATTTTTTCACAGTCTTTACACTTAATCTTGTAAATGCCTGACTTTTCCTCTGGTTTTATCTTATCAGTATTATTACTGTGAAGTAGGTTTTTAATATTGTAATTATTTTTTGGTGCCAATGTTATATTGTATTTCTTGAATATTTTTTGGAACTTTTTTGTGGCCCAGGGGTGGTAAGTAAATTTAGCAAATCTATTTTCTTGTTTTATTGGTGTGAGAGCTGTGATCTGTCTTAATCTCTTTTGAAGTTTGAATGATTTTAGTTTTTTATCTACAAGATAAATAAGATAATGGATATGGAAAAAATCTTGTAGATAAAAAACTAAAATCATTCAAACTTCAAAAGAGATTAAAACAGATCACAGCTCTCACACCAATAAAACAAGAAAATAGATTTGCTACATTTACTTACCACCTCTGGGCCACAAAAAAGTTCCAAAAAATATTCAAGAAATACAATATAACATTGGCACCAAAAAACAATTACAATATTAAAAACCTACTTCACAGTAATAATACTGATAAGATAAAACCAGAGGAAAAGTCAGGCATTTACAAGATTAAGTGTAAAGACTGTGAAAAAATTTACATAGGGAGGACAAAAAGAAACATAGGCACTAGAAAGAAAGAACACTTCAGCCACTTAAGATACAAAAATATTGATAAGTCCGCAATAGCAGCTTATTTCTGGTCTGAAAATCATGAAATTGAAGATAGCACAGAATTACTAAAATACGTACAAAAACATAATGAACTCGTCATATGGGAGAGGATATACATAGAAAAACATAAAAACCAACTAATGAACTTTGAAATCCCGCCAGAAGAGAATCCCACATTTAAGTTCATCACTAAATCAACAGATGGCAGCAGCAACCCCAGAATTACCCACACCACTGGATCAAGCTTTAGTCGCATAAGAGCCGAAGATGCAAACGATGATTTGCGAAACATGTCCTCAAAATAGGTACGTAAGTGAAGCAGATGTGTAATAAATACGACTCATCTAAAAATTAATAATTTTTCGCTTCACTGTGGTGTTCCAATACAGTTAAGTCTCGATATATAGAAGAGGATTTTGAAACCAGCATCATAGAAGTACACAATGAGCTGATAATCATATGTATTTATAGAAATCCATCAAGTGACAAACATTCTAATTGCAAGGCTGGATACTATTCTGAGCTATTTTCTAAAACAAAAGGAAACTATAAATCTAATGGGAGATATTAACATAAATGTTTTACAACAAAGTAAGGATAAACTAAAGTTCATATCTCTATTAAATATTTATGGCATTCTGTCAACAATTGATGTACCCAAGGGTGACTAAAAATTAAAAGCTGCCATAGTTCAAATAGCCATAAGTAACGATTTAATTACTTTTGTTAAAAATATAGATGTTTTTTATACTTGTCTCTCTGACCAATCTGCACAATCTCTAACCATCAATTGGCCAAGCCAAAAGAACTTTAGAAAATTTGGCACAACATTCAAAAAGGTCAGATTACAGAAGGCAGAAAATATTGATTACTTCAACCATTTGATGGGGCAAGAAACTTGGGAAGACATTTATGAAGAAACTTCAGTAGGTATAGCATTCACTAGATTTTTAAACACCTTTAAATATTACTACGATATAGCATTCCCACTGGTAAAAGTCAACGTCAGGGAGAAACATTCTACATGGGTAACCAAGGGCATTAGAACTTCTAGTGAGAAATTAAAATTCTTTAGCAACTTAATTAGAAATTGTAATGCTTCCAAAGAATTGGTAAACTATTATAAGAAATATAAATCAATCTATAAAAAGGTTATAAAGGCAGCAAAAATATTAGAGAACACTACAAAGATAAACTCATCCGAAAATAAACAGAAGACCATGTGGGACATAATAAAAAGGGAAACTAACTCAAACAAACCGTTGCAAGCAAATATTGTATTGAAACACAAAGGCAAAACCGTAACAAATCCAAGAGAAATACCCAACATATTTAACAATTTCTTTGTAGATGTGTCAAAAAGTGTGCAAACGAGAAGCAGCATAACTGATGGTTCAAAAAATAAAGCCCACATTCGTTGCAATGATAAGTCATTATTCCTGGCACCAGTCTGCAATGATGAATTAGTTGATGTAATTAGGGAGCTAAAAAACAAAGAACCAGATGCCCTTGATGGAAGCTCAATCTACTTAATTAAAAAGTGTAGCAAGAATATCTTAAAACCGCTGTGTCATAGGGTAAATCTCTTCAAAGTGGCACATTCCCCCTGGAACTAATGGAAGCAAAAATAAAACCAATATTTCAAAAAGGAGATGAAAAGGACCCAAAAAACTATAACCAATAGCTCTACTTTCAACCTTTTCAAAAATGTTAGAAAAAGTAATGTACAAGAGGCTTATGGCATTGCTCAACAAATTTAAAATCATTAATAGCAGTCAGTATGGGTTCCAAAGTAAGAAATCTACTCGTCTGGCAGTGATGATGATGAATATCTGTTTAAGGGCGCTCAACTACAAGGTCATCAGCGCCCATTAAAAACAATTGTAGCACAAGACATGTATTAAGCTAAGGACTACGTAAAAATATATCTATTAAAATAAACATTTAAAAGGAAAAAAAACCACTTAAAAAGGAACTTAACACAACAATTGAGAAGACAATACAAATGTAAATATACAACAAAGATATATGTCTATAACAAATATTGGCAGAAGTCAATGATAAACTATGAAATAAAAACATATATAAGATAACAGACTGTAAAAACAAATGACTAGATCCTAAAAGCAACTCTAGCGATGTACCGTAGAACTTTGTCCACTGCAGAGTTATTGTCTGCCAAGATCTCCGTCAAGCTGACCGGCAGCTGCACAGACTCCCGCAGGTCTGCTAGGTGAACACATTTTAGCAGCACATGACGGACCAAGAGAGCCCGACCACACAACACACAAATAGGAGCAGGGATCTTCTTTAACAGGTGATTGTGTGAGAAGTAGCAGTGCCCAATACGCAACCAAGCCAAACTTACTTCCTCCCAACGGGATAAGCGACAGGAGTTAACCCAGTTATCCGGAAGCTCTTTCACCCTTCTGAGCTTGTTATTACGCAGAGCAGACCACTCATCACGCCAGCACGACAGTGTCGCTCTACGCACAACAAGCCCAAAGTCTTCCGCAGTGACGAACGGGATGCTGACACTCAGTTCTATGCTTGCCACCTTTGCTGCAGAATCCGCCAGCTCATTCCCATGCAAGCCTACGTGACCAGGAATCCATGCGCATACCATGCTAACGCCAGAGGCATTAAAATGCGGAGTGCATCCTATATACGCTGCACAATAGGGTGTTGGTTGTACAACTCACGAAGGCTCTGAAGTGCGCTTAGGAAGTCGCTTAGGGAGTCACTTAGGATAAGACAATCACCTAACTTTTTTCGGCGAACATGTATAATGGCTCGGTATATTGCATAGAGCTCTGCACTATAAATGGAAGTACAGCCAAGGAAACCGAATGTATAGGGTTCGACTCCATGGACATAAGCACATCCAACACCTGTAGCGCTTTTAGATCCATCTGTATAAATTAAAGTACGGCCTTTATAATACTATACAAACTCTAAGAATGAACTGCGGATACTACAAGAGGGCGTCGTAGCCTTCCTGTGCACCGTCATCCCAAGATCTACGTGGGACCCTGCACGTAACCATGGTGGATACACTCTTTCGCCCTTAGGAAACATCCTAGACAGTTCAAGTGCATGCCTCCTTTGAACCTGGCGGCTTCGGATTTACACGTGTGTTAATATAACGTCCGTTAATTAAGGTGTCGAAAAACGGTGCAAACGTCGGGTGCGAAGGCATACTATTCAGACCACAGCCGTAATTGCCCAGCTAAACTTCTCGGCGATATTGCACAGGAGGTTCTGCTGCTTCGGCGTAGAGGCTCACTACTGAGCTAGTTGGGAATGCTCCAATAGCTAAACGAAGCCCAGAGTTATGGACCGTGTCTAATTTCTTCAGCACAGATGGACGAGCTGAAGAAAAAACGATGCACCCATAGTCCAGTTTGGATCGGATCAGTGTGCGATACAAACGAAGCAGCACTGAGCGATCCACTCCCCACGATTTCCCACTGAGTATCCGCAGTATGTTAAGAGAGCGCTCACATCGTGCTTTCAGCTGTGCTATATGAGATGTCCAGCTAAGCTTCCTATCAAAAATTAGTCCAAGGAACCTCGTTTCATCTGAAAATGGTAAGACGTGCCGTCCGAGTCGAAGTGAAGGTGGTAATGGACTCCTATTGCGCCAGAATTTGACGCAGACAATTTTTCCTGTGGAAAATCGGAATCCGTTTTTGGTACTCCAATCGTGGAGATTGTCTAAACATTGCTGCAGACAGCGCTCCACGAATGCAGTGCGTCGTGAAGTGCAGTATACGGCGAAGTCGTCTACGAACAAGCACGATGAAACTCCTCGAGGAACACATTTGGAGATAGAGTTCATGGCAACAGCAAATAGTGCAACGCTCAGCACCGATCCTTGAGAAACACCGTTCTCTTCGACAAAAATGTTCGAAGAGACTGAGCCGACCCTTACTCGGAAAACGCGGTCGCTCATGAACTCCCGAAGGAAAACAGGTAGGCGCCCACGTACGTTCCAGCTGTGCAAGGTGCGTAATAGACTTGCACGCCAACATGTATCATAAGCCTTCTCCAGATCGAAAAATATGCCGACGGTCTGACAGTAATTCATGAAGCCGTTTATGATCTGTGTCGACATTGACACCAGATGGTCTACTGTGGAACGGCGACGTCGGAATCCACACTGGAAGTTTGTCAAAAGGTTGTGAGTTTCCCGCCACCACACCAACCGCCCATTGAATATGCGTTCCATCACTTTGCACACGCAACTGGTGAGAGAAATAGGACGATAGCTGGAAGGCAGATGGCGGTCCTTCCCAGCTTTCAAAATGGGTATGATGGTGGCCTCCCGCCATTTCTCAGGAAAAGTGCCATCAACCCAGACACGACTAGATAATTCCAGTAGGAACACCTTCACTTCGGGAGAAAGTTGTAACAGTCGCACATGGATGCCGTCTGGTCCTGGTGCAGATGGTCGCGAAGATGAAAGAGCTCTAACTCTGCTATGGTGAAGAGGCGATTGTAGTCTTCAAGGTTTCTAGAGCAGAAAGAGGAACTTTGCGATTCCTCCTGAGTCTTAATTTGGAGAACCTCAGGCGAGTAATTATCTGAGCTAGACACTTTAGCAAACGCACTGCCGAAACTATTGGGCACATCGCGCTGAACAATGACGGCACCTGTAGCGCTTTTAAGGCCGGCGATTGGCATGTATGTGGATTTTCCGGCCACACGCCTTAACTTATCCCATACGACTGAGGAAGGTGTATGTTGATTGAAAGATGACACGAAGTTGATCCATGAAGTCTTTTTGCTATTCTTAATTACTTGTCTTGATTTCTCACGCATTTTCTTGTACTCGATCAGATTATCGAGAGTAGGGCGCCGCTGGAAATTCCTAAGAGAGCGCCTTCGAGCCCGAATAGCATTCCGGTAATCATCTGTCCACCATGGGACAGGGAAACGACGGGCGTGCGTTCTCGATCGCGGAATAGATTGTTCTGCAGCCGAAAGAATCGACCCCATGAAATGCTCTACTAGGTCGTTCACAGAGTCATAGCCATTATAGTCGAAGATGGCTAACTGCTTGTAGACGTTCCAGTTGGCGCGATCAAAGCGCCAGCTGGGCAGACGTGCGGAACACAGATCCCGTGCTAAGAGACTGATAAGACACGGAAAGTGGTCACTTGAATGTGGGTCAGAGATGAAATTCCATTGCAGGGAAACTGCTAGATGTAGTGAACAGACCACCAGATCAGTGTGTGAAAAGGTGTTGAATGCATCGGATAAAAACGTGGGTTCTACGGTGTTCAGGAGAACCAGTTTATTGCTGTCTATGAGATTTGCGACTAGTTTGCCTCTCGCACATGCTCGAGGTGCACCCCATAGAGTATGGTGAGCATTTAGGTCTCCCACCAACAGATAAGGTGTTGGTAGAAGGGAGACCAGATGTTGTAAATCAGCAAGCGAGAGGTCATCGGAAGGTGGTAGATAAATGATGCAAATAGCGAGCTGTATGGATGGAAGTCTGATGCGTACAGCAACTGACTGGATGTCAGACTGTAAAGGTACAAATTCAACAAATATGTCATGTCTGAGGAGCTTAATAGTGCCTCCATGCGCAGGGATACCTTCTTCAGGTGCAACGTCACACCTCAGTGAAGTATAGCCTCTGATTTTGAAGTCGTCTAGAGGACGTAACTTAGTTTCTTGTAGGCACATGACGAATGGTTCGTATTTATTAAGCAACAATTCAAGCTCGGGTCTGTGTGTTCTGACTCCGCGTATGTTCCAATGCACAATAGACATGGTAACAATGGGATAAAGTATCGATTTCCTTTAGCTTATGACGACTTTAAAGGTGGCTGAATCAATTTACCCTTTCTCTTTGGTGTTGGGCTAACACCTTTTTCGGGAGGTTTTTCCTGCCTCTTTTTCACTGCTGCTCTGGCAGTGTGGACAGGATCCTCCTATTGCATCTCCTACTCTGAGGAGGCATGTTTCCCGATGGAAAACTTCGGTTCGAGAGCCTCGAACCGATTGGAAACGGAGATCGACGACGACGATAATCGCTGATCAGACTCCTCTCCGGAAGATTCGTCAGATGATCTCGGAGGAGATGGCCGCGGACTTTTCCGCCGGTTTATAGACTTGCTACAAGTATTTTTATCCTTTAGAAAGTCACTTCTTTCATACGCGGTCTTGAACTGTTTTGCTGGTGCATTATAAATTACTGGTTCAGAACTTCTTGAGATCGATGGTCTTGACGGTGATTTGGATGACAGCCTTCCACGACTGGATTCGCTAAGTGTGCACACTGCTACACTTACTGATGACTGTTGCTTTGTCTGTACTCTAGGTGTTATTGTTTTTTCTGCAATTGTTGCTCCGTTTAAATCGCCAGTTTGAGTTGCGATTTCGCGTCTAGGTACCGGCTTAGCTACAGCTGCGCTGTAACTACCGGACCTGCTGGCCGACGGCAGGTGAGTACGCAAGAACTTCCGGGCTTCCGAGAAGGAAGCTCTTCTATAAAATGGGGACATTCTCGTGAACTTGATGGATGTTCACCGCTGCAGTTAATGCATACTGTTGTACATGCAGCTTCATTCAAGACGCCTCCGCAGCTAACACAAGTAGGTACACCGTTACAAAAATCACTTGTGTGACCAAAGCGCTGGCACTTATAGCATCTCATGGGGTTAGGGATGTATGGTCTCACTTCTATTGCTTCATACCCTGCCTTTATCCTTTGTGTGATGTCAATCCTAACAAAGGTGAGGAACAGGGTACGACTGTTCGCGACTCACTCGATCACTAACCATGGCTTCTTTTTATACGCCCATTCATGAATTCCTGCCGGCCCTCGTAGCCATGGTCGCTAAAGCGTATGTCTCTAGTTTTCCGCCGCGTAGAGGGTCGCGGGTTCGAGTCCCACCTTGGGCATGGGTGTTTATGTGTATAGTGGATATTTGTGAAATTAGGAAAATAGATAAGAAAATAAACGGAAATAATGAAAAATCGGTTAAATAAGAAAAAGAGAAAAATATGTATCCATATATAGATATATATTTTGAAAAAAAAAAAAAAAAAAGTAGGCACCAATTCCCCGCGCTCACGTCCTTGAAGGCGATACACTACCGTGACGCCTTGGTCTTTAAGGTTCTCCTGAATCTCTTCGTTGGACATGGTTGGACATGCCGTCCAATGCACGACCACCCCTCGCGAAGAGTTCAGGATCTTATGCACCATAACGCTAATCGGATAGCTGTCTAGCATCGTAGCTTTCAATATCGCCGCTGTCTGAGTGACGCTTTGTGCTACAACCAAGAGCGTACCATTTCTCGACTTTAAACAGGACTTGACTGCACCAGATATTTTATCAAGACCCTTTTGAATAATAAAAGGGTTTACCGATATAAAGTTCTTACCTTCCTCTGTACGTTTTACTACTAAGTAGCGAGAACCAAATGCTCTTCAAAATTCTTTGGTGTTTTTAAGGGTTGTCATAGCGACAATGTCCTCCGCCATTGCAAACGTCTCCGATGGCGTGCTCATATCCTGGGCGCCTCCCTGGCTTAGGTGAGAGTCCTGGCCTAGACCTTGCTCACCTCAGGGTCACATCTCCCTGTAGAAAGACAGAGGGACCCAATCGCCTTCAGGAGTGTATCAGCTCATACAATGGTCCCTCCCCGGGACTGACCTTTATCAGCGGATACCAACACAATCCTACATGATATCCAGGGGCTGGGACTTACGCGTTACCCAGTCACCCCCTGCGCATACCGCGCAACGTTATCCATCAGACGTGTGTTGAGGGAGTAGAGAATTTGGGGGTCAAACACATTTGTGGACCTAAGTTGACCTAAGTTGCTTGGGCTTTTGGCATAAGCTCTCTCACCACTCAGAGGCACCCAATCGAGAGATGGCTCGGTACCCCGGCATCGCCAATTCCAGTACCTACCACAGTAGGCCCCTGGGGATAGTCTGGTAGTGATCAATTTTGTTGAAAGTATCAATGATGTACTGGACAGAAGAGAAGTTGGGATGGGTTTATTTTTGGATCTATCCGAAGCTTTTGACACGGTAGATCACAATATTCTGTTAAATAAGCTACATAAATATGGTGTAAGAGGGGTGGCATTCAATTGGTTTAAATCCTACCTTGAAATGAGAGAGCAGGTTATTGAGATCACTTTCACAGAAAGAGGCCAAAAACAAATCAATAACGAGTTATCACTAAAAAGACCAGTAGTATCAGAGGTTCCGCAAGGATCTATTCTGGGCCCCCTGTTACTTTTACTGTATATAAATGTCCTCCCATTATGTCTTATGAACAAGTTAGATGCTAAAATCACAATCTTTGCAGATGATACAAGTATTTTAATTGCAGGAAAAGATAATGATAGCCTTCAGCAAAATATAACACCAGCTATAGTAAATGTATTAAATTGGTTTAAAGTCAATAAGTTGCTTGTAAGTGAAGAAAAAACAATAACACTAAATTTTCAACATAAGGCTTGTAGGAAAGTGGTAAACCCTTGCATCAGAATTGGCTCCAGATTGATAAATTTTGAACAGCAAACTAAATTCTTAGGACTCTGGGTAGACAAAAATTTAAGTTGGGGCAAACATATAGAAAAGTTAGCAGAGAAGCTGAGCCGTGTTTGTTTTGTTTTATATCAGCTGAAGCTTCGAGTAGAATTTACTGCACTCAGAACCTGTTACTTTGCTTACTTTCATTCACTACTATCATGTGGACTACCATTGTAGGGAAATACTACAAATAGTAAGACATTTAAGCTACAAAAGAAAGCATTACAAATTATGGTTGGTATACGAACTGCATGCAACTAATCCAGTAAAATGCTGTGGTCTACAAGATCAAATGCCTTAGTAAGATTCACCTCTACTTGTTATATTCAAAATCTGTAATACTTCATCCAATTCTACTTCCTTTTCAGAAAGGCAGAAAGTTACTAGATTCTGAAGAATTGTTGACTAAAGTAAAGTAATTTAAGGAGTTGAAGTCCTAAAAAATGCTCTGCTGTTAGTACTGTGATAGCACAGGAAGTCAATGAAGGCCTCTGAAGCTAAAGCTGCTAATATCTCTGAAATATGGTTATAATTAAAACATAAGCATGTTTCATATGTTATGAAGAAGTAGAATTTATCATTATTCTCCAGGACAAGCAATGAAACAAAATTATAAGTGTTCATAATTATACTTAAGATTTTGGTAATACTGGAAAAAACATAGTAACCTCTGGTAGTATTAAATTTAAAGGGAGTCGATTAATGATACTAAATAACACTTGAGTGCAGAGGTTCTACACCACGTAGTCCAGGACCTGTAGGTCCAAAGACCCTGGCCTCCTTCAACCAGGGAGTTACCAAGCTGTCCCAAAAGGGCGCCCGGCATCCTCCGTGGGGCTTTCCATAGGGCAAGACCTAGAAGCTAACAAGCCCCCCATCTGGTCCTATGGACTCAAGACAGAATTGAAGTGGATACGCCACTTACGTGTGCCAACCCCTAAAAGGGGAAGGCTACCGATATGACCTCAGTGGGGACGCCTGGCGATCTAGCACACCTTCTACTAGCTCTGCAGGCTAGTACCCGGGAATATTAATGGCGTCCCTCAACCCCGTCCGGAGACGTACCGAATCACCCATGGGTATCGGGAACCACAACCCCCTCGAGACCAACCCAATCAGAACAACTCCCAGAGGGAGGGGCTCGAATGTTCGGCCCAAGGTTCCTCTAGTAACGTCAGAGGTACCACGAGTGCTAAGGCTCTGCAGCGCCCACACCACGGCAGCTGAAGAGGACAGATTCCCTCCCCTACGGGAGACACTAAACAACACTTACTTTTAAATTTACCGGAACATGGGAACAAACCTTCATTTCACAAAATAGGAACAAGATATTCAATTTTGACATCCCCTAGAAAGATTTGTTCAGCAAGTTCCTCAAACCACCACCAGAGGAGACCTATGACAAAATATCGCCAGCTACACAACTGAGAACCAGTCGATGTCCGGTTGACAATGGAGGCAAATAGTCTCTGAAACATGTTCCGGTAAATTTAAAAGTAAGTGTTGTTTAGTGTCATTAATCGAGTCCCTTTAAATTTAATTTATTACAACAACACTGTTTTCAACACTTCCATGAAAGGAATTATATCTGATAGTATTGACGATGACGAAGTTGTTTGATGACTGAGGATGTAGACGAAATCGATCTCATCAATTAATAAGAAAAATTTACATCATCTTCTCAAGATAAGTGAAGTTTCTGTTGCAAATAGTTGTATTTGTGTAATATTCATTGAGGTGTTTTGTCTGCAGCAGTGCAACTACATATCCAAGTGTACAAAAAATGTGTATGCAAAAATTGTTATAACTGCTCATAGATTCCATACCGCCCCATCTGAACCATAATTAAAATTAAGTATACATTTTCTTTATTAACAGAACTGACAATTGCCGGATCATATCAGCGGCACCAATGTGCTGAAATTTCATTTTTTACATTCCTGTAAATCTACTGACATAGGACAGTAACTTTTTAACGCCTTAAAAACTATTTAGTAAAGCCTTGTATGATATAATCTTACACATTTCAGAGCTTATAACCATGTGATTACAAATATCTCTTGAAGTGAATGGCAGCAATTTTAAATCTATAGTTACTTTTCCTTAAATTAATTTACCTCACTTTACATGTGAAATCTGGGTCTTTTGATCTATGATACATTTATGCCAATATTGTCAATATTACTTTATTGCTGAAAGACACTTGTAAGAGCATCTGACATGTTCAATCATAACTATAAAATTCAATACTGTAACCCAATTATCGGAAAGCACGACCAACTGCCAGCTGAGTAGTGGACCGGAGGCATTCAGACCACACCTACCCATTTATCTCATGTCACTAACTGAGGGGATGATTAGGGAAGTGTCACTGGTCGCTGGCCGCCTCTTCCCGCCCCCCCCCCCCTGGCGTCTGGAACATTCAGGATTATTTTCTGAACCGCAAGACTTCCAGAAATGGCGATCTTCCCTATATAAGGCGTGCAGTTGGCGAGTGAGTTCAGTTCTTGGCAAGCAGCCATGAGGAGCGCCGAGTGAGTGAACGGACCGAGAGACTGTGTACGTGTATCAGAGGAGTTGTACGTAATTGTGAGAGTAGAGTGGACCTGTGCCAGATGAACTGGCGAATTGTAATTGTGTGCGCTACATAATTCTGTGTAATCGGCAAGTGTTCCAACTGTAATTCGGTGGAAATAAACAACATTTTGAGTTTGTGCAATTGGACATTTAATTTCACAAACCCACAAAGTCACAACTGGTGTCAGAATTGGGATATTACAGCGATGGAGGCTGCATTGGCACAGATTTTAGAAAAGTTGGAGACGGCAAATAACAACTTGGCCGCGAAGATGAACGAATTAACAACGAAGACAGAGACGGCAAACAACAACCTGGCAGGCGGAACTTAAAGAAATAAGACGGCGAATGACAACCTCACCGCCGAACTGAAGGAAATAAAGACGGCGAATGACAACCTCGCTGCGAAGACGGAAGCTGCAAACAACTACCTGGTAGCGGAACTGAAGGAAATAAAGACCGAATTGACCTCGGAAATTAAAGTGGCGAACGAGGCTCTCGCCGCCAAATTTGAAGAACGGTTGGCCGGCATGAGGGATGACGTGACGGAGCTGGGCAAGCGTATGGGCCAAGTGGACGAGCGCGTCGAGGACCTGGCGAGCCGCGTTAACGACCGGGAAGGAAAGGCCGACAGCAACGTCAAGTTCCTGAACGCCATGGTGGAGCACGTCGTCGGCAGGAGGTTGAAGGATTTGAAGGCCGACGCACCGGGACGCGACAAAACAGCGGCGCGGGTCAAACCTCCGAAATATGACGACGCGTTAACGTTTGAGGTCTTCCGCCGCCAGTTCGACAAGGTGGCCAGGCATAATAAGTGGCCACCGGAGGAAGAAGCCGCGCAAGCTAATAGCCAGCCTCCAGGGACGGGCCGCAGAAGTCCTAAACGCTGTCCAGACAGCGGTAATACTACCTACACCAATCACCACCGGTATAGATATTGACTACACGGCGGAGCAACTAACTTCTTCTATACAAGCTGCAATGAAAGCAGCAATCCCACAGATTAAAACATCTTCTAATGCTAGAAGTATATGGAATGAACAACTGCAGAAACTCCGAAGAAAGTATAAACAACAGAGATACCTATATCAGCACTCAAAGACACCAGTAGAACGACAGCACTACTTAATAACATACCAAGAGGCGAAACGAATCTACAAAGAAAAACTTGATGAAAACAAAAAGAAAACATGGGAGAACTTCGTAGAAACAGAACTGCAAAAAAACGTATGGGGAACCCCATATAGAATAGTAATGGAAAAAGTGAAAATGCCAGAAATAATCACTACCATTCACAAACAAGACGGAAGCATGACCTCTGGGTGTGAAGACATCATCCAAACCCTTCTAGAGATCTTACTCCCATCAGATGAAAACGCCAATGACACAGAGGAGCAAGAACGTACAAGGGAAAAAATAGACTCCTGAACTCCAGATAGTGGTATCACCATCCCATTTGCCACAGAGGAAGTAAAACAGGCAATAGCGAAACTGAAACTTCGTAAGGCACCAGGCCCAGATGGAATTCCATCAGAAATCTTTAAGATGCTCAGTGAGGAAGTATCTCCATACCTGAGAGACCTGTACAACGAATGTTTACTACAATCTAGGGTTCCCAGGTGCTGGAAAGAAGCGAAACTAGTAATCATCAAAAAGGATAAAGATAAAGACCCGACACAAGCAAAAACATACAGACCAATATGTCTTCTGAATATAATGGGGAAGATCCAAGAAAAGTTACTCTGTAGCAGACTGAACGACCACCGAGTATTGAAAGGGATGCACCAAAACCAATACGGCTTCCGAACTGGCAAATCCCCAACTGATGCCATTAACCACGTCACCAACGTCGTGAGGAATAGCACCAGCAAGTATGTTTTGGCAATATTCCTAGATATACAAGGTGCATTCGATAACTTATGGTGGCCAGCACTCTTCTCTAGACTGAAGGACATCGACTGCCCGAAGCACCTCTACCTCACGTTAAGGGACTACACAAGAGGTAGAGAGATATTTATAAAAGGAGCACATAAAGAATTTAGAAAAGAAATCTCTAAAGGATGCCCACAGGGCTCAATACTAGGACCTACATTTTGGGACGTCGCCCTGGAACCCCTCCTAGAACTAATAGACCATGAAGAAACCATAACCGAAGCAGTCGCCTATGCTGATGACCTAGTGATATTGATAGAAGGAGAAAACAGAAGAACCCTAGAGCATAAGGGAAGCCAAGCCATAATAATGGTAAACAACTGGTGTGAAACAAATAAGCTAAAACTAGCACCTCATAAATCACAATACATCTTGCTCAAAGGGAAACTAAAGAGAGACCCCCATTATAAGGATAAATGGCCAGATAATAAAGAGAGTACAGACGGTAAAATACCTCGGAATAATGCTGGACCCAATCTCTTCGTACAGGCCCCATATAGACTATGTCTGCGCCAAAGCGACCAGAACAATGATGAAAATTACCAGGCTGGCGCATACAAATTATAAAATTCCACTAGAACACATGCGAATATATCACAACAGCATTATGTATTCAATAATAGCATATGCCGCACCATTATGGGCTCACATCCTACAGAGCCAAACAGCAACAAGAAAAATACGAAGTGCCCAGAGAAAAGTAATCTTACGCCTAACGGGAGCGGCCAGCACTACTTCAACACTAGCACTCCTAGTCATTACGGGGATATGGCCTCTTGATTTACAAATAAGACTACGGGCAGCAAAATACTGGCTGAAAAGAAAACAGCCGGATAAAACAGAGGCAATAATTGGCAAAAGGTGTCACAAGCTGTCTGACGTAAGAAGAGCTCTGCTAGATGAATGGCAGCAGGAATGGAACCGTGCCGCGGTAGGACGAAGGACATACGAGTATTTCCCTGATATACAACAGAGACTTAGAATGAAACACCTAAACAAAACTATGGGACTGATACACTTCCTGACAGGACACGGTCCATATAACACCTACCTGCATCGCTTCAAAAACATACAATCAAGTCAATGCGAGGTATGCCAATGCAGCGATACACCTGAACACACCACCTTTGAATGCCCCAAATACGATGAAGTAGGGAGTGAAGATAGAAACCAACTGAGAGGAAAAACCACTCTCCAAATAATACACTCAACATCCCTGGTTAAACATTTACAAAAGCTATGCGATATGATCTCCAAAAGGGCTTTCCAATAAAAACCGGAAAGAACAGCAAGACCAGAAACCGCCACACCACCTCCAAGGCGGTCGGCCCGTATAAGCATACAAACAACGATTCAGCTGCCACCCCAACCACCAAGACGTCCACCAAACCAGGAAGTGAATCTAAGCGGGAAAATTAACTGAAGGAAGATGTACGTGGTCTCTCAACGAACCTGAAGAAGACAATTGAACCTAACTGTGACAAAAGAAATCAAATTTATTATATCATAGGTTAAGTAGTAATTAGATAACTGTCATTATATATATTTTGTCAGGATAAGTTAAGTATGATTATAAATAAATAAATATTGTAAAATGCAAATGTATGTTAAGACCCAGGAATTGTATGATAAAACAAAAAATGTAACACTAGTTTTAAGAAATCTGTAACAAAACAATGTAATCAATGGAGAAGCAATAAAGTTAAAATAAGACTTGCGGACTACACTTGGGCTTAGACTCTAGATGCCCAAGTTAAGAATGCAGATCTTATTTTTTTTAATTTTTTTTTTTATTTTTTTTATTTATTTTTTTTTTTTTTTTTTGTCCAGACAGCGGCGGCTATCAAGGATATCTGGGACGCCCTGGAGAACCGTTTTGGAAACCACCACTTAGCCGCAGCGTACCGCAGCCAGATAAAGGCAAGGTCACAGCAGCCAGGGGAGACGCTGCAGGAGTTCACCCTGGCACTTGAGCAACTGGCTAGCAAGGGCTTAGTCGACCTCCCACCAGAGTTCGCATCCTGGGAAGCTGCCTACACATTCGTTGACGGGGTACGAGACACGAAGATTCGTCAGCGTCTAATACTCGGCGATTATAAAACCATCCATGAGGCGCTAACGACAGCATAAAGGATGCAGGAAGCCAAGGTAACACCTATCCCGACGTCGAGAACGAGGAGTGTCCGCTACACCAAAGACAGAGGACCAGCCGAGGGACGCCGGCGAAGACCTAGTGGCCTGTGTTGGGGGTGTGGACAGCCTGGACACCTGGAGAGAGACTACCCACACCAGGAAGAGCAGCCGGAAAACGAGTAAGATCCGTCGTGGAGAGGGGTACGTCGGCGCCATCACCACCATCCCATCGAGTGACACTGCGCGCCGTCAGCCGGCATATGGATGAGAGCCTCATCGCGGACGGTTGGGTGAGAGGGAAGCCGTGCTGCATGCTGGTGGACACCGGGGCAGCCGTGACCATCATCAGACCTGACGTGGCGAAGGGTTTGCCGACAAAGAAGCCCAGCCGACCATAAATGCTTGTCACGGCATCGGGCGACACCTTGCCTGTGGACAGAGTGCCGTGCGTCTATGGGTGTTCGTCGCGAAGGTGACTGAGGAGGTGATTCTGGGACTGAATGCCCTCAGGAGCCACGAGGCGACGGTCGACGTCGGCAGGAAGGTCCTGCGGCTCAACGGAGAAGAGGTTACACTCCGTCAAACCGAAGAGCGCCTTGGAATCCGCAGGGTCGTCTTGAACGAAAACGTGGTTGTCCCCGCGAGGAGCGAGGTGGTGGTGACGGCGCGACTGGAAGGCCAGAGAACCAGGAACATGGTGCTGGACTCGAAGACGCCAGTACACGGACTATGTGTAGCCAGGGCATTGCTGCCGTGCCGAGAGGAGGTGCCAGTGAGACTGCTAAATCCAACGGACAGCAATCACGACGTCCAGGAAGGGACGGAGTTGGGAACGTGCGAGCCCGTGGTAAGCGTAACAGCAATCGACAAGACACACGAGCCGGTGCCGGCGCAAAACCTGGGGCCCCGGCTAGAAGGCCTACTGGAGAGGGCGGCCGACCACCTAAGCGCAGAGCAGCTGGAGAAAGTTCGACAACTGCTGAGACGTCTTCAGCCAAGGTGATAGTGACTACGGCCGCACGGACAAAGTGCTTCACTGCATCGACACAGGGGACACCCGGCCTATTCGGCAACCATATAGACGCGTTCCGCTGGCAAAGCAAGGGGCGGTACGAGACATGCTGGAGGACATGAGATCCAGGGGAGTGATTGAAGAGTCTGACAGCCCTTGGTGTTCCCCTGTAGTCTTGGTGACGAAGAAGCACGGCGAGCTACGCTTCTGCGTGGACTACAGAAAGCTGAACGCTGTCACCCGGAAGGACTGTTTCCCCTTACCCCGGATTGACGACACCCTGGACACGCTAGCTGGTGCGCAGTGGTTCTCGACCCTGGACCTGAAGTCGGAATACTGGCAGGTATCTCTAGACCCGAGAGATAAGGAGAAGACCACATTCTCGGCAGGCCAAGGGCTCTGGCAGTTCACAGTTATGCCCTTTGGCCTCTGCAACGCACCAACTACCCTCCAATGCCTCATGGAGTCAGCTATGAGAGGACTGACTTACGACGCCTGCCTGCTATACCTGGACGACATCATCGTCGGTAAGACTTTTGAAGACCATTTCGAGAATCTGAGTAAGGTGCTACAGAGACTGCAGGCGACCAACTTGGAGCTGAACGCGAAGTGCCAGCTCTTCTGCAAGGAAGTTAACTACTTGGGCCACATAGTCTCAGCAACCGGAGTGGCCAAAAACCCGGAGAAGACACAGGCTGTGAGAGATTGGCCTCGCCCAAAGGATAAGAAAGGGTTGCTCAGTTTCCTGGGGCTGTGCAGTTATTACCGCCGCTTCATAAAGGGGTTCTGCAACATCGCCAAACCCGTCACCCACCTGACAGAGGAACACCAGCCTTATGTGTGGACAGGGGACGCCGAAGACGCTTTCCAGCACCTAAAGGAGACCCTGTGCAGTGCTCCAATTTTGGGATTTCCACAAACCGATGGCACCTTCATTGTGGACACCGACGCCAGCGACCATTGCATTGGAGGTATCCTATCACAGATCCAGGCCGGCCATGAGCGGGTGATAGCCTACTACAGCAAGACGCCATCCAAGGCAGAGAAGAACTACTGCGTCACCCGGCGAGAATTATTGGCGGTAGTAAAGACCTTGGAGCACTTCCACAAGTACCTGTACGGTCAGCCATTCCACCTGAGGACTGAACATTTCGCCCTAACCTAGCTATGGAGCTTTAAGAACCTGGAAGGCCAGACAGCACGTTGGGTCCAGAGGCTGCAGGAATACGACTTCACCTCGGAACATCATAGAGGGAAGAGCCACGGTAACGCAGACGCTATGTACCGAAGACTCTGTCCAGAAGAGTGCGGCCAGTAGACAAGAGTGGAAGAGAAGGAGCGTGCCGCAGCAGTCCGAGTAGTTACGGCAGTGCCTGCGGATGGCTAGGATAGCGCAGGTCTGAGGAGGGAGCAGCTGGCGGACGCAGACTTGGGGCCATTCTTGAGGGAAGTGGAGGCAGGGACAAGACCGACCTGGGAGGACGTCGCACCGAGGAGCGCCACATACAAGTCGTACTGCGCCCAATGGGACTCGTTGAAGATCAGAGAGGGCGTGCTGTTCTGGGTATGGGAATCACCCGATGGGAAGACGCAGAGAGAACAGTTGGTACTTCCCTGGAGTAAGGTTCCGGAATTCTTGGAGGAAGTGCACGCCGGTACTTCAGTAGGACACCTGGGAGCAAACCGAACGATTGACAAACTACGGCAGCGCTACTACTGGCTGAGGCTCCGAGCAGACGCTGAGAGATGGTGCCGTCAATGTCACGTGTGCGCGGCGAGTCGCGGCCACCAGACTAGGAGCCGGGGTCTCATGTAGCAGTACAACGTCGGAGCGCCAATCGAACGGATCGCTGTCGACATAGCTGGACCATTCGCAGTGTCCGACCTAGGCAACAAGTATCTAATGGTGGTCGTGGACTACTTCACCAAGTGGCCGGAGGTGTATGCCATCCCGAACCAAGAGGCAAAGACAATCATTACTACCTCGTGGAGAAAGTGTTCTGCCGATTCCGGGTGCCGTTAGAGCTGCAGTGACCTGGGCACCAATTTTGAGTCCAACCTTATGAGGAAGCACTAGAAAGGCTTGGGGTGAACAAGACCCGCACGGCGCCTCTACATCTCCAGTCGGATGGCGTGGTCAAAAGATACGTCAAGACCTTAGAGAAGCACCTGAGGAAGGTCGTGGCCAGCCATCAGCGAGACTAGGACGTCAAGGTGCCACTATTCTTGCTGGCTTACCGCTCGTCGACACACGACACGACGGGGATGACACCAGCCAGCTTAATGTTCGGCCGAGAGTTACGCCTACCTTGTGACCTGGCTTTTGGAAGCCCTCCAGAAGCGAAACAGCCAGCGACCGAGTATGTGGAGAACCTGGTGGACCACCTCCACGACTGCACGAGATGGCTCGCCAGAACATCCAGAAGGCGAGCGACCGCATGAAGACCCGATACGACAGGCAAGCCAACAGCCAAGGGTTCCAGCAAGACGACGTGGTCTGGTTGTACCGCCCTACCCGGACCAAGGGACGCTGTCCGAAGCTTCAGCAACAATGGCAAGGACCGTACCGAGTGGTGAAGAGGATTAACGACGTGGTCTACCGCATCCAGAAGGTGCCCTGAGGAAAGATGTTGGTGGTACACCTGGATCGCCTAGCCTGCTACGATGGTGCTGTTCGGGACGACCAGCTTTGAGGAGGCAGCAGTGTCACCCAATTGTCACCTAGTGTCACTGGTCGCTGGCCGCTTCTTTCCCTTCCCCCCTGGCGGTTGGAACATTCGGGAATATTTTCTGAACCACGAGACTTCCAGAAACGGCGATCTTACCTATATAAGGCCTGCAGTTGGCTAGTGAGTTCAGTTCTTGGCGAGCAGTCGTGAGGAGCGCCGAGTGAGTGAACGGACCGGGAGACTGTGTACGTGTATCAGAGGAGTTTTACGTAATTGTGAGTGTAGAGTGGACCTGTGACAGACGAACTGGCGAATTGTAATTGTGTGCGCTACATAATTCTGTGTAATCGGCAAGTGTTCCAACTTTAATTCAGTGGAAATAAAGAACATTTTGAGTTTGTGCAATTGAATGAAGTACATAAATGATAACTTTGTCGGTGACGCACAATCCTCCAGCATGAATGCATTGTCTGATGACCTACTTATCTGGTAACTCATTTTATAGCCGTCATTAACATTTTCACATGTCTTGATCTGTTGCACCTGTTACAGTAACTGAAATTATATGCTGTAAAAGCACAATGGCTTCCATATTAAAGCAAACATGTCTGTCTCCATCTCTCAGTATCATTTAAATATCAAACTTTGTATCTGTGACAAACCTGTTCCAGATAACTCATTAAGATATAGAACGCCCGCCTCGGTAGCGTGGTGGTAGCGTGTCTGCCTCACGTTCAAGAGGTCCTGAGTTCGAATCTCGGTCCTGAATAAGGTTTTTCTGGGATTTTCCCTTATCCTGAAAGACGAATGTCAGGTAACTCTAAGCTCTATGGACCCCGGGCTCATTTGAGCATCATTTCACCCATTCCATTCATCGTCCGATATGACTTAACATTGGAGGACGTAAATTACAAATATATATATAACTCCAATAAAAATGGTATAGTAATTCTTTATTCCAAGTTTTATGGTGCTCATCTTTTTCATATTTTAAGCAATACACACTGAAATATTAAATGGGTCTCCTCCCTTTTCTATCTTCCCATTTTATTCTCTTTAACTTCGGTTAAATTTCCATTATTATGGTTAGCAGACATCAAACATAATCCGTGAAATGAAAGTCATCATAGAACTACCTGACTAAAATCATTAATACTTTATTCACCACAATGCTGCTAAAAGAAATAAATGCAATGAATTTCTAAGAAATAATGGATGTATGTGAAACTGCACATACCAAAGAGATTGACTTACATGGAACCAAGTTGCTCTTCTCCACATCTTTTGTCAATAGCAGTGTATAAAACAGGCAGTTCTCTCACATTCCATGACCATGATGACTGTTCATCCACTGCTTGTAGCAAGGGGCGTATAAAAATCTCTCCATTCTGCTCATCAAATTTTATTTCTCCATGTAGGCCACTCTCAGAGAAATAAGCAGTTAAATGGATCCCTACAATGCATGAAATTCCTGTAACAGAAAAAGAAAATGTATGCTTACCATCTGGAATTTAACTGAAGAGTCCTGGGTTTCTTATACGTACTGTTCTGGTTAAAGTCTGGAACTGAAAAGCATCATGAATTTCATATATGAAGCAGTTTATTGTGGTTATCACAATAAATTTGAAAAACTGTTATTAAATTATAGATGAGTCATATTTATTACACATCGACTTCACTTACGTACCTATATTGAGGACATGTTTCGCAAACCATCGTTCGCAATGTCGGCTCTAATGCGACTCCACGTGTTCCTCTTGACTTGATGTCACTTCAATATATCGAAATTTAACTGTATTGGAGCACCACAGTGAAGCGAAATAATAATTAAATTATAGATGAAAGCAGGGTATATTATGTGGTGACTGGAATATAAATTTCATGTGTGAAACTGCTAAACTAACTAAGCTTAAAGATTTGCTCGCTAGTTATAACTTGACTAACACAGTAAACTCGACCACTAGATCAACCTCATTACTGGTCATAATAATTAACAAAACAAAATTTGAACAGCAAGCTACTGTCATAGATCTAGGTTTTTCTGATCACTGGGCACATATACTACAAATTAAGACTCTAGTATCTAAAAGTATGGATAAACCCATTACTATTTCTAAAAGAAACTTTAGTAAAAATAATATTGTACTGTTTAATACTTTATTGGAAAAGGAAACATGGGATAATGTCTTTGATGAAACTGATGTTAACTTAAAATGTGAGAACTTCATAAACACATTTCTGTATTGGTTTGATATAGCTTTACCTTTAGAAAAGAATTGCTTTAAAACACAAAAAAAGAAAGGGTGGATAACAAAGGGAATAATTACATCCAGCATTAGGCTACCGGTTTTGTCCAGGCTAGAAAAACATGGACAAGTAAATAATGAGACCAAAGAGTATATCAATAGGTACCGAAAGTTCTATAAAACCATTATAACTGAAGCCAAAAGAAGGGAAAATGAAAGATTCGTACTAAACTCTAAAAATAAAACAAAGGCCCTTTGGACATTAGTTAACCAAGAAACTGGAAAATGTGCCCCAAAAATCAAAATTAATGAATTAAATATCAATAATACCACTAATCCAGAGGATACTGCAGAGTCTTTTAATGCTTATTTCACAGATATTGCAGAAAACTTAGTAGCTCAAAATATTAACCATATAGGGTGTCAGAAGAATGGTGACAACATAAAACAATGCAGTCAATCAATTTTTATATTGCCTGTTACGGAATTGAAATTAGAAGGTGTAGTCCAGGGTATGAAGGCCAAATATTCATCTGGAGTTGATGAAGTACCAGATGTTATCATTAAAGAAAGTTATACATCCAATAGCTAAGCCACTAGTCAGTCTCTAAAATGCATAATTGCAATCGCGTGTATTTCCAGATAAGTTAAAAGTATCAAAAATTAAGCCACTTTATAAAAAATGGGAGAAGAATAAAAGAGAAAATTACAGACCAATATCAATGGTATCATCATTTTCTAAAATATTTGAAAAACTGGTTCATAATAGAATATCATTCATCTCAAAATACAATATTCTTTCAGAGGCCCAAAACAGATTTAGAAAAAACAAATCTACCATAACAGCAATGGACAGTTTAATAAATAAAATTCAAGAAGCTATTGATAAAAAATTAGTAGTTGTGTGTTTAGTTTTAGACTTAACGAAAGCATACAATGTTTTAGATCATGAAATACTACTCAGGAAATTAAATAAATATGTTTAAGGGGTATTATGAATAATTGGGTTAAATCCTATTTAAGCGATAGAAAACAGTTTGTAGAACTTCAGTTTGAAAATAAAGGAAAATTAAATACAGTTCAGTCCAAAGTGAGAGAAGTTAGGCGAGGAGTTCCACAAGGATCAGTCCTGGGCCCCTTGTTACTTTTGTTGTACATAAATGATTTGCCAATTGCCATTAATTCCACAGATGTTATTTTATTTGCAGATGACACTAACATCCTAATAAAAGGAAACAATCAAGAAAGCGTACAGACCAAACTCAATGATACTCTATGTAAACTGCACACATGGTTTCAGACGAATGAACTAATTATAAATAGGGATAAGACTATTGCCCTTTCATTCAATACTTGCCAAAATAGAAATGTGGTCAAACCTCCAATAGTATTTGATAAAACAGCCATTAACTACAATAATGAAACAAAAATTTGGGATTACATATTAATGAGAACATGAAATGGACTACATATATTCAACATTTAATAAATAAACTGAGTTCCATTTGTTATTTGCTTAAACATTTGAAAAGCTTAATAAATTTAGCAGCATTGAGAAATATATATTATGGTTACTTTCACAGTCAGTTACAATATGGGATAGTGTTCTGGGGGGAAAAGGCAGATAGAGTCTTTAAATTTCAAAAAAGAGTGATAAGGATACTAAGGGGGTTGGATAACAGAACATCTTGCAGGCCATTATTCAAAAAACATAAAATATTACCTCTAGCATGTATGTATATTTTGGAATTAGTGATCCATGTAAAACAAAGTAAACTACAAATACAAAATTACAAAAATGCTGATATTCACAAATACAATGCACGTCCTATACACATCCACGTACTACTGCTTACCATCCACAATAGAACGGTAAATTGGAAAGATGGCATCGATCGCTGAAGGCTGCAATGAAATGCCATCTCAAACAGGACTAGGTAAATATTCTTCAAATTGTACTTCTTGGACTACGAAATGTAATTGCCGAAAGTGTATATGCTGCCTCAGAATTACTTTTTGGTTAACCAGTTCGTTTACCAGGGGAATTCTTCGTTCTTATTGAGCAAGATGATACGAACATGGCAATATATCTGAAACAGCTAAGGTCTGCATTTCGTGAAAACCAACCTACATATATGAATAAGGCAAATTCATAATATTGTTTTCTCCATCCTGCATTATCTGCAGGATCCATGTATTCGTGCGAGTCGATGCAGTTAAAAAACCTTTACAGCAACCTTATGAAGGCCCATTCAAAGTTATTAAAATGGGATAGTAAATTCTTCACAATCGATTGCAACAACAAGCATGATACCATCTCTATTGACTGCCTAGAACCTGTGTACCTAATAAACCCATCACATGGATTAGTTGAAAGCCCATGTGTGAAACCAATATTTGCTGCATCGACACCAGTACTTCCAGGTAATTCTACTCAAACAACTCGCAGTGGAAGAACAGTACAACTACCTCTAAGATTCATAACATCCATTAGGAGGGGGAGTGCTTGTGGCAATTGTTCTGAGGTTGGTCAACTTGAAAATACATAAATGTTGTTATGACAATTTTCTTTTGTTATAACTGTTGTATTTAAAATATGGAATAAATAGTGAATTCACACTGCAATATATGTTGTGATTTTGATCTTAAAATAACACTAGACATCCACAACCTCTCCCTTTCCCTTGCATTATATATTTGAAATAATAATGTTTATCCATAAAACCAATGCAATACAGGTTTACTCTTCATTCAGAATGAATCATTTCATCAGTATAAAACAAGGCAAATCACAAATCCACATGTCTATCAATACAACACCTCCCTATGACAAAAAAGCATATTACATTCTGGTATAAAGGCATCAACTGCCTACCAAAATTCTTGTAGAAAATACAGGAAGAAGAGATTCAAACTATCTGTAAAAGTACACCTAATTAAGCACTGCTTTTACTCAATTCAAGATTTCTTAGTGACTGTAAATAACTAGCTTACTACATACTCTACTTATCATCATCTTCATTCCATGGATTACACACATTGTCTTTTCCGTTTTTCACAGTAAGTCTCTCCATCTCTTCTGTGGTCTGCCCACATCTCTTCTCCCTGCTAGTTTGCAATTTAGTGCTATTTTCAGAAGTTTATCATAATCTATCCTTTCCACATGTAAGCCAGTTATTTCTATAGTATTTTATTTCTTCGTTTATAGATTTCACCTTCAGCTCTTTTCTTATTACATCATTATTTATGTGAACTAGTTTTGTACATCCTTTAGTTGTTCTCAAGTATTTCACTTAAGATCCTTGTATCTTACTTTGCCACTTCTTTGTTATAACCCAGGCTTCATTTCCGTATGGAGTGGCTTTGCCACTCTTTTATAAAATTTAATTCTTGTATCCTTTCTACTCTTCTTGTAGATTTATATATTCTTATTTCATGAAAATCCTTATGTTTTACAAAGGTTCTCATTTTTTTTTACTCTTGTAAATATTTTTTCTTTTATTTTGACATGTCAAACATTGGTTGCACTTCTTCATACCAAAAAATTTAGTGAGCCTACCAAACAACAATAAGTGATGCAGATCCATGCTTATTCATAAGAAATACAAATGGCAAAAAGATAATCGTATTAGCTACACCAGCTAAAAAAGCTTGGCACTAAAATAAATAAATAGATAAATAGACAGACAAATAAATAAATAAATAAAATAATAAAATAAATAAAATAAATAAAAATAAAAGCATTGGATGAATGATAAGTTTGCTCACTCAAGATTGAAATACAACATTTGCATTAAAAATCTTATTTAATATGTCTTCTCCAGACTTTATAGTTCTCTTTACACTTAATATTAACTATTTGTGTACAAAAATAGTTCTGTACATCTGTCATCTATTATTTACATAGCAGAATACAGGGGGATACACAAGAAAGTGACAGCATATGGCCAAAACAACTGTACTCTAAGATTCAGCCAAGTTTTACGGATCTGATCTAGAAGATTACTGATAAAGCCTTCTACATTGTTGCATGTTTAGTAGTTATAAAACAACACAGATGATATGCATACTGAATCAATTACTATTGATTGGTACCAGAAAAGAGAATGCAGTTTCTTCAATCCAATAATAACTTTTCATAATTCTCATGATATGTATTTGCAGCAGCAAACAGTATGATCTCATTCTTACACCCGCAATAAATGAGACGAACAAAATGACAAAATTTAGATTTTTCAAGTTTTAACCATGGGATTTGCTTATTTAAATATTTAAAAAGCCTCCATCACTGGCATTACAAGGATTTTCTCTTGTATACTTTTTCCTTTCTTCCATTTTTTCCATAAACTGTTAGAGTTTCTGCATCCTAGTAATATAAGAGAAACTAATTTACAGCTTTACTGAAAGATAATTGAATGAAATAAATTGTACTACTATCATTGGAATGATTTAAGTTAATTGATGGAAATTATTCATTGCTTCACACTAGCCATATACAGGCCATGGTGAAAAATTCAATGCCACGGCCGGGATTTGAACCACGGATCTACTGGTTTCCGTCCAGTTGCTCTTACCAATTGAGCTACTATGGCTCAATGAAGAAGAGGAAGAGGAGGAGGAGGAGGAGGAGGAGGAGCAGGAGAAGGAGGAGGAGGGGGAGGAGGAGGAGGAGGAGGAGGAGGAGGAGGAGGAGGAGGAGGAGGAGGAGGAGGAGGAGGAGGAGGAGGAGGAGGAGGAGGAGGAGGAGGAGGAGGAGGAGGAGGAGGAGGAGGAGGAGGAGGAGGAGGAGGAGGAGGAGGAGGAGGAGGAGGAGGAGGAGGAGGAGGAGGAGGAGGAGGAGGAGGAGGAGGAGGAGGAGGAGGAGGAGGAGGAGGAGGAGGAGGAGGAGGAGGAGGAGGAGGAGGAGGAGGAGGAGGAGGAGGAGGAGGAGGAGGAGGAGGAGGAGGAGGAGGAGGCTGTATGGTGGAAAATGGGAAATGGTACTTATAAAAAATAATTAGTGGTAAATAATAAAACTGTTAGAACTAACAGCCTATTGCACCTTAATTTTTCCTTCTTTTTGCTGTTAAAGTATCAAAGTTTACTTTGTTGCATGGAAAACAAAATAAACCATCCTGTGTTATTGTTATATTTAATCAAAACTTTGTTAAAATGTAGCATTTTTTGCATCCTTTAATTTTCAGCACTTAAACGTTTTCCACTTATTTTCACTCAGTATGTGTTTCGATTTTTTTAAAACTATAATATTTTAAATGGACAAATCTACTGCTTAAGGAATGTTTTATTAGTTCTTGATGGTCACCTCACCTAAGTTTCACTGCATTCAGGTAAAAGCTTTCAAATCAGTCTGTATCTCAATGATGTCTAGTCATATGAAAGGTCCACAAAGTTTGGGTAAAATCAAGCTGAACTTGAGAAGGGTTTCAACTCTCTTCTGTTTTCAATGTACTCACACTTGGACAAGTGCACGACATTTTGTCATTCTTGTTCCAGAGCTCAGCATACCGAGACAAAGTGAAGATCAAGAAATTACATAATATTATTATGGTACTGTCATGCACGGCTCTGGCCTAAGCTCATCAGGAATTTGGCACTGGTCGACCAGAAGTTGGAGAGGTAAAGAAAGTAAATAGACATGGTAGCACTCTCACCCGGGATAAATACCAGAAGCGCTATTTAACAAGTAACCAGAATCTCCTGAAAGTTTCTCTTCTCTCCATCCACAGAATATTCTAGAATGTTATGTGGAAATCTCCAATGACTACATAAGCAAGCACTTTAATGAATTTACTAAGCTATTAGTGAGATAGTGCATTTTAGATGCAACATCAAGTGCTGTAATTCTGTGTACACTTTGAAGAATTGTGACAACTGCTGCGATGTATAGTGAATGCCCATTTCTTGAAAGATTAGAGATGTCTTACATTTGATTCCCCAGTAAGTGAAGAACCTGTTCTATGCATATTTTATTAAGTGGCTACATCACTAAGAAAAGTAAAATGACTGGAAAAATTGAATAGATCACATTAGTGAACTGAACAGTGTAAACTAGTAAACTCATAATAAATGGTGAAACAGATCACACTGATGAAAAACATGAAAACTAATTTATTAGCAAGCACATAATAGTGCAAAACATATAGAGAATAAGAAATTACAATTATTAAATTTTAGATGAGTCGTATTTTTTACACATCTGCTTCACTTTCGTACCTAGATGTGTAAAAAATACGACTCATCTAAAATTTAATAATTTTTCGCTTCACTGTGGTGTTCCAATACAGTTAAATCTCGATATAAGAAATTACAAGTTTCCTTAAAGGTAAAGGTAGTCATGAGCGACAACTGGACTTCTCCAAATTCAAGAAATATAAACTATTCTCTGAAAAAGCTTTGCAGTACATACAGATGTAACATGTGGTATTCCAAATGTAATCTTATTATGAAAACATATTTTCCAATACATACTGGAAGGTCTATGACAGCACCTATGAACATATCTTCAACCTCTCTATAAAAAAATTTACAACAATAATATAACTGAATAATCCAGTATAGTTAATTCTAGATGAAACCACTGATAGGTACAGCAGAATGTTTTGAACATTTTAGTAGCACCATTAAGTGAACAGCAAGTGAAAACCTTCTTTTTAGAAATGTATGAGAGTTATTTGGGAATGATTTACAATTGCAATGTTTTAAAAATACCGCTCCTATGAAAACGTACTCTCATAGAACAATGAACTGAAACTAGTACATTTCGAGAGCCTAGATGGCAGTTAACAACAGTGTCTATAGTGAAAGGGCAAAAATCATTTGATTTTTTAAATGTATTTATTGACAGTCATTTTAACTCAAGATGTAACATTAATATAAGTTGTTAAAAGAACATTTTATAAATATAAGTAACATACATAACATTATATAAAATGGAAGAATTAATTAAATAATTTAGATAGTGGAAAGATTCAGGTGACTTATTTTGGACAAAGATGGACTGCATGGTTTTTGTTGAAGGAAGAATTCAAAAGAGCAGATATCATAAACATTTAACTACAGTATGTGGTCAAGAAGCTCCTGCACATAAGACCATTTACAGCTAGATTGCTGTGTTCGCCAGTAAAACAGACTCTACAGGCAAGAATGTGAGTACTGATCGTACATCAACATCATAGTAAAAAATAAATGAATAAATAAATAAAATCTGTAAATCTACGTCCCAGTTCCTAATTTCTTATACCGGGACATAATTTCCAAATTCTTATTTATTAAAAACCAAATAACTACAAAAACACTACAAATACAACACAAAATTTTTCAGATGATAAAACAAAATTTAAAGACATTTAAAATAAAATAATACAAAATGACTACCAATTTACAAATAATACTAATACTGGTATCCAGTAAACATTTAACTGGTAGCCAGCTAAATTATTAAACTACTAACTACAATATTGGTAACCGATATTTCACATACTGGTATCCACTACGTTCTTAATATCAAATCCCTCAAAAACTTTAAAATAAATACTTTTAAAAACTCTTTATAACTTGACCAAAAACTTAAAGATAAAAAATTTCAACCAACAACAAATTACAAAATCTCAATATAATTATATATAATCAATTCAATTATTTAAACACCAATTCAAATTAACTGATCAAAACAAAAATTAAATAACATATTAAATTTATACAAATAAACAACACCTTCATAATACCATATTAACGTAATTTAAAAAAAAATTCAAATAATTTACAATTTGATCTACAATACTTTAATAAACCATAAGATTCAGATTTCACTCATAATTCTACTCAAATTCGATTCACATTAATAATACAAATTAATATTTCAAAAATTTATCAAAATTTCAGTATACAAAATCTAAACAATTTAAATATCATAATTTACAAAACTTTAATTACAATAAAAATATTAAAATAAAAACTTTCAAAAATCAATATCATAGTCTCCTAGGAACACTGAGGTTGTATCTGAATTGATTATAAGTGATAGGCACATAGCTTTGAAGAACTGGAATGGCAGTGGGCCTGGCCGTGCAATCATGTACACCATTATTCACAATGATTTGTATATGCAAAAGTAGTGTGCATATTCCAGGGATTTGACACAGGCCCAGGAGGACAGCCGACTTGAAGTGCACTATCAGCTGTTGGGAAATGGAGAGTGAAGATCCAGACTTTTTGGAGAAACCGATGGCTGTGACAAATCATGTCACTATCATAAACCTGAGAAGTATGGAAGCATCCAAGCCTTGGAAGCATCCTGGGAGTCCCTGGACCAAGAAATTTTGTGCTGCTCCATCTGTAAAACCATATGTTTTGTCTTTTGGGACACTTGCAACCTACTAGTAATGGACTGGCTTCCACAAGGAACAATTGTCAGCAGCAAAAGGGAAATGAGTGTGACACCATACCAGGAATGCCATGACTGCAAAATTTAGGATCACATGCACAATATTCACCAGATTTCACTCCATCTGATTACGCTTTGTTCAATAACTAAAAGGACACATTACAAGGCTCAGCAACAATGAGGAACTGTAGGCAGCTGTTTCAGGTGTTAATACCCCCAAACAATGGTTCCACAATGTAATAATGAAGTTACAGGAAGGTGGCAGTAGTTTATTGACATCAGTGGAGAGAATATTAAGATATATTTACACTGCCTCATGTTTATTAATAAGACACAACAACTATTATTGTAAATCATTTCCAACATCTCTCATACTTCCTGAATAAAATAGTCAAAGCCTGTGTGATGCAAAGATTCAACAATGGATACCCTGGCTTGAAGGAATAGAATATGATGGAGACTTGTTGGTTCTCCTCACTATACAATGGCTGCTCATGAGTTATAAGTAAAGAGGATCAGACATTGAACGTAATTTTGTCACTAATATATGCATAAAAATAAACCTACATATTGTCGCAACTAGCGGCAACGTGCACAAAAAGGGTTCAGCATGGAGAGATAAGGGACGGATAGTGTAGCACGGAGATAAAGAGCTTGCTGAAACAGCTAAAGATAGCCCAGAGATAAAAGGCTTCTGGAAACAAATAAAGTTACATAAATGGAAAATTCTAGTAACATCTTGACTGATAGAGAACATTCTAAAATCGTCTGGAATCATGAATTTTCGTGTATAAAAAGAAGCCGTGGCTAGTTTATCAATAATTGTAAACAGAGTCGAAATGGAGCTTGATAAACATGTAGCTGTATTTTGAACTCTTTGTTTATGGGTGTGGCAGACAAACTGGAAGATTGTAATTGTGTATGTCACGTAATTCTGCTACTGTAAGGGTTGACCAAAGTGTATTTCGCCGGAAACAAAGAACGTTTTGAATTTCTGTAAATTGGACTTTTAATTCTAAGAACCCACAAAATCACAATATATACCTACATAATACAAATCATAATTTTAATTTTCTACTTTAATTCTCCTCTTATCTCCATTACTGTGGAGAACATTACTATCACCCTCTTACTGAAGCCTGGAATACTGCATCCCATTCATTTTTCTAGGGAGAACATAGCCAAAATGGTAAATCACTCTGTTCCCATTGCACATCTGAGGAGTCTATTCTTAATGTTGAAAAACACTATTCACTTCACTTGCACTTATCACTATGAGAGTAACAATTATTTTCAATAAACTGACACTTGACAAGCTGTTCTCCAAGAAAGTTACTGTCTACCGACGCTAAGAATGTCCCCGACAGGAATGTGCTACCCTTACACAGTGGGAGGAGGACAGCAAATGTGTGTGACAGAAAATGCATGCTACACAAGGAGCAGAACCGTTAAAAATACAGGCACCCTTTTCACTCAGTACGCTAAAACCGAGAAGTCAAAGCCACAAAGTAGAAGGAATCAGAATGTTTTTGAATGGTCTGTAAGTGAACTGACCTGGGGTGTCATAAAACTGTCGAGGCAGGGTGTTGGAACCTTCTCCAAACCCTCTGAATCTCATTCACCAGGGACTTTTTTTGCTGTGCCAAATAGTAGCAGAGAGCAAGAATCACCCACAACATGCGGATAATTTCATTTAATATTATATACCTTTTACGAAAACTTGAAATAAAACTCAATGCTATCCTGCAATTCAAAATCATCCCATTTCAGTTTGTTTTGTGCACAAAGTGAAGAAAGGGTAGGTTATAAAACCCTGACTACATGATGTGTGTGCCATTTCTTTGTCTCTTCTGCTCCAAAAGTAGATTTCATTTTTCATCAGTGACATTTCTGTTTTAAATGAGAAATTAAATAGTTTTATTTAAAACATTATAAATATAAAATTTGAAAAATTAATTATATACAAGATGCAGAATTAAGAGCAAAGTCACTTGCTCTCATGCCAACCACCACTGAAACTATATACACTAATCTAAAGCATGTGAACTGCAGTATATACATTATAAGAGGTTTGTAAGAAACTAATTAAAGGATGTAAATTAATATTGCCTTGCATTAAGAAAATGGCTTAGAACATTTTCTACTGGATACAAAACAATTTTGTAACTACAGAGTGCTGTAGGCTTTATTTATAACCATTTTAAGGTTGTATGCAATTTCTTAGAATCTTTACCACATGATTCTTTAGGCATGAAAAATGACAAAAGGACTAGCACATCAACAGGAATAGCAACATGAATTTTCAACTGTTCATGGCTACTTTTTTCAAGCACCTGTTGCTACAAAATTGTGTAGAGTAAGAAAGATGCACAGTGAACCATTCTGATGAACGTGACAGCATTGTAGGATATTAAAATGTGAAAGCTGGAGCAGTGCTTAGCTAAAATCCGTGCTGTTGACAACATGCAATAAAGAAGAACCTGCATTACTGACTGCAAACAAAATAAGTACACCACTTTTATCTGTTGCTGTGGAATATTCCTTTCTACATATAGTATTTACTTAGTTACTGGGGAGGCATCGTAACTGAAAAAGGATTGACCATGGCTGGTACCTTTTTTAGGGATACTTTTTTAAAATGAGTAAAATTGGTGCCTTCATTTGTCATGCAATAATCCACTTACTGACTTCAGAATTGTTTATAATATTTGCATTTGAAATTTTAACCTTTTTCAGCTTATTTACAGCAACCCCTTTTTGCACCTCTGTAAGAAATATTTTGCCTCTGTACTTCATGGGCTGCACCGTGGATGAGTGGTTAGACCGCTCGAACTTACTCCAAGGCGACTGCAAAATTACATTTGTACACAACACGGCGCCGGGGTGGGTTTTCTCCGGGATCTCCAGTTTACCCCACCATCTCATTCCACAGGTGTTCCATTTTCATCTCATGTATCATCAGTGACACCACCTGCGGTGGCGCATGCAGTAAAAGCGAGCATTTAATACTACACACTTCGAATTGACAATTATTTGTCATTTGTTAGAGTAGCTTTCTTTGTGAAGTAGCTACTTGACAAATGGATGCTTACAAGAGTTTATTGACTTTTACTACAGCGCCCTAGTACTGTGGAGATACAATGAAAACCTCAAGTTCTATGGATAATCTAGGTCTACAAATAAGCAAAAAAAAAGGCATTAGTGCTTTCTCAAGGGTATAAAACATAGATATTTGGACTTAAGGGAACACTCTGGTACCAAAATGGCCAAAACTGCAAATTTTTTCAGAAAACGTTTTTTTGCAGAAATGTCTTCAATATGTCTAGAATATGGCCATTAAATATTATGTGTCAAATTCACCTGTAAGTTGATGTATTTCAAATTTATTTACTCTTGCAGTGAAAAGTGGGAGTGGCAGATATGTCAGATTTCATTAACAGCTAGAGTAAGCCTGTTTGTGGTTTTAGATTTTCATGAGATATATATATTTAAAACATAGATGTTGGCTGCTCATTACACAAGCGTTGTTATCTCTTGGCAGAAAATTAAAAAAATATAACAAATAAATTACATTGTTTATAAAGTAGCTAAGCATCCATGTGTGTAGTTCAATTGCTGTAATACTTGTGTCATTTTAGCAAATTAAATGGGAAAAGTGTGTAGTGGAAAGATAATAAAGAAAGAGAAAGCTAAGCATTTAGCTGAAACAAGATGGAAACATTTCATAGCAGATAAAAGCAAGAATCTTATGCTAATAACTCTACAGCTGAAAGTGTTACATTTGCTCCCCTGTGTAAAGATGAAGTTGTAGAGACAGATTACCTTCTTGTTGACATTAATGTTTTGAAGAACTTGTTTTAAAGAGTATTGAGTAGTGAGTTAAATAAGGATGTGTTACTGTGAACTTTGGAGAGATCTATGGTTTTTCTATGAAGATTGTAGAGAAATGCCAGTCTGTAGTTATGTTTTGTATGAAGCTTTTTCAAGCAAAAGAAAAGGTACAGCTACTGAAAAGAAAACTAAAGGTGCTTTTGATATAAACAAGAAAATGGTAACATTTTCTAAATTTGGAAGAGGACTTGCGGCTATTGAAATATTCTCTATGGGTTTAGGTATGAACAGTGCAAATGTCCAGTAGGCGTAAACTCCTGGTTCTTTTATAACAGAGCTGTTGCAAGAGGTGACAAGCCTGAGAGCCACAAAAATGAGATTACACCTCTTAATGTCAATGTGGTGGAGAAAATGATACCCCTATATAAAAGGTTGTGTTCAAGAGAACTGATAGATGTACCAGTGGAAAGACTCAAAATGCAAATGAAAGCTTACATAGTGTAATTTGGAATATCTGCCCCAAGGAGGTCTTTGTTTCAGCCAAAAAGGTTGACATAGTTGTGGCAGAAGCTATATTCCTAGTAAATCAAGGACAGCTTTTGACTGAACTGGCAAAGAAGTCAGAAATTTCTCCTCTTGCCACCAAAATAAGTAAATGCAGAGATGAACGTCATGTCAAGCAGAGTGTTCAATGAAACTTAGATATAGGAGAAATGCAACAAGAGTGGCAAATATCATGAAAGAAGATTTGATGAAAGGAGAGGGAGTGTTGTATGCTGCAGGAGAATTCTAATAAGTGAATGAAGAGCAATATTTCTAATAAGTGTGTTCCAAAACTTTAAATAGCTTTTTGTCCATACTTGTTAAAGTACACTGTGCATTGGTTTGTTGATCACACTCATACATAAAAGTTTGATTTTTTCTTTGTAATTAGTAATATTTTTTTATTCTCTTCTAAAGAGAAAAACATTAACATTTCTAATAAATATTAATATTATGAAACACTAATGTGCAATTTATTGCATAGGCATTGAAAAACTGACATACCAAATTTCAGGCCTCTAATTTAATTCTAAACTCCAAAAATTATACCTCTTATTACTATTCAATTCTTTTGAAAAAACATTATAAATAATTTTTAGTTTCAAAACTATTTAATACAGAGCAGTGAAACTTATACCAACAGTATATCATGGCAGGTGTAACTTTATCTAATAGGTTCATTAAAATTGGTTATTAGGGAAGAAAATCCATTTGGTACAAGAGTGTCCCCTTAATAGAAAAACTAACAATAGATATTAATATCTAATGGACTCAATGGCTTCTCATTGCCAAAGATTAAGTAATGAGACATAATTCTGGAAAAATAGTTAAGATAGATTTTCCTGTTGGGATCACACATGTGCTTTATTTATTTATTTTTATGCTAAACTATGTACAAGTGAGTCTGACCGGTATTTAGCCCTGGATATTTACCAGTCATACTCATATTTTACGATGTTACTGAATTCTAATTAGTTATATTTATGCTTTGTTATTTGATTCTATTTGCTGTCCATAACCATTTGTTTTTCACTTCACGTAAGAATTGTCCAATCTTCTGTCTTTTTGGAACATTTTAGCTATAGCTATATATCTGTTTAACTTGAACCATTTCTTATTAATATATTCTTTTCTCCAAACATATTTACATTTAAATATGTTCCATGTCCTCATTTCCGCCCCACACATGTGTAGGAGAGCTGAATGCGTCTATAGCACATTAACCACTTTTAACACTTCATCGATTCATGTCAATTGCGGATATTTACACTCTGTGACAAAATAATATGATATATACTTACCACATAAAAATATTAAACTTTCATACATAACCCCCATGGTACACATTTATTTTAGGTTTATAGACAGTCCATTTACGCCATGTTGAACATATGGTCATCAAACTGCCTTAACCACGCCTTCGCTGACTCTTAACGGTACATTCCGTCCACATTCACGGTCCTGTCATCAACAGGTGTCATCTAAACAGTACATTGAAAAAGTAAGAATCAAAGAATAAACAAAAACGGGCTTAGTCAGAGGCGATTCTAGAAGTAAATAGCAAGCTAGCACAAGCCCCAAAAATATTGTAATCAACGGTATATATAATGAAGAACTACATTTTTCTTTACAAAGAATCTCCAGAATTCTTAAAAAAAGTTTTTGTTTTCTCTATGGGACTTGGATTTACTTATAAGCAACCCATGCTCTATTGAGGCAGTATGTAACCTCCAGCGGTAGGTGCAGTGGGAGAAATTTGGAGGTGTCTTCGTTAACGCAAATCTACACGACCAGTCTGATTTTTCAAAAAGATCCATGACATGAGTAGATGTTCTGTGTTGACACATGTCAAGCAAGGAGAGTGAGGGAAGAGGGGAAGGCCGTTGCTATGGAACGTAAAGAAAGATTTCTCATTGGTTACAGTGGTGAATTACAAGACCGGCCGTACTCCGGCTCAGACATTTCTCGAGACGGAGAAGCGAGCTGTTGCCAGTTCTTTAGCGGAAATTTCAAGCAGGGAAACAATGCATATGTTAAATATTTCACGCATTTGCTTATTTCACGAACCAGTAACCATATTATTATAATAGCGATACTAATAGGATTTACAAATCGGAATTCCCGCAGGCACAAAATAGCAAACAAACTTCATCAGCGGCAGCACAAAAACCAAGTGTAGCCACGTGGTCAACACAAAATTAGTGTCAACAAGGTGTTGGATTCGGAGGCCACGCCTAGCAGCGTCAATGTTGATTGGTGCTAGCAGACAGTTTTAACTCCCTGACCAATACTCCCAGTAATACCAACAGAAGCAGTTAGTGCGCGTAAAAGATGTGAAAGAAATATTCGGATAGAGAGGCGCTTTAATAAATATTTTGCACGACAATGCAGTTACAAATTGGATGCTCATTACTGTATGCTGGTACTATTAACCTCCCCTCTCCACCTCATTTTTTTTTAATTTACGTCCTCCAACGTTAAGTCATATCGGACGATGAATGGAATTGGTGAAATGATGCTCAAATGAACCCAGGGTCCATAGAGCTGAGAGTTACCCGAAATTCCTCTTCCAGGATAAGGGAAAACCCCGGAAAAACTTATCCAAATAACTCACCCTAACCGAGATTCGAACTCGGGACGTCTTGAACGTGAGGCAAACATGCTACCACCACGCTACCGAGGCGGGCCCTCCGCCTCCTCAACCACAAAACGTAAGAGCCTGAGATCCAGCGCCCGTACTGTACGTACTCCTCAGGTCAGTTATTCTATTTAGTTGATTTGTTTGTCATTAGCTACGTTGTTAAAACGTTTATATGAAACTGCATGTCGAGATATTATCGTGCTGCTCAAAAGGTTACCCTAGCTTTATCTATGTTGATATGAACATCTCGGATAACATACTAATCATTCTCGGAAAGGTGAGATGGGTACAGGCGATCTTCATTTTTTTCAATTTGCTGCCTCCAACGTTAAGTCATATTGGACTGGGTGAAATGATACTCAAATGAATCCAGGGTCCATAGAGCTTAGAGCTACGTGACATTTGTCTTTCAGGATAAAGGAAAAATGCTTATCCAGGTAACTCACCCTGACCGAGATTCGCACACGAGACCTCTTGAACATGAGGCAGACGCGTAACCATTTACGCTACCGAGGTGGGCGGAAGTGTGCTAAGCACGAATGAACGCATCACTTCAGCAATGGAATACGCCGGAATTACAAATGACAGATAAGTGTTATATTCATGTGGAGTAATCAGGGCGTTATCCGAGATGTTTATAAATATAAAACCAGGGTAACCTTTCGAGCAGCATGACAAAAATATTTGGTGGAGATCGAGGTAAACCGAGGATTCGTGAACCAACACTTCCGGCCGGGCTGTTAAATTACAAGTCAAGCTAAAGAATTTGTTACATAGCGGGATGTTTCGTTTGTGGCCCGGGTTCAATTCTCTACCTGAACCATAGTTTTTCGATCGTTTCCCGGGTCGCAGGCGAATGCTAGGTAGGTTAATTACATCCTCCGAAATTTCCGTCACTCCATTTCATCTGCATTATCATTTCATATCACCTCCCCTCTGGTGATCTGTTTTAGGGCAGACGTGTCGGTGGATGTCTCGATGCTGCATGACAGGATGATATGCTCTGAATAAAACTTCGTCCTCTGGTAGGACGGTCTCCGAGCTCGGTCTTGTGGGTCCATTTCCGGACCGTAGTCGGGTGAGCTGACGGTTATGCTGGCCTGCTGGGGAGTTTCCAACTGGTAAAATGTAGAGACCCAGTCCTCTGCACTGTCGTGGCTCCTTGGGAATGCTGCCATCTGTGTCGTCTCACCTCATCCTTCCTCCTGGGATACCCCCACTAGGGGCATAGGACAATAGACCAAAACTGGTCGCAGTCCGTGCTGTAATTCAATCCGAAGAATCTGTCTATTCTCTAAGGTAATCCTTCCAACAGAAAGAGGAGAGTATAACCTTTATTCTTTTCAACCAATTGAGGAAAAGGATTGCACTTGCTCTTAAAATATTTGAGGTGATACTTTCCATAATATCTAAAGAGAAGCAGCTACGACCTCGTCCATCCAAAATTTTAACTCAGGACAATTTTAATTTAGTTGTCACAAGAAGGCCCATCTATTTTTTTTTTTTTTTAATTTGCATCCTCCAATTTACGTCACATCGGACATTGAATGGAATGGATGAAATAATGCTCAAATGAGCCTAGGATCCAAAGAACTAAGAGTTACCCAGCATTCGTCTTTCAGGATAAGGGAAACTCTTAGAAAATACCTTATCCAGGTAACATCCTGACCAAGATTGGAACTCGGGATCTCTTGAACGTGCGGCAGACACATTCCATCTACGCTGATTACAGGGGCTGATAATCAATGGATGCTACACCGGAAAGGAGTATCCTGCTACACGTAACTTCTTTCTTCTTTTGAAGAAACACAGCCATTTGGGGGAAGCCTTATTTCTTTGGAGGAAAAAAACCCTTCCTTATCTGGGATTTTAGTTGAACAATCAAGGAAAAACAAATAAATAACAGAAATCTGATATTAGAACTATCAGACATTTGAGTCACGTGCGTTGATTTTAAGGGAAATGTAGAACAAAAGATCTAAGGAAATAATGTGGTGTGTCATGTATGGGCAAGAGTTATCTACGTCGGACGTCAAGAGTCCCTCTCTATGATTCGGGAGGCTCAAAGCTATCACCAGAGGTGATAGTAGGGACCCCAGACACTCCGGGGCTCATTCCATAAGTTCAAGACACAGAATCTATTAATTCCCCACCCTATTATAGGGTAGAAGTGGATTCGCCACTTACGTGCGCCTGTTCACAAATGTATATATTATAATTACAATATTTAGATTACACTAGCTGACATGGCGAACTTTGTACCGCTAGTAAAAGTTTTCTGAACTTATCTATACAAATAAAACAAATTCCGATTAGTTATAGTATACCACAGGAAAGAAAGTCTCCAGGAATGAGACCCAGGTGGGTCTGACAAGATTCCTACACCCACCCTCGGTGGTTTATGACACCCCATGTCATTTCAGTTACAGAACATTCAAAAACGATCTGACAGCTCCTACATTTTGGAATGAATCTTCTCGGTTTTAGTGTACAGAGTGAATGGGGCACATGTTTTTAATGGTTTTGCTCCTTGTGTAGCAAGCGTTCTCTGTCACACACATTCATTGTCCTTGTCCCACTGTGTAAGGATGACAAATTCCTTTCAGAGACTTACTTTGCGTTGGTGGACAGCAGTTATTTATTCTGCAATTGGGGGGTGAAGTTTAAGTACAACGCAGTTGCAATTAAGTTAATCAATTTAAAACTTTCTCATAATCAATATTTTTGTCATTTTTATGGTGCCAAAATATAAAGATAGTTTTCCGACACACGAACACGCAACATATAACTGTCAATGAGATAAACAGGCAAAATGCAAGTTGTACCCGCAAACTTCCAATGACGGCCCTATCGATTTATTTATGGTCATCGCAAACGCCTAACGCACGGGAAATTGCAGATGCATAAAATCAAATCATCGCTATACGCTTGATCAAGATATTGTGACTTTGTAGCTTCCTAGAATTAAAATTCCAATTGCACAAACGCAATATGTTCTTTATTTCCACCGAATTACAGTTGGAACACTTGCCGATTACATAGAATTACGTAGCACACACAATTACAATCCACCAGTTCGTCTGTCACAGGTCCACTCCACACTCGCAATTACGTACAACTCCTCTGATACACGTACGCAGTCTCCCAGTCCGTTCAATAGCACTGCGCTCTTCACGGCTGCTCGCCAAGAACTGAACTGACTCGTCCACTGCATCCTTTATATAGGCAGATCGCTGTGTCTGGAAGTTTTGCGGCTCAGTGAATCATCCCGGTTGTTCCAGAAGTCAGGGGGAGGGGAAAGAGACGGTACCTGATACTTCCCCAGACATCCCCTCAGTTAGCGCCCCAGATAAATGGGTAAGCGTTGCCTAAATGCTTCCTGTCCCCTACACAGTTCCAGTCGGTCGTGCCTTTAGATAATTGGGTAACACTGCTCCCTCCACAAAGCTGGTCGTCCCGAACAGCACCATCGTAGTGGGCCAGGTGATCCAGACGTACCACCAACATCTTTCCTCGGGGCACCTTCTGGTTGCGGTAGACCACGTCGTTAATCCTCTTTACCACCCGGTACGGTCCTTGCCATGGCTGCTGAAGTTTCGAGCAGCGTCCCTTGCTCCAGGTAGGGCGGTACAACCAGACCAGGTCACCTTGCTGGAAGCCTTGGCTGTTGGCTTGCCTGACGTACCGGTCTTCATGCGGTCGCTCGTCTTCTGGATGTTCTGGCGAGCCATCTCGTGCATGTCGTGGAGGTGGTCCACCAGGTTCTCCACATACTCGGTAGCTGGCTGTTTCAATTCCGGAGGGCTTCTAAAAGCCAGGTCACAGGTGAGGCGTAACTCTCGGCCGAATATTAAGCTGGCTGGAGTCATCCTCGTGGTGTGGTGTGTTGACGAGCGGTAGGCCAGCAAGAACAGTGGCACCTTGACGTCCCAGTCTCGCTGATGGCTGGCCACGACCTTCCTCAGGTGTTCCTCTAAGGTCTTCATGTACCTTTCGACCATGCCATCCGACTGGGGATGAAGAGGCGTCGTGCGGGTCTTGTTCACCATAAGCCTTTGTAGTGCCTCCTTCATTAGGTTGGACTCAAAATTGGTACCCTGGTTACTGTGCAGCTCTAACTGCACCCCAAATCGGCAGAACAGTTCCTCCACGAGGCAGTCTGTGATTGTCTTTGCCTCTTGGTTCGGGATGGCATACACCTCCGGCCACTTGGTGAAGTAGTCGACGACCACCATTAGGTACCTGTTGCCTCGGTCGGACACTGAGAATGGTCCAGCTATGTCGAAAGCGATCCGTTCGAATGGCGCTCCGACGTTGTACTGCTGCATGCGATCCCGGCTCCTAATCTGGGGGCCGCACTTGCCGCGCACACATGATAGTTAGGGCACTATCTCTCAGCGTCTGCTCGGAGCATCAGCCAGTAGTAGCGCTGCCGTAGTTTGCCAATCGTACGGTTCGCACCCAGGTGTCCTCCTGAAGTAACGGCGTGCACCACCGCCAAGACTACCGGGTCTTTACTCCGGGCAAGAACCAACTGTGCTCTCTGCGTCTTCTCATCGGGTGATTACCATACCCGGAACAGCACGCCCTCTCTGATCATCAGCGAGTCCCATTGGGCCCAGTAGGACTTGTATGTGGCGCTACTCGGTGCAATGTCCTCCCAGGTCAGTCTTGTCCCTGCCTCCACTTCCCTCAAGAGTGGCCCCAAGTCTGCGTCCGCCAACTGCTCCCTCCTCAGGCCTGCGATATCCCAGCCATCTACAGGCAGTGCCGTGACCACTTGGACTGCTGAGGCAGGCTCCTTCTCTTCCACTCTTGTGCTCTGGCCGCACTCTTCTGGGCAGGGTCTTCGGGACATAGCGTCCGCGTTACCGTGGTTCTTCCCTCTACGATGTTCCGAGGTGAAGTCGTACTCCTGCGGCCTCTGCACCCAACGTGTTCTCTGGTCTTCCAGGTTCTTATAGCTCAATAGCCAAGTTAGGGCGGAATGGCCAGTCCTCAGGTGGAATGGCTGACCGTACAGGTACATGTGGAAGTGCTCCAAGGTCTTTACTACCGCCAATAATTCTTGCCGGGTGACGCAGTAGTTCTTCTCTACCTAGGATAGCGTCTTGCTGTAGTAGGCTATCACTCGCTCGTGGCCGTCCTTGACTTGGCATAGGACGCCTCCAATAAAGTGGTCGCTGGCGTCGGTGTCTACAATGAAGGCGCCACCTCGTTGTGGAAATCCCAAAATTGGAGCACTGCAAGGGTCTTCTTCAGGTGCTGGAAGGCGCCTTCGGCGCCCTCCATTCACACATAGGGTCCGTGATCTTCTGTCAGGCGGGTGAGGGGCTTGGCGATTTTGGAGAACCCCTTTATGAAGCGCCCGTAATGACTGCACAGCCCCAGGAAACTGCGCAAATCTTTCTTATCCTTTGGGCGAAGCCAATCTCTCAGAACCTGTGTCTTCTCCGGGTCTGTGGCCACTCCGGTTGCTGAGACTATGTGGCCCTAGAAGTTAAATTCCTTGTGGAATAACTGTCACTTCTTCGCGTTCAGCTTCAAGTTGGTCGCCTGCAGTCTCTGTTGACCCTTACTCAGATTCTCTAGATGGTCTTCAAAAGTTTAACCGACGATGATTATGTCGTCCAGGCATAGCAGGCAGGCGTCGTAAGTCAGTCCTCTCATCACTGACTCCATGAGGCGTTGGAAGGTAGCTGGTGCGTTGCAGAGGCCAAAGGGCATAACTGTGAATTGCCAAAGCCCTTGGCCTGTCGAGAATGGGGTCTTCTACTTGTCTCTCGAGTCTAGAGCTACCTGCCAGTAGCCCGAATACAGGTCCAGGGTAGAGAACCGCTGTGCACCAGCTAGCGTGCAGGCTGTCGTTAATCTGGGTTACGGGGAAACAGTCCTTCCGGGTGACAGCGTTCAGTCCTGTAGTCCACGCAGAAGCGTAGCTCGCCGTTCCTCTTAGTCACCAAGACTACAGGGAAACACCAAGGCTGTCAGATTCTTCAATCAATCCCCTGGATCTCATGTTCTCCAGCATGTCTCGTACCGCCCCTTCTTCGCCAGCGGAACGCGTCTAGGTGGTTGCCGAATGGGCCGGGCGTCCCCGATGTCGATGCGGTGAAGCACTCTGCCGGTGCCACCGTTGTCACTGCCACCTTGGCTGAAGACGCGCTGGAATCATCGGAGCAGTTGTCGAACTTTCTCCAGTTGTTCCCGGTCGGGTGGTCGGCCGCCCTCTCCAGTATACCTTCTAGCCGGGACCCCAGGTGTTGCGTCGGCATCGGCTCCTGAGTCTTGTCGATTGCTGTTACGCTTACCACGGGCTCGCAGGTTCCCAAATCCGTCCCGGCCTGCACGTCGTGATCGGTTTCCGTTTGATTTAGCAGTCTCACTGGCATCTCCTCTCGGCATGGCAGCAGTGCCCTGGCTACACATAGTCCGTGTACAGGCGTCTTGTGGTCCAGCATCATGCTCCTGGTTCTCTGGTCTTCCTGTCGCGCCGTCACCACCACCTCGCTCCTCGCGGAGACAAGCACGTCTTCGTTCAAGACGACCCTGCAGATTCCAAGGCGCTCTTCGGGTTGACGGAGTATAACTTCTCCGTTGAGCCTCAGGACCTTCCTGCCGACGTCGACCATCGCCTCGTGGCTCCTGAGGGCATCCAGTCCCAGAATCACCGCCTCAGCTTCCTTCCCGACGAACACCCAATTACGCACGGCACTCCGTCCCAAGGTCAGCTTCAGCAGGACCTCCTTCTCCACGGGCAAGGTGTCACCCGATGTCGTCATCAGCTGGTATGGTCGGCTCGGCTTCCTGGATGGTAAACCCTTGGCTATGTCGGATCTGATGATGCTCACGGTTGCCCCGGTGTCCACCAGTACGCGGCACGGCTTTCCTCTGACCCAACCATCCGTGATGAGGCTGTCATGCATCCATCATCCATGACGGCGCACAGAGTCACTCGAAGGGATGGTGGTGATGGCACCGACCTGCCTCCGGCCACGACGGTCCTTACTCGGTTCCTGCTGCTCTCCTTGGTGTGGGCAGTCTCTCTCCAGGTGTCCTGGCTGTCCACATTCCCAACACAGGCCACTGGGTCCTAGCCGGCGTCCCTCGGCTGGTCTTCTGTCCCCGGTGTAGCGGACACTCCTCGTTCTCGACGTCGGAGTAGCCGTCACCTCCAACCCCAATGCTGCCATCAGCGCTTCGTGGATGGCTGTGTAGTCACCGAGCATTAGGCGCTGACGTATCTCGGTGTCTCGTATCCCGTCGATAAATGCGTAGGCGGCTACTCGGGTTACGAACTCCGGCGGAAGGTCAACCAAGGCCTTGCTAGCCAGCTGCTCAATCGCCAGGGCGAACTCCTTCAGCGTCTCTCCTGGCTGCTGCGACCTTATCTTCAGCTGACTGCGGTAGGCTGCGGCTAGGCAGTGGTTCCCGAACCGGATCTCCAGGGCCTTCCAGATATCATTGGGAGCCGCCGCTGTCTGGACCGCGTTTAGGACTTCTGCGGCCTAGAGGCTGGCTATTAGTTGTGCGGCCTCTTCCTCTGGTGACCACTTGTTATGCCTGGCCACCGTGTCGAACGGACGGCGGAAGACCTCGAAAGTTGACACTCCGTCGTACTTGGGAGGTTTGACGCGCACAGATGTTGTGTCGCGTCCCGGTGCGTTGGCCTTCAAATCCTCAACCTCCTGTCGTCGACGTCCTCCACCATAGCGTTCAGGGACTTGACGCTGCTGTCGGCCTTTCCCTCCAGGTTGTTAACGCGGTTTGCCAGGTCTTCGAGGCATTTGATGTTATTGTCAGCCTTTCCCTCTAGGTCGTTAAAGCGCTCGTCTACTTGATCCATCCGCTTGCCAGGAACCGTGACGTCATCCCTCACGCCGGTCAATTGCTCTTCAAATTTTTCGGCGAGGGCCTCGTTCGCAGCCTTCAATTCCGTGGTCAGTTCGGCCATATTTGCAGTCAGATTGTGATTTTTCGTGTCCAACTTTGCGGCCAGGTCACTATACGCCGCTTCTGTTTTCGCAGTGAGGTTGTCATTCATCGTCTTTATTTCTTTCAGTTCCGCTGCCAGGTTGTTGTTTGCCGTCTCCGTCTTCGTTGTTAATTCGTTCATCTTCGCGGCCTAGTTGTTATTTGCCGTCTCCAACTTTTCTAAAATCTGTGCCAATGCAGCCTTCATCGCTGTAATATCCTCCTTACTGACACCAGTTGTGGCTTTGTCAGTTCGTAGAATTAAAAGTTCAATTACACAAACTCATAATGTCCTTTATTTCCACCGAATTACAGTTGGAACACTTGCCAATTCCATAGAATTACGTAGCGCACACAATTACAGTCCAACAGTTCGTCTGTCACAGGTCCACTCCACACACGCAATTACGTACAACTCCTCTGATACACGTGCGCAGTCTCCCAGTCCGTTCGCTAGCACTACGCTCTTCACGGCTGCTCGCCAAGAACTGAACTGATTTTTTTTTGAGTGGAAGAAAAATGCTTTTACGCACTAACCCTGGGGTTGGAGTGTGGGGCTCCACTAGGGGGATCGACCCGCCAGCCATACCCACTAAAAAACTTCCACCGGTGAGAAGTAGGGTGTGAATCGTAGCAGTACCGCTATCACACTTACGGATTCAAGGTGAGGAGATGAGGCCCACTCTAGAGCCTGGGCCAATGTGTAGTGTTTAACCCTCGCTTTTACTACATACGGCACCGCAGGCGGTGACACTGATAATACATGAGATGCAGATGGAGCACCGGTGGAATGAGATGGCGGGGGAAACCAGAGGTCCAGGAGAAAACCCGCCCCAGCGCCGTGTTGTCCACCACAAATCTCACTTTGCGGTCGCCTGGGATCTAACCCGGGTGGCCTTGGTGAGAGCCAAATGGTCTAACCACTGAGCCACGGCGCGGCCAGAGCCTGGGCCAGGCGAGATGTGGGCGCCCGGTCGCAAGTATGACCAGGGCCCTACTTGCGACATTGGATATTCTGGTGTGGGAATAGAGTCCCGTAGGGGAGGGGATCCGTCCCCTTCAGCTGCCAAAGTGCGGGCACTGCGGACCCTTAGCACTCGTGGTATCTCTGACGTTACTAGAGGAACCTCGGGCCGAACAGCCGAGCCCCTCCCGAATGGGAGTTGTTCGGAATGGGTTGGTCTCGAGGGGGCAGTGGTTCCCGTTAGCCCACGGGTAAATGGGTACTTACGGCCAGGCCGCCAGGGCCGCCTCCATTTCCATCCCGTCTTGACGTTGTGCTCAGCGGGGGGCTTTTTAAGAAATCAGATATTGCCCTATGGAAAGTGCCCCGGAGTTTCCATCGCTCCCGGGTAGAAGGAGGCCCGGGTCCTTGGTCCTACGGGTCCAGGACTAATGGGAGTAGAACCTCTGCGCTTAACTGTGGGAATAGAGTCCCCGTAGGGGAGGGGATCCGTCCCCTTCAGCTGCCAAAGTGCGGGCGCTGCGGACCCTTAGCACTCGTGGTACCTCTGACGTTACTAGAGGAACCTCGGGCCGAACATCTGAGCCCCTCCTTCGGGAGTTGTTCGGATTGGGATGGACTCGAGGGGGCAGTGTGTTTCCGATACCCGTGGGAATCGGGTACGTCTTCGGACGGGGTTGAGGGAAGCCATTAATTCTCCCGGGTACTAGCCTGCAAAGCTAGTAGAAGGTATGCTAGATCACCAGGTGGCCCCACCGAGGTCAGATCGGTAGTCTTCACCTTTGGTGTTGACGCGCGCAAGTGGCGTATCCACTTCCATCCCGTCTTGAGTACATAGGACCAGATGGGGGGGCTTGTTAGTCTCTAGGTCTTGCCCTATGGATAGCCCCACGGAGGACGCCGGGCGCCCTTTGGGACAGCTAGGATAACTCCCTGATCGAAGGAGGCCCGTGTCCTTGGTCCTACGAGTCCAGGACTAATGGGTGTAGGTCCTCTGCACTTAACTGTGGGAATAGGGTAAGGAATTCATGGTGTGCCTCCAAATGTGGCAACGTCTAAAGTCCTAGTTATCTCCTAGTGTGGTCCTGAAACAGAAGGACGGTGTCATGAGTAACTATGTGTTCTAATTGTTTGGTCTCAGGATAGAATGCCACTGAGTCCTGTGTCAATATTACATAAACAAGTTATTTGATACAGCTGCATTGTATTTTAAATGTGCCATATGGCCTCCAGGAGGGCCTCGTCATTCATTGCTTTTTTGTTGGAATACTAAACTCCGTGTCCATAGTTGATGTACAACTATTTCGGCAGAAGCTGCCATGTCAGTGTGCTTATGTGTATGATTTAATTAGTTATATACATTTATATACATCTTCGCTGGAACTGTCCTGTATGGAACAGGAACTTTAAGGGCCACTGTCAGTCGAAGTGTATGTGTATTTGTGTTAGCTAAGCCATGGCTGAGCTATATTTAGGGTGGTATTAAATTGTTCAGGTATTCTTGAATTGTGAGATCTGGTTCCCCCAGGCAGAGTCTTCTGTCGAACAATATCAACGTCGTTTGTGCTTGTCATATTGTGTATTATAGGTTCCTAGATCGCGAATAAGATGGTTCGGATTTTTGGACTTTCTTTCGTACAAATTGTAGCTTAAAAGCTTTATGTATTGTTTAATTGTGTGTAGCTTTAGCTCCTCGTGTATTAAATATGCCGGGGCGACCGGCGGGAGCGTCCACTGCAGCCCTTATATACGCAGGTCGCTGTGTCTGGAAGTTTCCGGCTCAGTGAAGCATCCCGGTTGTTCCAGAAGTCAAGGGGAGGGGAGGGGACGGTACGTGATACTTCCCTAACCATTCTTTCAGTTAGCACCCTAGATAAATGGGTAGGCGTGGGCTCAGTCCCTCCTGTCGCCTACCCAGCTCCAGTCGATAATTGGGTGACAATATCCTACATGACGTTGTTCATTAGCTTTTTCACAGTTAGTCTCGTTCCATTGCACAGTCGTGGTTGGTTAATATTACGAAGCACGATCACAATTGATTCTACATTTAATTTTACACATGTGAGGGAGGATTCCAGGCAATGCTAGTGAATTTAAAAACTCTGTGGGATAGTTAACCACGCCATCCTGGTTTATAACTGTCAACTGATTTGTACGGAAACAACTCCCCCGGAAGAAAATTCTGTATGGTCGCATTGAGATCATCCATATCTCAATGGATGATCTCAATTTGCCGCCAATATTGATAGTTCACTCAGACATTTATGGTTAGTGCTTTATGTGAAGATAAACACGCTAAATAAGCATCTGTTTCGAGTCTGTGAAGTGGCAGAAATATGTAGGTAATATAATTAATGCAGCCGAAGTGTCAACGGCTACCTTACCATGTCGAATGGCTAATAACTGGTTCAAAAACACATTTCCAGTTTGATCTTGTTGAAAAAAACACTCGCATATTAATTGTCAGCTGTAGTGGTTTTGCGTGCCACCACAAATTTGACGATTTTAGGCATGCGATTAGTTCGTCCGCAACAGTTGATCGCGGAAGCACTGGAAGAGTCTGACGAAAATGACCTGAAAGCAAAATCATTGCACCACCAAAAATGATTTTGTTGTCACGAATATCCTTTAAAGTTCTGCCCAGTACTTCCAGTGATCTCTTGTGGGCCATCGTGCATTCGTCCCAAATGATAAATTTGCACACATGTGAAAACTTCACCATTACCCTGGTTTTGGCGATGTTGCAAGCTGGTGTTTCATTGATTTGCATGTTCAGTGCTAATTTCAAGGCAAAAGGTGTAGTTCGTCCACCTTTGCAGCCATTTCAGATGAGGCCAATGCCAAAGCTGCTTCAATTTGTGATCTCATCCTCACCATTAACAATGAAATTAGGAACGCTTTTCCTGGCCCTCCCGGAGCATCAAGGAGGTAAATTCCACCAGATCCACTGTTCACAGCTTCTGTCAAAGTATCATACGCAATCCTTTGTTGTTGATTCAATTGTGGAACATTCGAACGAACTATTTCGGCCAATGCTTCAGTGTCGTACTGTTTCTCTCTTTGTAACTCGTGGTTAAATGGATCATGCGTATTACGAATGGGTACTGCCATGCCCAAACGTGACAATACTTTGCCATCAACAAACGCATGTATTCTATCATGACCAAAGCATAATTGTAAATTTCTGCAGTCATTTGTAGTATACGGATTCAAAGTTTGACAGCCCACGATGTAAAATATCCTCAGATATGTCATCCCTATATTTCACCACAAATCTTCCGGAGTAGAGATGAAACACGTCGATATGATTATCGCAAGCATATGCGAATTTGATGCAGCGATGAACACTAACGGAATCTTTGAGCGTATTATCCCAGTGCGAATCGTTCTCGAGCAACTGTAACAGTTGGCACATTTCACGGTAAATTTCAGTCTGGATAACAAACGATAAACGTTATTTAATAAAATATGGTAAGTAAGAGAGATTTGAAGACTTTGGAAAGGAGTGGAATCTTTCTACTTTATAATGCTTTTGTTTGTCGAAAATAAAAGTAGATGTATTCCGTAAGAGTTTGCGTGCGTACTTTTATATTTAGCTAATAATCCGGTCCATTGGGTTTTCTCAGCTTTTAAACCTTCCTTGGACTTATACAAATATTTCAAAACCAAAATAAGGCAAATCGATTCAATTATTTTCACCTGGCTCTGCCAGTACATCTCAACATTTTTGCAATGTATACCATGTTTTGTCATTTCTTAAATACATATACCTTAAAATAGCTTCTGAACAGGCATCAAGATTTAGTGGCAATGATTTTTCATTGGATCAGTTAGATTCTACATAAGCATTATCAGGATGATCTGATTTTCAAATAATCTTCCACAGAATAAAACGATTTTGAGTATAGGTACTCTCTAGCAGCATTTTTAAAAGCATCGAAATTATAAGTTTCTTTCTTTAAGATCATTAGGAAGAGTGTAAAATATTTTAATGGTTTCATAATGCACGCGGTTCTGGAAGCAAGAGAGTTTATAGCACGTGATAATGGATATTATACTTTTGTATAATGTTTATTCTATGGATTACATTGTTTGTTATAAATGAAGCTTGATTGCATACGAAGGATTTTAGGATCGGGAATATATACATGCAAGGAAGGTTTCTTCAATGTTCTAAAAAGATCTTTAAAGGAGCGTCTGCCGTGAACGTTCGTAATGATACTTATAACCTTCTTTGTTATAAGAAATGATTTTTTTTTTACTGAGTTGCCCTAAAATAATATTCCGTATTCCATGAAAATTAAAGTATACATTATTATGCACAAATCTGAGTGTGTCATATTAACCAGCAGAGTCGGATAGCATTAAAGAGCAGAGCTGAGTTTAATTAAGATATACTTTATGTAAGCTTTGCAATCTAAACATCCGCAAACTTGAAGGCCCAGAAATGTAATGCGGTCAATTTCTTCTAATAACGTACCATTAATCGCAATTTCTAATTGAGTAGGTATGTTACGTATGGCAAGTTATAAATTTAACAACTTTTGTCTTGTCTAGATTCAGAGATAATTTGTTTGCTTTAAATCAACATGATATTAAGTTCAAAACATAATTCAATTTAATTATATACTCATTTAAATTTGTAATGGACACGACACTAGTGTCATCAGCCAAAACAAGCACGTATTTAGAAGTAAATTTCCGGGGGGGGGGGGGTGTCCAAAAAGTCTACGTTGAATTATTTGCTTTTAATAATCAACCGGGAATGTGTTTTGTCATGTTAGTAAAAAATAACAACAGATGTAATATATTACATTCACATGACTTTCTCCACCCAAGCTTCTACAAATTGTTCTTAGAAAAGTTTGTTTTTGTCCTGTTTCTTTGAATAAAGTCTGTATAAAGGCCTTTAATTACATATTTTTTGTTCTTATACCTGGAATAAAGTGAAATAAGCAATAATCAGATATTTAAAAAACAAACAAATGATTGATGCATTTGAAATATTAGCTCTCCTTGAATGAAAAAGGGTCTAGGAACCTACAAGTTCGAAATTACATACCATTAAGTATCTTAGAATTCTAATCACCAACAAAAAATATATCGGAATTAATTAACTTTGCAACACATTATTGCAATTGACATTATTTGTCTTTTAATGAATTCTACAGCCGCTGTGCAGCAACTTTTCGTTTATCTCTAAGGTTTAGAATAGTTATATAGACTTTACTTCCAGTAAAGTGGACTTTAGAACTTATCCTCAGAAAATAAACAATAGGCATTTTATTTGTTATGTAGCTCTCTTAAATATGTGTTGTTTAAATTAAAATTATGAAGCCATATTTTGACGATTTTCTCGAAAGTCTTCCTTTGACATCCTTGAAAGGTAACAATATTAAATCCTACATTTGGTATCCCTCCAATATTTGTGTTCTGTAATATGCTATTAGCAAACACAAAAAAACATACATACTGGAGCGCGCGTGCGAATTCTTTTCTTTTTTTAAGTTTTTTCCCCCTGTTCTGATGTCCTCAAAACTTGCATTCCTCGTGTCATTTCGATATCAAATGTTTAAATGGAATATAACACGTTTGTGATTACTAAGCACATGGTAGAGGCACTGCACATTAATGCCGTACACCGACATGATTCTCTCTGGTTCTCACAGTTTCACTATACATATAAAGCACGATTGCTCTATTCCGTATCGTCATCAAACTGTTTGGTTATAAATGATTTCAACTGGAGCCCACCTCCATCCAAAGTGTGGTGGTAGCGTGTCTGACTCCCGGTGAAGAGGTAATGGCCAACCTTGGTGTGCAAGGGGTGGGAGGGTTTACCTCCACCCACAGTTTGCGAAGATAAAATGCGAAGTTTCATTATGAGAGCAAGCGAGTGAAGGGGAAATGCTTTCATGAGGAGGGATGAAGTAACAAAGTCCAGCCTCTGCTCATATGAGCGAAAGTTGGGCACCGCAGAAGCGAGTTCCTATCGAGATCAAGATAAGTTTCCTTAATAGGACATTTTACAGAGCTTTCCCTTCTTAAGAAGATGAATGTCGGGTGTATCTTATGTTCTAGTTTCCCTGAACTGATTTGATGGTATTACCCTTTTCATTTACTGCCCAATATAATTATCCGGTTAAAGGACTTTAAAGTATTAAAGATGAGTAAATAAAAAACTAGGTTTCTTATGAAATTATGCAGCTGAAAAATAAAACAATTTGCAATCTATAGACTGTCTAATATATATATCAAACTTGTATAGCTTGAGATGTTTTCAAAATAGCTGATACAAGGAAAGTAGAAATTGTATAATAGTTGCATATTTTATGAGCTCCACGTCTCTTTTAGCCTGATGTATTTATCTATTATACCATGGTTTCTTAGTTAAATAATTGTTGAAATTAAAGAGGTGTTTATAGTCTATTTCCAGAACATTCAAGATTGTCGAGTCTCAAACATGCAGCATTTTAATCGGAATCATTAGACATGTTTCTCAGAACATAAAAAATTGACAAAAGCTCTTCCATCCAAAGGAAGATGTTCACTTACTTTGGTCAGTGACCCTTCTTTCAGTTTAAAGAATAACTCAGTTCTGAAGACAGTTGGAGCGGTTCCCCTCCTTGTGGTTTGGATTTATATCACACGATGCGGTGACATATCTGAAGAAGCATTCGTCCCGTCGTGAGGTCTACGCACCACACGCGCAAAAGTTTCGCGCTCCCTCGGTGTGGCGATGCTTGTAGAAGCCAAACCTTACCTTGATGTAGAAGCGATGAACCTTTCGTCTAAAAGCCGTGAAGATGGCGTTTTCGAAGATTTCTATAAATCCTCTCTCCGGCAGCTGCGGCGAGCGATGAGATTTGAAACTTCTTAGGCGTGGTATCGATACAAAAGGGATTTCACTTTTGGGCAACTATGGAATAAAATAATTAATACCTTTTTACTTTACTTGGAATTATATTTCTCTACATCATTTTCTCCTTTACATGCGACTTTTTCCACTTACTATATATTAATTTTCTCCTTTTATTTATAAATGATGCAACGGTTTTTTTTTTTTTACTTAAATTATTTATCGTAGCGTCGCGTCTTCGATGTATATTTTAAACGTTCACTAAACGTTCATAAATGATGAACTCCAATAACTTCTAATAGTTTCAAGAAGTCTTTTACTGAAAACGTGTCCACCCTCTTTGAGAGTTCAAACCAGAAAAAAAAAAAAAAAAAAAAAAAAAATTAAGAATAAAATCATTGGTTCTTTTTTCTGTTTTGGTTGCTAAGTTACCGTAATACTTAATCCTGATTAGTCCTACGCGGTCCTACGTAACAATTTGAGATTTCAATAAACCTAAGCATTTGTTGCATCATCTATATGGCCTGCTTGGTTATTAACTTAAGTTGAATTACAGATGGCCATGTTTACCTAATATGTCCATATATGCAATATCAGCTTCACAGTTCTGAGAACACGCTAAGGGTGCACAATCGGGAACAAAAGAAAGAGTCGCAGTTTCAGATTCATTTAATCATTCAGCCGTTGTTGTCTAATATTTTTCTCATATATGTTTATTGCTTGTGAAATTATTTTTGAGGGGATAAAAGTACTTATTAAGAGTTTTCATCGCACTGGAAGGCTTTGTTTTGTAACTAGCCATTCCCTTTTTTTTACTCCATTACAAGTGAAGATGATAGTTAATGAATAATAACATTCTCTGCAGACCGTCGCTGTAGCATAGTGTGGTAGGTGATGTTCGTGCTTCTCCCAGAGACAGAGTTTTGATTACTGATTGATGTTTCACCCGGGTGAAGTTTCTTCCCAATGTTTCCTCACCACTTGAACCTTAGTATTTTTTTGTAATTTACGTCCTTTGACTTTTTAAGTCATATCGGACGATGAATGGAATGGGTGAAATGATGCTCAAAAGAGCCCAGGGTCCAAGGAGCTTATAGTTACAACACATTCGTCTTTTAGGATAAGGGAAAGCCTTATCCAGGTAACTCAACCTGACCGAGATTCGAAGTCGGGACCTCTTGAACGTGAGGCGGACATGCTACCACCACGCTACCGAGGCGGGCACTTGATCCTTTATATTTGGAAAACTTAGGCTCCTCTCTTGCATTATTTGGTCATTTGAAAAAGTATCTGAAAAGTTGCTAATCTGTAAGCCCCCTTAAGAAAGTTTACGTTCATAGTTTCTAAAATATTCTTATTTACCTTTTAGGTATATCACATTTAAAGAATAAATTAGATACTTTATGTAACTTTTCTGAAGTAGAAATTGATGCTTAAGTTTTTAAATGACCATAAAATGTAAACATTTATTTGCTGTATATTCGGTAATTGACCTTGATTTTCTAATAATTAGTATAATAACAACTGATATAATTCTGCAGGTTGCTTGTATAACTTACATAACTTGATGTAATCTTTCACTTAAAACATTACACTTACACGTGAAACAAATTTAATGTAGTTCTGACAAAGAATACGTGATTGTATTTTACTAGCTTAACATTTTCATAATCTTGAGCATCAAAATAAATAATCCAACCAGATTTTCTAAAAATCTCCGCAGTCCTTAAAGTTATTGAGGACTTTCAATCCACATGCATTAATAAACCAGACAATCTGTAAACAGCGGAGAGTGTTGTGTTACAGAAATTAGTTATTTTTATTAAGGCGTATCTCACCTACATCACATGTTCTTTAGGTGCAATATCTACTGCTGCATACTGTATTCAGGGGACCCAAATGACCTTGTTGTCGACCCGCCCTTAAACCCCAAATCACTCATTCACTCACTGTATTCAGTTATGAATTCCATAACTAGTGCACTCATGCTCTATTACTTTTTAGCTCTTTTTTTTCACATTTAGTTCTATTCTGCATGCATCCTTTGTAACTTCGTGTCTGCTTGACAATGAATAGAGAGGTTAAGATGAGAAGATTGAATAAACTTTTTGATTTATCTTAAACTAAATTTTATTTCAACTATCTATGTATTTATTAAAAGTTTGAAATGACAGTTCATTTGGGGGGAGTCCGGACCCCTGTTAAATACGTCCCTGTTGTGAGCGTACAGAAGAAAATGACTGGTTCTTGCATGACGACAATGCACAAAGCCATATCTCACTGACAGTTTTCAGATATAAGTACTGTTCTCCATCCTACCTATTCTGTATATTTATATATTGCTTCAGGGATGACAGTACAAGTGTTGTGTTGGGTTCATGGCTTTATTCTGAAAACCTTTTGATCATACTTTTTATTGCTATTGCAATTGTTCATAGTTTTTTTTAAAAGTATTGTTTAAAAGAGTACAGAACTTAAAGGCCATGATATACCAACCCACTTAACTATATACATATAAAGAATGGTGGATAGTGAATGTAAAATGTCATTTAATGGGATTAAAACTGGATAACATTTTTTGTAAAGTAAACATACATCCTGGATGTTAACATCATATTTATTTCAAATATTAAACAAATATCACAGTCTTATATAGCACAGCAAATTAGTGAGATATCAAACTCTTTCATTTCTCTTTGAAAACAAAAGAACATAGTTTTGTTACATGAAAGATTCACTTGTATGTCAACAGTTAACACAAGTCTACATGTACACAACACGGACAATACAAGATACATATGCATGTGATACAAATACATCTGACAGTTTAATATACACAAGACTAAGATAAATTTAAAACATAGTTTAAGTAGATGTAAAAATTACCATAAAGGTAAAAATGAATTTGGTATGCTTTTAATGAATGTGGACTCCAACCAAATGTAATTCACAAATAACCAATAAGAATTGCAAATTTAACAAAACGCATTCTACATAAATACTAGCAATAAGTGAAGCATTAAGTACTAGTTTGACTCAAAATTATATTAATTTTGTGCTTCATTGTATCATAGTCCTCACACATTGGAAGAATCAATTTATTCAGACTTTACCAGTAAAACTTGCATGGATTGGTTAAATTATGGAAAATGAATTGTCATTAACAGATATTGCTTCTCTTACCTGTAACCCTTGTTATACTTTGTGTGTGTTGGAAAGTCAGAAATAGGAAGTATTTCTTAATGAAAGACATGAATGCAATTTATTAATCATCGATAAGAGGAGTATTGTAATTAAAATATAATTAAAAGATTGAATAATTTTAAATTGGAAATAATTCAATTATTTTGCAATTGTGTGAAAATTTTATTTCCTTGCTCTGCACTACACCCTGAATCCAGAGTTCCCAGGTTCTACTGACATGAGCTATGCCAGAGAACATCTAGTACTTCCAGAGTTATCATCTTTCCTTTTCTCCACATACCAATATATAACATATTGTTACATAAGGCACCGCTTCGTGGGACTCATGGCTTCATCATCAGAATTCCCAATCTCTCCAAACATATTAAGCAACCGTTACACAACATGGGGATCGTAGCTGAATAAAAATATGTTACATACCATACAAGACGGCCATAAAATATATGTTTGGTTGATAACTGTAGTAAACATTTATATGGGAAACAGGAGATACTTGACACAGAGCAAGAGTGAAAATTTATATAAAATATGAAATTCAGTAAGCACTGAACCTTTCAAATGTGTAGCTCATACTCTTGACATTAAAGGAGTTTAAATTGTCTAACAAGAATACACTCTCCTTTTGGCAAGAGAAAAACAAGATTGGAAAATTGAGTTGATGTAATATTGAAATTAAAAACAAGTATTTATAAAGCCGTTGCTCTGACCTTCAGCTGTGGCAGGCTGTGTTTGTCCTTGTTAGTTATTAATTATTTTATTAGTGCCAAGTTTCAAACGAAGCCATGAACTTTATGATTCTATTCCAAATATATTAGCTTCAAAAACTTACTGGAATATTTCATTTTCTTTTTATGATAGTACACAAAGGAATCCTATTCAGATTTCTCTGAATAAGTTTGTCTCTGCAAGGTCCACAAAATCTTCAGGAACTTCTATACTTCTATGAACTTTTAGATGTGACATTTGCTCTTCCAATTGCTCTACATACTTGAACTGTAAATCATCACACTCTTCTACATATAAATCACGTAATTTGGTGAGATCACGGGGAATAAGATGAAAGTTCTCGCCAGTTATTCTTGTTATATTCATTTTCAAAGTTTGTAATTCCCTGCACTTCAATAAATATAGTAAACTAAAGTCACTAATCCAAGGACAGTCACTAATATCTAAATATTTCAGATTTTTACAACTTTTAGCAAATATTTCCACTGCCAAATCTGAGATAGGAGTATTATTAACATCCAAGTATTCTAGATGAATGCACCTCCTTATATACTTAAAATCGTTACCATCTGTGAACCAACAACATCGCAAAATAAGGATTTTCAAATGCACACATTTATCCAAAATATTTTCAAACTGCACTCGATCTAAGCAACATGAAGTTAAATCTAGTTTCACTAAATTAGATGTTGTGCTTTTCCGTAAATTTCTTGCAATTACTGAAAAATCTTCTTCTGCATAGTCAGTAACAGCAAGATGTTTTAAATTTGGTAAGTCAAACAATGGCATATCTGGCAATGTTTCTAAACTGTATGCTAAACGCAGAGTTTGTAACTGTTTACAGGACTCTAAGTGGCGCATCATTTCTACAGAATTTCTACTTAGAGCAGCAAACTTGGAAAGTATCTGTTTCTTTGCTTTTAAAAATAAAATAATATCTTCTATAAGAAACAAATGTCCTCCCAAATCAATCTCATGCAGCAATGGACATTCAGCAATTTCTTTTAAGAAAAAGCAGTTCTCAACATTTAATGGATATTCTAACAGTCTTAAACTTAACAGTTCAGGTAATTGTTGTATGAGAGTTGAATATTTAATTTCATTTTCACTTCCTGTGCCTGATAATGGAAATGCTAAATGCTGAATTTGTGGTAAAGTTTTTACAATTGTTTCTAAATGGGAGACAGTAAATTTCTGATTGTGATGTAACTCAAGACATGTGATATATTTGTTACTTTGAAATAATGTCTGGATCACCTTGTTAGGTACAGGTCTTGTTGCAACTACAGCTCGAAGTGCAGGCATGTTTTTTAGCAGCATAATTATATCTCTATCTGCCATTTGCTTCTCAAAAGTGAACACATAGTCTCTCCAAAAGCTTATGTCTTGTACTATCGCTTTCCAGCGACTATCCACATGTTGAATGTTAAGGACAAGCTCAGGAATATCCAAATAACTGAATATTTTCACAAGCAGCTCATCTGGCAGTTGGTAAAAACTTCCACTGGATGCCATTATGAGGGAAGTAGGTCGTCCATAAGCTGTAACAAAGTACAGTTTGTGTTCTTAAACTCTAATTAAATAGCACATGCAGAACCTGTAGCTGATATAATGAAACTTGTTAAAATGAGACACTGAATAATCCTGGATCCAGAGGGATATATACGTATATTTATTATAACTTGCTCCAAAGTTAAGTTATATTGGATGATGAATGAAATTATGTTCAAATGAGTACAGGGTACACAGAGCTTAGTTACCAGACATCAATTTTTATATTGCCTGTTACGGAATTGGAATTAGAAGGTGTAGTCCAGGGTATGAAGGCCAAATATTCATCTGGAGTTGATGAAGTATCAGATGTTATCATTAAAAAAGTTATACATCCAATAGCTAAGCCACTAGTCAGTCTCTATAATGCATCATTGCAATCGGGTGTATTTCCAGATAAGTTAAAAGTATCAAAAATTAAGCCACTTTATAAAAAAGGGGAGAAGAATAAAAGAGAAAATTAGAGACCAATATCAGTCGTATCATCATTTTCTAAAATATTTGAAAAACTGGTTCATAATAGAATGATATCATTCATCTCAAAATACAACCATAACAGCCATGGGCAGTTTAATAAATAGAATTCAAGAAGCTATTGATAAAAGTTAGTAGTTGTGGGTTTATTTTTAGACTTAACGAAAGCATACAATGTTTTAGATCATGAAATACTACTCAGGAAATTAAATAAATATGGTTTTAGGAGTATTATGAATAATTGGGTTAAATCCTATTTAAGTGATAGAAAACAGTTTGTAGAACCTCAGTTTGAAAATACAGGAAAATTAAATACAGTTCAGTCCAAAGTGAGAGAAGTTAGGCGAGGAGTTCCACAAGGATCAGTCCTGGGCACCTTGTTATTTTTGTTGTACATAAATGATTTGCCAATTGCCATTAATTCCACAGACTTATTTTATTTGCAGATGACACTAACATCCTAATAAAAGGAAACAATCAAGAAAGTGTACAGACCAAACTCAATGATAATCTATGTAAACTGCACACATGGTTTCAGACGAATGAACTAATTATAAATAAGGATAAGACAATTGCCATTTCATTCCATACTTGCCAAAATAGAAATGTGGTCAAACCTCCAATAGTATTTGATAAAACAGCCATTAGCTACAATAGTGAAACAAAATTTTTGGGATTACATATGAATGAGAACATGAAATGGACCACACATAATCAACATTTAATAAATACACTGAGTTCCATTTGTTATTTGCTTAAACATTTGAAAAGCTTAATAAATTTAGCAGCACATTGAGAAATATATATTATGGTTACTTTCACACTCAGTTACAATATGGGATAGTGTTCTGGGGGGGAAAAGGCAGATAGAGTCTTTAAACTTAAAAAAAGAGTGATAAGGATACTAAGTGGGGTGGATAACAGAACATCTTGCAGGCCATTATTCAAAAAACATCAAATATTACCTCTAGCGTGTATGTATATTTTGAAATTAGTGATCCATGTAAAACAAAATAAACTACAAATACAAAATTACAAAAATGCCAATATTCACAAATACAATACACATCAGAATGATGACTTTCACATTCAAAGTTGTAGAACGGAAATCTTCAGGTCTAGTGCTATCAATAAAGGTATAAGATTATACAACAGACTACCAGAAAATATTAAACAAATGATGAGCCTTATACATTTTAAAAAGGGAGTAATACTCTTTATACTGCAACATTCATTTTATTCTGTAAATGAGTTTTTAAATGTTAATTAGTTTTAAGTGATTGTAAATAATGACAATAGCCATTAATGTAATTTTTATACTATGACGTGTCTGATATCAATCGAAAGGACAAAATAAATTGAATTGAATTAAATCATGAAATAGAGTGAACTCCACATTTGTGAGAAATTGCTTTTATATAGTACTTCTCTATGGTCTTTATATGGTTTATATTTATTTGCTTTTTCTACTTTAGACTTTTGTTGGATCCTGTATCTGTTACAGTTTTTAGTCTTATGTAACTTTTTATATTTATCTTTGTATCTTGAACTGACGCGTCCTATAACATATGTATTATGTTCCAAAGGATGAAATAAATACAATACAATACATTATCTTTCAGGATAAGGAAAAACCTCCAACATTAAGTCATATCAGACGATGAATGAAATTATACTGAAATGAGTATAGGGTACATAGAGCTTAGAGTTACCAGACATTCATCTTTCAGGATAAGTGAAACCTCCAACGTCATGACGATATTAGACGATGAATGAAATGATGTTGAAATGAGTACAGAGTACATAGAGCTTAGAGTTATTAGACATTCATCTTTAAGGATAAGGAAAGACATCCAACGTTAGGTCATATTGAACAATGAATGAAATTATATTGAAATGAGTACAGGGTACATAGAGCTTAGAGTTATCATTCATTTTTCAGGATAAGAGAAAATTTCCAACATTAAGTCATATCGAACAATGAATGAAATGATGTTCAAATGAGTACAGAGTATATACAGCTTAGAGTTATCAGACATTCATTTTTCAGGATAAGGGAAAACCTCCAACGTTAAGTCTTATAGAATGATGAATGAAATGATATTGAAATGAGTACAGGATACATAGAGCTTAGAGTTACCAGACATTCATCTTTCAGGATAAGAGAAAACCTCCAACATTAAGTAATATCGGATTGAATGAAATGACGTTCAAATGAGTACAGGGTACATAGAGCTTAGAGTTATCGGACATTCATCTTTCAGAATATGAGAAAACCTCCAACGTTGTCATATCGTATGATGAATGAAATTATGTTCAAATGAGTACAGGGTACATAGAGCTAAGAGTTATCAGACATTCATCTTTCAGGATAAGAGAAAACCTCCAACGTTGTCATATCGGATGATGAATGAAATGATGTTCAAATAATTAAAGGGTATATAGAGCTTAGAGTTATCAGACATTCATCATTCAGGATAAGAGAAAAGCTTGGAATGACCTCATCACCCTGTCTGAGATTACACTTCCCAACCTCTTGAACAAACATAACTTGAGCAACAAGAGTTTTTTTTTCTACATAAGGTAGACAGCCTACCACCTAGGTTATAGACGTGGGCAGCAGACCATTTTAGAAAATCAGAAAAATTCAATTTGAAGTTTAGAAAGGAGGGTAAACAACTTAAGGAGCAAACTGGAGGTTCTGTTGTATTTTCAACACCAAGGAAGAAAGAAGTACGCCTAAAGACAATAGAAAATTGTTTGTGGGATGAAATTGAGAAGTGTGTTTTCCGCAAAGTTGTTCATGAATGGTACAATATACTGGAAGGCCGCCTCGGTAGCGTATGTGCCTCATGTTCAAGGACCAGGGTTCGAATCTCGGTCAGGTTGAGTTATCTAGACACGGTTTTTTTTCTTCGGAATTTTGCTTTACCCTGAAAGATGAATATCGGTAACTACGCTCTATGTACCCTGTGCTCATTTGAACATCATTTCATCCAAAGTATAAACTTGAAAGAAGCGTAGGGACAGTGAAGCACAAATTAGTATAAAAGTGAATCGAGAATATATTGACACATTGCTTCACTCACACTGTTTATTCACAGGACATGTTTCAAGAGCTCTTGCTCCTATCCTCAGCTGATACTCGACTAGTGCAAGTTGTAGTGGTTTCTTCTTTCTCCGTATTGTCAATAGATGGCGTGATGTACTTGTCAAAGAAGTCCGGTGGTGGAGTTTCAAAATTCATGACTCTATGACGATTTTTGTTAATGAAGATTTTTTCCCATACGGAAAGGTCTATGGGGTGATTAACGTATTTTATTAGAGATGTTTCCAAATTGATGTCATGTCTAGTATTCAAAAAATGAAAAGCCACTGCTGATTTTTCGAGTATCAGCTGAGGATAGGAGCAAGAGCTCTTGAAACATGTCCTGTGAATAAACAGTGTGAGTGAAGCAATGTGTCAATATATTCTCGATTCACTTTTATATCATTTCATCCATTTTATTCGTCTGATATGGCTTAACATTGGAGGAAGTAAATTAAAAAAAGAAGTAATTGCAAAAGTAAAGAAGGTCCATCCGATTGTGATTGTGACAACAATAAATATATTTTCAGTGACAATGATAAGGAAGAACTAGCATGAGTGTTGTGATGTCAAGCTTGATAACAATGGCAATGAAGGTCTCACTGTTTTTTTTTTTTTTTTTTTTTTTTGCCAATATTAGTCCTTTTGAACTATGTTAAATTAAATGTATATAATGTAAAATGGTCATCCTTAAATAGCGTCATACTGCATGTAGACAAGTAGCGCCAGATAAAGTGGTTTTGACATTTACTCTGTTTAGTTCGTTTAGTTTGATGCAGGGGGTGTTAACTGGGATAGAGACTCTGATTCCACATTAAGCTTCTCGAAACGGCCGTGCGACGATTGAGCGCTGCACATCAACTTTAAAATCTGTCGGTGTCAACAGAGGTCACTCTTTAAACAACTTTAAAATCTGTCGGTGCCACAGGGTGGCCACAGGTCAGTGTTATCGGTGTCGGTATCTAAGCCAACCCAAATTAAACGTGAAAAATGGTCATCAATTTGTAAAATTCGCAAGACATATAGGGCCTGCGATGGCATATGAGCAACAAGAAGGAAGGGAATGGACTTTTACAAAGACCTATCAGTAAGTAAGATGTTAGCATATAGCTAAATACCAAAAATTAATATCATAACTTAACCTGAATTGTACCTTCATACACTTTCATTTGTAATTAAATTCTTCAGATTATGTAGCAGTTTATAAAGTAACAAGGATGTTTTACATGAAAAAGCATTAGTTTCACTAACCTTGTTACTTAACTATTAATGCAAAATCATTTTTTTCTTTTCTTTTAGCTACCTCATCATCTCAGGCTACCAGGAATACGATGGCAGAAATCAAAAGTGCTGCAGGATTAGAAATTTTGTGTTTATTGTTTTGGTGATGTGCAGTGATCTTCAGGAACATTATTAACGTAGAACAAAGCTTTTTTTATCACCTATACAGCAATTTATTGTGGCTTATCAGATATTTCTTAAAGTTTGAGTTTCATTTCAGTATCAGTGGAAAATTAACAAAAACTTTGAGGAGTGTTGTGACCAGTATGTTCTAAATTTTCAGGAAAAGTGAAGTTATTTTAAGCAGTTGATTGGATATATTCGTTGGTTTTGTGTTAGAAGTTTTAAATTTAAAATATTTGAGTCATATATAACAGTCCATGTAATGTAAGTAGTTTCCAGTTTAAATTACTGCAAAACTAGCTTTCCTAAATTACAGCTATTTTGTAATTTACATTTGATTTCCATGAGTTCATATAAAACAACAGTAAGCCACAATTAAACACCATATTATGTGATTTCTTCAATATTTAAGCTTTGTTTTGGGGGTGGGGTTAATTTAGTCCATATAATTAGCTGTCATCAAAGACAGAAATACTTAAACAATTTCTTATTAGCTTTATAGACATATCTCTTTGCATGTTGTTACATATCTTTAATTCTCATACTTTTTGTACTAACATGTGTACAACAAACTTATACAAAAATATTTTCAAAAAAATTCTTCCATCTCAGACTACATTTTAGATGAAACATTTGTGCATTTCAGCCACAGTATTTTTCCAGGATTATGTAATCTAAAATATATGAATTGCTTATAAGGATGTATTTGCAATATAGAATATGAGTAGTTGTCATGCAGTTTTTGAGATTACTCACTCAGATAAGTGAGTGAGTAATCTCAAAAACTGCATGACAACTACTCATTCTATATAAAATATATCTCACTTTTAACACTTGACAATGTCTTCTTTAAAATGTATTTGCAATGTTTGGTGGCAGCATCTGTTTTTGATAATGATATACTGTTTGCCTTGTGTATTTCATGCTTCGCTGTGTCATTGTAACCCAAGTATGTGAATTTTCAGATATACCAAAACTGTGGCTGTGGAATTGTACAGAATTCAATTCTCTTTGATTTCTGTAGAATTTCTTTGTTTATAACTGGCATTATCTGTGTTTACATATAAACTGGGGACTTAAATTAAAATATTTGGGCAACATGCTTGGATATGAACTTTTATAAAGTTTTTCTTTAAATTTCAATGATATTTTAAAGAATTAGGTTCTCTTAACCTTACTCATCAGTGTATAACTACATTAGTGATAAAGAATGTCATAGTTTTTAACAGCAAATTAAAAATATGATCTGAGATTCCATAAATTCAGTTTGTTCTCTCTTGTTTAATGCAGTAATCACTATGTAATATTGTACACACTATGCCAAATAATGTACCTGAATAGCCATCTTAGACAAGATCTGGTGGGATTAGAATTGATCTTGTGAAAACTTTAAGTTTCAAGTGCAAATGTGCATTGCAAGGAATTATTAAAATGTCATTGCGCCATCGTCATCATTATATGCCATTTTTACATTTATTTCCAGTATTCCACTTATTCTTAAAATATGTACAATGTTGCTGCAGCTAGGACTTAGACAGAGAATGACATGTTCTCAAATTAGTAAAGCTTCATAATAAACAATAGGTAGGGGTAGTAATATAAAGCATTTTGATTTTTACATTTAGCATTTTGTAGCATTTATACATTTGCAATTTAGCATTTTATAGCATTTTGAAGAAAATTTGAGTTAATTTTGTTAAATGATGAATATTAATATTATTTATATGAAATGTAAAACACATTTATGGAGGGTTTATTAATGACGGTGAGTTAAAAGTGCATAAAAAGTCAATTTATTTCACATTAATATAGGTTAAAGTAATACGCAGAAATATAGAACAATCTGATACAGACTAAAGCATATTGCATAACACAAAAAAGAAAAATCCATACTGATGTAGAACACAATAAATAGAAAATGAACTAAATTATCCTAGTTTATGATTCAGTAATGCTGTTGAATGAAAGCTCTGAACATATTTCAACATTCTGTTCTGTTGTTTGAGTCCTCCTGTCACTCACAATCAAATTTTATTTACTGAAATATCTTTCAGAATCTACACTGTTGGTAGCATCCCAAAAACATTGCAGAGCTACTTGGGCAAACTCTGGGTATTTGAGCTTAACAGCCAACATGCGTTACATGCAGTGATGCAAAGCCTCATAATTTTGAAAAGCAGATATAGCCACACCTGTATAATGCACTTATTGTTTCATTCCATTGAACAGATAAGGGATTATGGACTGTCAAAAGAAATAATGCTTAGATGTGTAAGCATTTTAATTAGACCTATTAACAACTCAGACAATTCCAGCACTTTCACAGCATAATTAAAACCACAAACAGCAGCAATGCTTCTGAGTGTAACCTTTCATTGATTTACTTATGTGACACACATTCAGTTGTATGTCATAGCCTGAGTGATTTACACTATGCAGGGAGCACCAATTGTCGTCTTAGTACATATATAGCTTAAAGTCTTATCAAGTTAAAGTAAGCCATTTACCAAAACAGTTGCTGTACCAAGCAAATCATACTCCACAGTCAGATAATTACATGAAATTTTGTCCTGTTGGAAGATGCATTTTGCATTAAAATTTATTTTTAAAACTGCTTATTTTCTTTTTTCACAATTATTACTGTGCTTATACATGTCATTAAAGCATTTACAAATTCAATACTGTAATATTCCTGTGTTTCAAAGACAAAGTTAAGCTTAGGATAAAAAAAATGAATGATACAGTTTTTATGTACTTAATATCTTCTTAGATTCATTGAACTGTATGTTTCATTCAAATCATAATCATTTATACTGCATGTGTGAATGCTAATCCAAAGTATATAAAATAGTGTCTTTTATCAATGTATGTCTTTGCATCATGTACTAATTTAATATCATGAATCAATCACAATTTTTCAGGTTTTTCTTTGAATATTCTTTTGTAAACTTGTGCTGAAAATGATGTATGTACTAGAGAGCTTTTGAAATTCTTAGTAAATATAAGCTATTCACAGAGCTTCTTTGTTTTCTATTAAAAGAGATTAGTGATACTTTTTGTACACAGTTATTTGTATCTTCACTTACAATTTATATATACATTTCTTTAATAATGTTTTTCGTTTTTTGTTGTTTTTTCTTTTTGATACTTTCCTTCCAGGGAATTTTTCAACTTTATTCTGTGTTCAAAGAAATTACATTACTCATGACCTTGTTATATCCTTTCCTGTTTTCCAGTACCTGTAGAATTCATTGATTTAGTGTCAGGTTTTCTTGTACTTATAACAGTAACAAACTTAGGAATTCACACTTCAGGGAAAGGAAGTACAAGTGTTATGTATAGCTCTACAGCATCTTGAGTAATCTTATTCTGTCAAAGTTGCAATTGTTTCTTAAAGACCTACTTATTTATTTATTACATGAATATAAAAGCTATAATGTTTAGTGGCAACAAAACATCAAGTTTGGAAGATCAAGTTTGGAAGTGGCTTCTGAGACCTTTTTCCGAATTTAATTGGTCAACTTCTTTCGAAGTCACATCTCGCACAGTGATGAATAATTTACGCACATTTGCTCACCATATTTAGCGCGTAATATGCTAATATGTGAAAAATGAATTGTGCCGTAAATTATTCATTGCTGCACGAGATTAGGCTTCGAAAGATGTTGGATTCAATCTGTCGCTGAACACGGCATGGAAGTTTGGGGGGAGACGAATGTACCATAGAATCGGTCGAAATAGAAGTTCACTGCATTACCGAAGACATCACTTAGCTGGCATTGAAAGGTTCAGGAGGAGCGCCCTATGCGTCTTCAATTTTTACCACGGAGTTGGTATTAAACTGTGTTTTGATGCATTCATTGAAACGCCACTGTCTATCTGGCCGCTAGCACTCCGCTCCCAACCACAGTTGGCCGCTCGTAACGTCACACATGTTTACGTCGTTCAGCCGTGAAGTATACCAGTGGCGTGTGTGTGTATATATATAGTTTAACCTGCTTTATACGTAATCCAGTTATAGTAATACGTAAATATATACAGGAACGAGATACTCAGGCGGCAATATCCTCAGTCGTGCAAATGTTATACGGTAGATCGGAAAGTAGATTCATACGAGAACTGGCCCTTTAAAAATATATATATATTTGCTTCCGACCTATGAATTGCTTGTACATATGTATAGTCATCAGTGATGGAAAAACCCGGAAAAATACTTATCCAGGTAACTCACCGTGATCCAAGTTCGAACTCGGAACCACTTGAACCTAGGCTGTTTAGGCATTGCGAAAAGTTGTAGTGAAAAAGCTCTTTAATGTATTAATATGTTTTGCAAAATGATCTGTATGCATTTAATACAAGGAAAGTGAAATAGGCCAAATTATTAACTGAATAGCTTAAAGAGGGACTAATTTCTAAATAATGTTTGCTTGTAATAACTGTATTGTTTGTAAATTGTTATACATGCAGGTCTACTGTATTAATTTAAACGATGCAATATGCACACGATCGATATTAGCGCCTTCTTCTTCTTCTTCTTCTTCTTCTTCTTCTTCTTCTTCTTCTTCTTCTTCTTCTTCTTCTTCTTCTTCTTCTTCTTCTTCTTCTTCTTCTTCTTCTTCTTCTTCTTCTTCTTCTTCTTCTTCTTCTTCTTCTTCTTCTTCTTCTTCTTCTTCTTCTTCTTCTTCTTCTTCTTCTTCTTCTTCTTCTTCTTCTTCTTCTTCTTCTTCTTCTTCTTCTTCTTCTTCTTCTTCTTCTTCTTCTTCTTCTTCTTCTTCTTCTTCTTCTTCTTCTTCTTCTTCTTCTTCTTCTTCTTCTTCTTCTTCTTCTTCTTCTTCTTCTTCTTCTTCTTCTTCTTCTTCTTCTTCTTCTTCTTCTTCTTCTTCTTCTTCTTCTTCTTCTTCTTCTTCTTCTTCTTCTTCTTCTTCTTCTTCTTCTTCTTCTTCTTCTTCTTCTTCTTCTGCATATCGAGCGCCACCTAAATTACAATGCCGAACTAATCACATTTAAGCAGACTTTTTTGCTCAAGCAAATATGAAATATGGAGGACGCGTAAAATTTGCAAATAAATAACCGAACAACATATTTATTTAGGATACTCTCGTAGTAGATGTTCTCTCACGCGTGAATTAAATCCACCGCTTTCCTTTTCTTCTGACTAGTGGCTATCGGTACAAAACAATATGTATAGAAAATAGAGTAGTGTTTTTCACTTTACACTACTTCACGGTACACACTTTTAATATATTAAGTAAAGTATTGCAGTACGATTGACTAACAATATCTCTGAATGACAATATAAGTGTTATGAATGACAAATGCGTTTTTAGTTTAAAATAAAACCAAATAGAGTGACTGTGTGTATAATTACCTCGAATTTTGTAACTCGCAGCACCTCGCCACACAGCTGACTTAAACAAAACTCCACGCGTCCACGTTTTAAATACTCACAAACAGGCAATGTTGTGAAATGCGCATGACACATTACCGGGAAAAATCCCGCCTAGCAACTCTCGTCCCGGTATGTTACGCAATGTGCTGCAAGGAATCGCAACTATTAAATATACGATCAGAAATATTGCAATCACATGTCTTTTTCTTCTCACTCTTCACCAAACTGCTCCTATTAGTTCTATGTACCTCTTGTTAAAAGAAATATTAAGATTTAACGTTCTTTGACCTGTTAGCTCTTATGAAGTGAGTTCAGAGTCCACAGGGATCGGTACTCGGGCCAATATTATTTCTATTATATATAAATGACTTATCTCACTATGAAAACCAGGCACGTACTTAGAAGTCAATTTCCGGGGGGGGGGGGGTCCAAAAAATCTACGTTTAATTATTTGCTTTTAATAAATAAGCAATCAGGGATGTGCTTTTATCATGTTAGTAAAAAAATAAAAAACACATGTAATATATTACATTCACATGACTTTCTCCACCCAAGCTTCTACAAATTGTTCTTAGAAAAGCTTGATTTTGTCTTGTTTGTTTGGATAAAGTCTGTAGAAATGCCTTGCACATTGCACATTTTTTGTTCTTATACCTGGAATAAAGTGATATAAGCAACAATCAGATATTTAAGAAGCGAACCACTGATTGGTGCACTTGAAGTATTAGTTCTCCTTGAATGAGGAAGGGAATAGGAACTTAGAAGTTAAAAATTACATACTTTTAAGCACGTATCTGAGAATTCTAATCAACAAATTATGATATATCGGAATTGGGTAACTTTGCAATACATTATTGTAATTGACATTATTTGTGTATTTTAATAAGTTCTACAGCTGTTGTGCAGTAACTTTTCGTTTATCTCTTAAATAACTTCATGTCTGCCTGACAGTGAATAGAGACGTTAAGATGAGAAGTTTGAATAAACTTTTCTGATTTATTTTAAAGTAAGTTTTATTTCAAATATTTTTTAAAAGTTTGAAATGATAATTCATTTGGGGGGTCCGGAGCCCCTGTACACCCCCCCTTAAATACGTCCCTGGCCAAAAGGACTGTACTTGCAATATCCTTCATATAAAGTGAGATTTCGTTTATATTGTGACTTTGTGGGTTCGTAGAATAGAAATTAAAAATGTTCTTTATTTCCGTAGATATACGCTTTGGTCAATACTTACAGTAGCAGAAGTGCGTCACATACGCAATTACAATCTTCCAAGGTCGTTGACCGCAACAAAGAGCTCACTTTCAAAACACACCAGTTCCAATTACAATTCTCGTTACGACGGCGTTTACGACAGTCCCCCCTGACGTGTCGCAATTTCTTATGTATAAACCTTTTCGAATTTTCTGAATGAACAAGACGGCACTAGAATATTCGAGTTGCCTAACTTTATCTGCTGCGGCAAGCATTTTATCTCCGTGCTACACTATCTGCCCTTTGTGTGCACAAGCCGCGCCATCGCGATAATGGGTTCACGATACTGCTCCCTCCTCAAGGGTGGTCGTCCGGAATAGCACCATCGTAGCGGGTCAGACGATCCAGGTGTACCACCAACATCATTCCTCGGGGGACCTTCTGGATGGCGTAGACCAACTCGTTAATCACCTTTACCACCCGGTGCGGTCCTTGCCTTGGTTGTTGAAGTTTCGGGCACCGACCCTTGGTACGGATAGAGCGGTACAACAAGATCAGGTCACTTTGCTAGAACCCTTGGCAGTTACTTGCCCGTCTTATCGGCTCTTCATGCGGTCGCTCGCCTTCTGGATGTTCTGACGAGCCATCCCATGCATGTCGTGTAGATGATCCACGAGGTTCTCCACATACTCGGTTTCTGGCTGTTTTGCGTCCGGGGCACTTTCAAAAGCCAGGTCACAAGGAAGGCGTAACTCTCGGCAGAACTTTAAACTGGCTGGCGTCATTCCAGTGGTGTCGTGTGTTGACGAGCGGTAGGTCAGCAAGAACAGTGGCACTTTGACGTCCCAGTCTCGCTGATGGCTGGTCAAGATTTCCTCAGGTGTTTTTCTAAGGTCTTGATGTACGTCGCCACCATGCCGTCCGACTGCGGATGTAGGCGTGTGGTGCGGGTCTTGTTCACCCCAAGTCTTTCCAGTACCTCCTTCATTATCTTAGACTCAAAATAGGTGCCCTGGTCGCTGTGGAGCTCTAACGGCACCCCGAAACGGTGGAACAGTTCCTCCACGAGGCAGTCTGTGATGGTCTTCGCCTCCTGATTCGGGATGGCATACACCTCTGTCCACTTGGTGGAATAGTTCACGATCACCATCAGGTACTTGTTGCCTCGGTCGGACACTGGGAATGGTCCAGATATGTCGAGAGCGATGCGTTCGAATGGCGCTCAGACATTGTACTGCTGAATGCGACCCCAGCTCCCGGTCTGGAGGCCGCGACACGCCACGCACACGTGACAGTGACGGCACCATCTCTCAGCGTCTGCTCCGAGCCTAGCAAGTAGTAGCGCTGTCGGAGGTTGTCGATCGTCCGGTTTGCTCCCAGGTGTCCTCCTGAGGTACTGGCGTGCACTTCCTCTAATACCTCCGGGATCTTATTCCGGCGAGGTACCAACTGTTCTCTCTGCCTCTTCCCATCAGATGATTCCCATACCCGGAACAGCACACCCTCTCTGATCTTCAGTGAGTCGCATTTGACCTAGCAGGACTTGTATGTGGCGCTCCTTGGTGCGATGTCCTCCCAGGTTGGTCTTGTCCCTTCCTCCACTTCCCTCAAGACTGGTCCAAAGTCGGCGTCCGCCAGCTGCTACCTTCTCAGGCCTGCGCTAACCCAGCCGTCCACAGGCACTGCCGTGACCACTCTAAAAGCTGCGACACGCTAGTTTTCTTCCACTATTGTGCATTGACCCCACTCTTCTGGCCAGAGCCTTCGGGACATGCCGTCTGCGTTGCTGTGGCTCTTCCCTCCACGATATTCTGAGGTGAAGTCGTAACCCTGAAGCATCTGGACCCAACGGGCTGTCCTGCCTTCCAGGTTCCTAAAGCTGGGCAGCCAGGTTAAGGCGGAGTGGTCAGTCCTCAGGTGGAATGGCTGACCATACAGGTACTTTGAAATGTGTATAGTGTTTAACGCCCGCTTTTACTACATACGGCACCGCAGGTGGTGACACTGATGATACATGAGATGAAGATGGAGCACCGGTGGAATGAGATGGCGGAGGAAACCGGAGGTCCCGGAGAAAACCCGCCCCAGCGCCGAGTTGTCCACCACAAATCTCACTTTGTGGTCGCCTGGGATCGAACCCGGGCCGCCTTTGTGAGAGCCAAGCGGTGTAACCACTGAGCCACGGCGCGGCCCACAGGTACTTGGAGATGTGCCCCAAGGTCTTTACTACTGCCAGTAGCTCTCGCCGAGTGATGCAGTAGTTCTTCTCCACCTTGGACAGCGTCTTACTGTAGTAGGCTCCCACTCGCTCGTGTCCGCCCTAGACTTGGGATAGGACACCTCCAATGCAATGGTTGCTGGCGTCAGTGTCCACAAGGAAGGCGCCACCTGATTGTGGGAATCCCAAAATAGGAGTACTACAAAGTGTCTTCTTCAGCTGCTGGAAAACGCCCTCAGCGCCCTCCTTCCACACGTAAGGTCGGTATTCTTCCGTAGGCGAGTGAGGGGTTTGGCATTGTAGGAAAACCCTTATTTGAAGTGACGTTAATAACTGCACAGCCAGAGGAAACTGCGCAATTCTCTATGATCTTTTGGCTGAGGCCAATCTCTCACAGCCTAATCTTCTCCGGGTCTGTGGCCATTCCGGTTGGTAGAGACTATGTGGCCCAAGTAGTTGAATTCCTTATGGATGAGCTGGCACCTTGCGTTTAGCTTCAAGTTGGTCGCATGCAGTCTCTGTAGTACCTTACTCAGGTTGTCAAGATGGTCTTCGAAGGTCTTGCCGACGATGATGACATCGTCCAGTTATAGCAGGCAGGCGTCATAAGTCAGTCCCCTCAACACTGATTCCATGAGGCGTTGGAAGGTAGCTGGTGCGTTGCAGAGGCCAAAGGGAATAACTGTGAACTGCCAAAGCCTTTGGCCTGTCGACAATGCGGTCTTCTATTCTCCCGGGTTCAGAGCAACCTGCCAGTAACCCGACTGTGTTCTAGGGTCGAGAACCACTGCGCAGCAGCAAGTGTGTCCACGGTGTCATCAATCCGGGGTAAGGAGAAGCAATCCTTCCTGGTGGCCGCGTTCAGCTTCCTGTAGTCCAAGCAGAAGCGTAGCTTGCTGTTCTTCATCGTCACTAAGACGAAGGGCTGTCAGACTCTTCAATCACTCCCCTAAATCTCATGTCCTCCAGCATGTCCGACATCACCGCTTATTTCGCCAGCGGAACCCGTCTAGATGGTTGCCGAATAGGCCGGTTGTATCCGGTGTCGATGTGGCGGAGCACTCGGTCGGTGCAGCCGCTTCACTGTCGCCTTGGCTGAAGTAGCGCTGGTATCGTCTCAGCAGTTTTCGAACCTTCTCTAGCTGTTCTGAGGTCAGGTGGTCGGCCGCCCTCTCAAATAAGCCTTCCAGCCGGGACCCCAGGTGTTGCGTCAGCATCGGCTCTTGGGTCTTTCGATTGCTGTCATGCTGACCTTGGGCTCGCAAGTCCACAACTCCGTCCATATCTGGACATCGTGTTCGGTGTCTATCAGGGTGAGCAGCATCCCTGGCACCTCACTCTCGACACAGCTACAATGTCCTGGCTACACATGGTCCATAAACAGAAAACTTCGGGTCCAGCATCATGTTCTTGGTTCGCTGAATTTCCGGTCGCGCCGTCACCAACTCCGTTCTCGCGGGGACAACCACGTCTTCCCTCAGGATGCAGATATCAAAACGTTCTTCGGGTTGCCGGAGTATCACCTCTTCTCCATTGAGCCGCAGGACCTTCCTGCCGATTTCGACCGCCACCTCGTGGCTCCTGAGGGCATCCAGTCCCAATGTCACCTCCTCAGCTACCTTTGCGACGAATACCCATAGACGTACGGTACTCCGTCCCAAGGTCAACCTCAGCAGTGCCTCCTTCTGCACACGCAGGATGTCACCCGATGCCGTCACAAGCTGGTATGGTTGGCTTGGTTTCCTCAATGGCACACCCCTGGCTACGTCAGGTCTGATGACGGTCACGGCTGCCCCGGTGTCCATAAGCACGCGGCAAGGGTTCCCTCTCACCCAATCGTCCGCGATGAGGCTGTCATCCATACGTCGGCTGACGGCACGCACTGTAACTCGAAGGGATGGGGGTGACGACGCCAACGTGCCACTCGCCACGCCGGCCCTTTCCCGTTATTCGACTGCTCTTCCTTGTGTCGGCAGTTCCTCTCCAGGTGTCTCGTTCGATCCCAGGCGACTGCAAAGTGAGATTAGTGGTGGACAACACGGCGCTTAGGCGGGTTTTCTCCGGGATCTCCGGTTATCCCCGCCATCTCATTCCACCGGTGCTCCATCTTCATCTCATATATCATCAGTGTTACCGCCTGCGGTGCCGTATGTGGTAGAAATCGGGCGTTAAACACTACATACACACATTTCCAGGTGTCCCGGATGTCCACACCCCAACACAGGCCACTAGGTCTTCGCCGGCGTCCCTCGATGTTCTTCGGTCTCCATTATAGCAGATACACCTTGTTGTGGAAGTCGGAGTAACCGTCCCCTTGGCTGCCTACATCCTCAACGCTGCCGTTAACGCCTCGTGGATGGTTTTGTAGTCGCCGAGCATTAGACGCTAACGTATCTTGGTGTCTCGTATCCCGTCAACGAATAAGCAGGCAGCCTCTTGGGATAAGACCTCGGGTGGGAGGTCGACTAAGGCTTTGTTAGCCAGCTGCTCGGTTGCCAGGGCGAACTCCTGCAGCTTCTGCCCGGGCTGCTGTGACCTTGACTTCAATTGGCTGCGGTAGGCTGCGGCTAAGGGGTGGTTTCCGAAGCGGTTCTCCAGGGCCTCCCAGATGTCCTTGGGCGCCACCGCTGTCTGGACCGCGTTTAGGACTTCTGCGGCCTGTCCCTGGAGGCTGGCTATTAGCTGTGTGGCCTCTTCCTCTGGTTACCACTTGTTGTGCTTGGCCACTGTATCGAACTGGCGGCGGAAGGCCCCGTATTTAAGTGGTTTGACGCGTGCAGATGTTGTCTCACGTTCCGGCACATCGCCCTTTAAGTCCTTCAACCTCCTGCCGACGACATCCTCCACAATGGCGTTTAGGGACTTACTGTTGGTGTCGGCCTTTCCCTCTAGGTTCTTAACGCTGCTCGCCAGATCTTCTATGTCTTCCACCATAGCGTTCAGGGATTTGGTGTTATTGTCGGCCTTCCCTCAAAATGTTTAAGGCGCTCGTCCACTTGACCCATTCGCTTGCCCAGCTCCGCGACGTCATCCCTTACGCCGGTCAACTGCTCTTCAGTCTTTGCAGCGAGGGCCTCGTTTGCCGCTTTTATTCCCGTGGTCAATTCGGTCATCTTCACGGTCATCGTAGCAGCCAATTTGCTATTTGCAGCTTCCGTCTTCGCTGTTAATTCGGCCTGCATTCCTTTCAGTTATGCGGCCAGGTTGTTATTTGCCGCTTCTGTTTTCGCAGCGAGGTTGACATTCCCTGTCTTTATTTCCTTCAGCTCGGCGGTGAGACGTCTTTGATTCAAAGGAATTTTAAATTACCAACTGATATCATCAAATTGTATCATACAAGTATTGCAGCTGCGATTATGGGATATGGAGCAAGTACATGGGCTCAAAGGCTTTGCAATAAAAGAAACAAAATGCTAATAAGAATAACACAAAGACAGACACTTTTACGGTATGCAGGCGGAACTAATACCACCCCCACGATGGCTCTATTCGTAAACCTAGGGATATGGCCGATGGACTTGATCATAAGATATAGAGGTGCAGAATACTGGAGAAGAAAGAATAACCGGCAAAAAGTACGAGAAATAGTAGGTGTAGAATGTGAGACAAGGATGCAAATTAAAAGGACAATATTACAGGAATGGCAAAACGAATGGGACAGCATAGAGGAAGGATGTCGAGCTTATGAACTACTTCCAATAATAGAAGAACGACTAAGGATGAGCCGCTTCAAACCGACTAAAGGAATAATCCATTTTATTAGTGGACATGGACCTTATGCCACCTACTTTAAGAGGATAGGAAGACGAGCGACAAGTCTGTGTACAGCATGCAGCATAGAGGATACACCAGAATACCAAATTTTCGAGTGTCAAGAGCATCGAGAAGTGGATAATTTGAGACAAGAGCTGCAAGGAAAGACAACATGGGAAATAATAAGAGATGCAGAGGAGTTCAATAAGTTAGACACAATAACAAACATCATTTCAACAAAAGCTTGGGAACAATATATAACTTCTAAGAAATCGACACCAATAGAATTGGCCACACCTGCAACACTTCAACAAATAAGACGATCAACTAGACTCCAAAGACGAGAGATGGAAGGAAATATGAACATAGGAAGAGATCCAATTGAGGAAGCAACACCTGTAGAAGAAGAGGAATAAGGAGATTTTGAAATTGAAAATATCCATGAGTTGGGAGGAGAAGAGCTAATAAACCAACAAGGTGATATAGACTGAAATCGGACTGAAGAGAGAGACTAATTTGGAAACACAAGGAAAATATATTTAGGAATAGTTGTTAGGTTAGTTGACTGCAAAGTTTAGCAGTCACTTAGGTTATTGTTTCTGCAAACAATTAAAAAAAGTTATTCTTATAATTAATAAATTTATAAATGAAAATAAGAAATAGTTAAAAGGTTCCGATATAGAATCTAGGCATCGGAACATAAGAAAGCAGAGATTATTTTTTTATTTTTTATATTTTTTATTATTTTTTTCTGACACCAATTGTGACTATGTGAGTTCGTAGAATTAAAAGTCCAAGTTGCAGAAATTCATAATATTCTTTAGTTCTAGAAATACACTTTGGTCAATCCTTACAATAGCAGAATTACGTCACATTCGCAATTACAATCTTCCAAGGTGGTTGACCACAACAAAGAGCTCACTTTCAAAACACACCAGTTCCAATTACAACTCTCGTTACGACTTCGTCTACGATTGTACCTCTGGAGTGTCGCAATTTCTTAAATATACCCCTTTTCGTATTTCTAGAATGAACAAGACGGCACTAGAATATTCGAGTTATCTAACTTTATCTGCTGCGGCAAGTATTTTATCTCCGTGCTACAATATCTGCCCTTTGTGCGCACAAGCCCCGCTATCGTGATAACGGATTCGTAACAATATAGATCAGAAATAGTAAAGACCCTAACACTGAAACATGGGCTACTGCTCTCCAATTCGAAGTTTGTTTTTCATAAACAAGATACAAATCAGTTTAAATACTCATTTTTAGTCCATAAAATTCCAATTTTGCTATAACATTGTCATGATTAACACAGAGCAGTTGCTAGGTCACAGAAAATTCCACCTACATGTCTGCTTACGTTTAAGACAGTCAGCACTTCTTGCTTAAGTTTATAAGTTGCATTATTTGTCAATGTTCCCTCTCTGAATCCAAATTGACCACGGACAAGTATGCTGTTATATTCAAGGTGTTTATACAGTCTGTTGAACATTACTTTTTCAAGAACTTTTGTAAACATTGGCAAGAAAGATTAGGATCTGTAATTTGAAAATTATTGCGTTCGCCTGTAGTTATTTTATCATAACCAGAAGAATTGTTCCTTTTAAAAGCCAATAATTTTATTTATTTCAGAAGGGTAGTTAGAATGACTTTAAATGTAGGAACGTTTGTGAAACTTGATCTCAAACATTCTAGTGCTGCATCTTTACTTCCATAATTAATATTTTGTTTTTTGTTACATCTTAAAACAATTTATTAAACATTTCTGCAACGCCAATAGGTTTGGTAATTGCATGTTTTTGTCAACTCTGAGTGTAACTGACTGATTTTCTAAAGAATGTTTACGAATTACAGCTGTTATTATATTCCAAGTGGCTTTTATTTTACTGTCCGAGTGCTGAATTAGTTTAGTATATTGCAATACTCTAGCTGCATTTATTACTTCTTTAAAAGTTTGCAATATTTCTGTAGTAGGTTTTTACGCCTAGATTTTACTGATTATAACTTGCAGATATAGTTTTATTTTACGCCTGCATGCGGTTCTAATTCCTTAGTGATCCAGGCATTGTTGTTTTCTTTTTTTTTTTTTTTTTTTTTGAAGTTCTATGTTCTTTTTAACTTGAATGGCAAGCAAGATTTAAAGTGAGTTTTAAAAAAATTGTAGACAGCTATTATATTTATGTTTGGTTCCATTAGCCTCTTAAGTTTGTTTCTGTGATTCAAGTTTAAGGTTTTGCTAAATTCGTCCAGAGTATTTTCATTTACTTCCCTATATTTCCGATATGTATATTTAGGTTTGGGTTTTAAATTTATCTTATCAACTCATAGAATTTACGCATCATGATCGGACAGTCCGTTAGTTTTTGATGAGGTAGAGCACAGTTTAGTTATATCTGAATTTACAAATCTACAAATATATTACTTTTAACGTATAGTATTTATTACAGGTATAGCTATCGCCAAACAATTTGGCACGTGAAACATTGTTTGAGACTAGTGGACGAGCTGCCAGTAAGAGTTGTAAAAATTGCCTTCGATCACGCCCTTCTCACACTCCATTAAGCACCGGAAACTAGTTATTAGTTCACTTGCCCGGTCAATAAGGAGACTCAGGTACTTATTCAAAATAGCGAAACTACGAGTAGCACGTAGTTTACGTAAGTTTTCAATTAGAAATTAAGGGAAACGTTTCATACGAGTGCCTGTTTATTGTTGGTGATATTGATGGTGAAATGTTGGGCATAAAACCTTTATAATTTTGCAGTAATGTATAACCGATAGTGGTATAACCTAGTATGTAACAATATCAGGGGATCAGCTTTTGCACAGATTTATCTTACCTACCACAACGGAACCAAGAGCAAGGGTGCGAAGTTTATTGGAAACATCACAAGAGTAATTGACTCTCTCCTTAATTTGCTATTTGATAACTCCATATGCCAAAATGTTTTCGTAATACCTATATAATATTTAGTCTCAACGTATGATATTAAGCTGTTTACTACATTTTTGTGTTTAGTGTTGGTTAATTATTATTGCACACTTTCTGCACATGCCAAAATGGCAAATGTCGCTACAGGAGCAGAGGTAGGTGGTTACTCCGTACTTGGATGAAAACTGTGATAAAACGCCGTAACGAATGCCAAAAATATATCTCCCGTTCCTCAAGTCATGTTGTGGTTGCCCGACGGATTGGTAAGCTGGTATTAATAATGTAACATCTGTTTTCAATGCATTTTGAGACGTTTGAAACTATGACTTACAAAACACTTTACATTCCCAAACTCCTAGAGAAAGTAGATGTTAAGAGAAAAATCGCTTAAAGGAATATTGAGAAGGATCGAGTATAATGTTAATACAAAGTTTTTCAAGTTGCCGCACTGCATTTTAAAGAATGCACAGAATTTGGCAGACACGACCATGCAACTGTTGCATAACATTACAAAAATTGACAGCCTGAGAGTGATAAAACAGGAAAGTACTCCCCTTCAGGAAAACTGCCCCTGAAAGAGAACGCAGAGCTCATGAGTACATAAGGTCACTAACAACAAAAACAATCCATTTCAGCAGGGCCAACAGTGATAACAGAAACATCTGTTTCTGATGTTGGTCTGAACATCAATTCTCTTTATGATCTCTATTGTCCATGAATGCATAAACATTAAAGATGAAGAGTAATAAAGACGTAAATTCAGGCGAAATAAGAAACTGGAAAGGTATTTCAACGTGCACATTGAAACAGCGATACAAGTTTTAGTTCTAGGTTTATTGTTTACGTCCTCAACCTTGAAGTCATATAGGACGAAGAGAGAAAAGGATGAAATGATGCTCAAATGAGCACAGGGTTCATAGAACTTAGAGTTATCCAACATTCGTCTTTCAGGATAAGGGGAAAACGGGGCAGAAACCTTAACTGACCCTGGCCGATATTCAAACTCGGGACCTCTTTAACGTGAGGCTTCAAGGTGACTACAGTCTGTGAGGTTTAACTTGTCGTATGCCTTTTAGACAGAGAAAAGAATACTCACCATCTGACTATGACGTAGCAGGCAAAGCAGCTACAGCAGCCAAATATGCATCAGTGGTGGAATGTCCCTTCTCCTATCCATCCGATTGTTGCTAATACCCCGATTCAACGACTTTGTTTTATTCTTCCGATTCCGAGTCTTCTAAATTTATAGTTAATCTGTCCGTAGTTTCATCTATTAGACCGTCTTTCTCCCAGTAAATCTGTTCAGTATTTAAAAACTAAAATGCAATGGTGAATAAATGAATAAGGAGAAAAGTAAAGGCCTACACAATGTCTTCCACTTTCGCTACTACGTAATTACAGTAAGTAAAAGTACTACATTCCACACAAAATTTTTGTGTCGAATTTAACGCTTAAGGTACACATTTTATTTGTCAAGTATGCTTTATAATTACCCATGTTTCGTCAGGATACACTATAGGCCTATCTGTAGACCTCAGTTCTTTCATTCGACTTAAATATATAAGAAACAACATCCATTGGATCCATTAAAAAGCGTTTTTCTTGCAAATTTTTACTGTACCTGAAATGAAGCTTTCAAGAATTTGTCTTAACGATCACATGCTTCCTTTAAGTCTGTGCTTTTAAAGCCTATGTCCAGCAAACTAGGCAGAAAGTCAGTACGATACAGAGAATATATTGGAAATTAATTGTTCTTTCACACTAGCCGTGTGTAGGACGCGCTATGAAAGGGTAGAGCCAGAATGAAAAATTCAATGCCATAGCCGGGATTTGAACCACGGATCTTCTGGTTTCCGTCCAGCCGCACTACCATTGTGCTACTATGGCCAACGTGCCGATATGACATTAAATTCTCCATCTGACTCGTGTTTCTCCCGGTAAACCACTAAGAGTTCTCATAAACATCATCATAAAGGCTCGGGCCTTAAAGTACTTACAGCATAGTAAGTCGCCATCAAGGTAGTTGTCTCATATGTTTATGAGAACTCTTAGTGGTTTACCGGGAGAAACACGAGTCAGATGGAGAATTTAATGTCATATCGGCACGTTGGCCATAGTAGCACAATGGTAGTGCGGCTGGACGGAAACCAGAAGATCCGTGGTTCAAATCCCGGCTATGGCATTGAATTTTTCATTCTGGCTCTACCCTTTCAGAGAATATATTGTTCGCTTAGTAGCAGCAGCCACGATTGAGTCAATTTCTGCTTTTCGAGATCTCTTGTTAGAGCCTCTCTTGCCTGGTGCTTGCAGTTTACCACCACTAGCTTCTGCATTTCTGTGTTCTTTTAAAATTCGTTGGACCAAACGAGAAGAAACACCTGTAGCAGCAGCAGTTCTATCAACTATACTCGTGTATGAAATAGTCGGCTTTGCACATTTAAAAGCGTCATATTCATCATTGAAGAAACTGTGAACTTTGACTACAATTTTTTTACAATCTGATTTTAGAACTTTCCAGATTCAACTTGAAATAACACAAACACAACTATAACTACAAGAAAACAATCAAACATTATATTCATATGTTGCAACACTGAAAACATTTTGTGTATCACGTAAATCCATAAATTCATAGTTCTATAGCTCATACGCCTCTGACAACCTTCAATCAACACTCACTGGAATTGGGAGTTGAGAACGTCTAAGTGTCCGGAATTTCCACGAATCGCGACAAAGGAGTGGTTGCTGACCCACCCACTTTCAGTACCCTAGGGTAGGCAAGGACATCTTTCTGTGTTAGGCAAGGATAGTAGAGAATATGCCAACTTAAACCTCACAGACCGTAAATAGCGATGCAATTGATTACACATTAATAAAGGAATTGACAAAGAATAAGGTTGACACGGTAATGGCTTTCGCCTTTGACCTGCGACAAGGTACTTCCAACCCCTAAGCTCTCAGAGCTGGATCCGCTATGTACATTTGGATGGAAACACGCACAAAAAAGGTGCATGGTATAAAATTGCTAATGTATTGATGCATTATCTCTCAAAAGTTGACCAAATATCAAGACTGTACATTTTTAGTTTGGGTAAAATAAGAACATCGTCAGAGTTCTGAAAAATTTTATGTTCATCCACAGCAATAGGTTTGACAGCATAAAGCTTGAGTTCAGATCATCCTTACCTGATATGCGACCGAGACTTCGGGCAAATAGAAAAACTTTGGCATTCGAATGTGTTCTCAAAAAAATCTTTACGTCCAGTTCATAAAGAAATTCCGCAAAAGGTTCTTAGAAATTAGAGTTACCCGACATTCCTCTTTCAGCATAAGGGAAAACTCGGAAATAACTTTTTATCCAGGTAACTCACCCTGACCGAGGCAGGCGTACGTTGAGATGACGTGGTCAGCGTCTCGGCATACCCAGCAGAAGGGTTAGCATTCTTGACCGACTGATTCACTACCTATTGCAGTTCCTACAATTTCTCGTGATGTTGAGTGGCCACTGGTCCTATACCCTGAACTTAAAAATCCCAAACATCCAAGGGTGGGGAACTGAAGCACAAACTCCAACCTACTATGCCACAGCGAAGGACCAAGTACCTGTGTAAAACTACTTCTGTCCAGCCATTTTCATTAGTCGGTATTCAATATGGTAGTTAACAAATCTAGAAAGTGATTTGATGTTTCGTATGGAAAAAGAGGCGACGTTGCCACTTATTGCTGCCACGGGGTGAGTGCAATAGATTAAGTGTACGAAGTGTACGACTGCGGCGCGTAATTTTTGTTCCATTTATACCCCACCTTTAATTGCTGTGTTCATCTCGCCTATTGGTGATGGTGTTAACTCCTATGTTAGGCTGCTGGTACTTTGGACTTCTAATCATTATATTCTCTCATTCATGCTTCCAGACTCTGAGGAAGATGGGGAATCATCCTGGTTGGAGAAAAATCCCCACACCCAACTGAGAACTCGGGACACCTCACTCAGCAGGCAGGTGTTCTACTGACTGAGCTACGTGGCCAGCCATTGTGGGTATTATTATTATTATTATTATTAATACTGTACACGTAGACAGTAGTAAAGTCATGGATCTGCAAGCAAAGGATAGAACATTCAAGAACACATCAATGTAAAGATCATCGTAATAAAATAGGCATACCTGTAAATTTTGATGCTTATTGCAGTGGGGAAATGCCGCGTACACCCGAATCACTTGAGTCACTGCTGTTGTTTGACTGATACATTGTTGTCAACGCTGTCATCATCCGAAGAGCTGCTGGAATTCCCCATTGAAATAAAAAGTTGATCTATAGCCTCTTCCAAAAATCCTTAATTGTCCCAAGTGATACTAATTACGCATTAAAACACAACTGCAAATGCTCACAACACACGTACAGATACACGGACTCAAACACACGTAAACCAAGAAAAAATGCTTCACATAGGATGCAAAGGAACTTACCAGTGCACAATCTGTTTATAAAGAGCAGTAACAAACGTGAAGGCAGTGTTATCCGAAGGCAACAAACAGCAACATATTGTGTTTACTGCAGTTGGCAGAAAATGTGCATAATTTGCTTGCCCGCACGTCATGTTAAGCACGTGTTAGAAAATCCGCAACTAAGGTTTAGCATCTAGTGTCATGGAAACGTCTCAACTCTTAATTGGTCCTTCTAACCATTACTATGACAACCGTTATGACTAGGGACGTATTTTGCCCTATTTGCCTATTTTACTCCTTTGTTAAAAAAACGCAGGCTTTTAAGTTATAAGCACTTTTCCTACAATTATTAGCCTAATTTATTAGTTGTATAGTGCCTATAAATGCCTATTTCATACTTTGTGCCTAAAACTGTCTTTTTAACTGCTTGTAATTTGTGACAACAGCTTTTGCATTTGTTGGTTTCAACGTGAAGTTTTCGGGGAAGAGAAATTTCTTACTGCTGCACATTGGATATACAAAAAGGGGTTCAGCCATGGAGGTATCTGCCTTACAGACCTGACACAATGCGCAAATGACGTAATGGAAAAAGCCTAGAATTCACTCAAGAACGAGTAGCAACGATCAGCTAAGTGATATTTCAGTGGATTGACAAATGACCACTCTTTATGTGGGGAATGGAAAGCACTTTCTGTAAGCAGTGTTTCAAGTGCACACATAAATCAGTTTCCTACGCAAATATGCCAAAAGAGAGAAGCATCTCAAGTGTACTTCTTAAACAGTGGATAAATGGTGATCTATCGTTCAGCACAGATGGGAAAGTAACTTTGTCAGCCTTGTGCGAAACAGGTGAGTTTAATCATTCATGTTTGTATCAATACATTATCATAGTTTCAAAAGCCTTGTAAAAATGAGCTCCTGTAGCAACATTATGCCGAACACAAATTTGTATTTTGAGAGCCAAAAGAAGAGAAACTGAATGTTTTCAGTTTTTCAAAGTAAAGCACAAATTTGCATAATGTGAAAACTTACTTCCATAACGTGATACTTTACATTGAAATTTGGCTTAAAACATGTCTGAATTGTTAAACAAGCCCGTCTAATGCATTTCATCTTGATTCGAATATTATTTATTTGAAACTTATAGGTATAGCTTTAACTCAGTGTACTGGATTTCACAATTTTGTCGAGTATTATCTTTTGGCAGTTTCAATGCAGTAGCATGATATTTTTGTGATGGTGTAAAGGCTTATTTCTTGAGCTAATAGGGGATTATTAATTATATTATTTATGGTGTCAATTGTTAACAATCATATCAGATCACAATCTGCACCGCTGGTAAGCAGGAATTCACTCCGGTAAGATTTCTTTTACATGTGTGTAAATCTGACACGAAGCTATTTTACCCAATCTTATAAACACCACTCTGGGACTCTGTTCAGGTTACAACTTAAACCTGTAGCGCCAGCACTTAATTAACTACGCTACACTATATATAAACAATTTGTGACTTTCTCATGCTTACATTTTCTACATGCATCTCAAGGAATCATGAAATCGATTGCTTGGAGACTTCTGGTGTTGTTTCCAACATTGAAAATGAAACTTCAGACTGGTTTGTGTAAAATGTTACAAAAATGCCTTTATAAAATTAGGTACGAGAATTGTTTTCACGATGCCGTAATTCGGTTTGAATGAACGGGAAACACAAAAAAGCTATGCTTTAGCTTTTAATAAGTCTCTTGTTCTGTGCTTTGTATCTTTCTGACACATCGTGACATTTTAAGGGGTATTAAGATTGCTGTGATGAATTGTTTATCTTTCCAACAATTTTTTCTATTAAGGAGACACATCTGTGCCAATTGGTCCAAAACTTACTATCCCAAATTTAATTTTTTGGTCTTAAAATTAATATAGACATACTTCAATAATAATAAGTTTTTTTTTTTTTTTCGTAGCTATATCGTAGCTGCTATTATGAATGTTAACCTCAGATTCCATATTTTCTTCGTTTTCCTAACTTCAAAATGTTCCACAGAATGTAGTTTTCTATTAATGTGTATGAAATTCTAAACATGCCTGAAAGGTCAACTGCATATTAAGTGAACCCATATACATTTGTTTTCATTTGTATTGAAAGGGATGCTTACTTCTTATTGAAAACGTTTGGAAAAATAAAAATTGTTAAATAGGTATGATTACTTTTCCCTTCGTTGATATGGCGAAGACAAATATTTCACATAGGTACAGGTCATTAATAGCTTCAAATGTGTGCTGAAACTCACACCCCAAGCATTAATCTTTAAAATTACAATATGTGGGACATTTTGAAAAACACCTGTAATTTAGACAAACTGTTAATTCCTCAGAAACTATTGTAACTAGAAAGCTGAAACTTGGTATTATTCCATTCTTGATCGACCACAAAAAATAAATGGTATAAATTTGAAACAAATCAAACAAAAGCCTGAGATTATTTCAATTTTCACCCTTAAGCATCCCCTCACCAAAACCGATGATTTTGTTTTACGACTTAGTTAATTACTTCACACCTTTCAGCACTATTATGGTTCTTACTTAGTGAAGTGGATTTATATGTATTTTAATTATACAATATCTGTTATTTTAACTTGCTGTGGAGCCATTTATGAAATTTGGAATAAATGTAGAACTATTTCGTCTAGGAAACTGCACAATTAGTATGTTTATCAAATTTGTTGCAGCATATGTTGCGATGATTGTGATTTTGTTATAGTGCATTTGTGTATTTCTAAGTGTTTACTTAGCATATTTTTAGTGCTTATAAATCTGCTCCCTAGTTATGACGTATCTATTCCTTCCCATTTATTTAAAGTGTTCGAACACATGTTTACTCAATGTCAATCACATTCTAGATTTTCGACAAAATGTTCAATATAAAAATTATTTGTGGTTATAAACCAACCACAAATAATTTTTATATTAATTTTGACGTCACTGTTACTAAATTCCTCCAAACACACATCAAAAATGTTCAATGTTTAGAATGACGAGTTCACAAGGCTATTTAGGGACAATTAAGTGCAACGATTTTGTTTTTCATTCAGACATCTTGAACATGTGGCTTTTAATAAAACTTTAGAGGTATTTCTAATAAAATATAAATGAAAATTGTTCTATGCAAAAAGTGATTTGGCATGGGAGATTTCTTTGTACTGCACACTTGGAAGATGCTGAACACATATTCCAAGTTTGGTACCTATTAATCTGACTTTCTATTAATGTTCACACACACAACTTTTTGGGTGGAATCCAACACTATTTTTACCTAATGTAGGTGGATGCTTCAAGTGGTCAAAGACATCTTAAGTTCTCTTATTTAGGAAACACCTAAGTTTTTGAATGTCTGCAAATTATGAACAAAATACATCCTATTAAACTTGATGTAGTTAAAGGCAAACAGACCAGCCTTAAATAAAAATGGTTCAATGCACATTATACAATATTTAATATGAAATGATTGGTCTAACAGGTTGACTAGTACACTTTTAATGCACTTGTTTATAAAGTAACACACATTCACAGTTCATTCCCCTCGTAACAAATTCTTATAAGAATTATGCTGCAATAACTAAAAATAACTCCAGGTACACAAATAACTATAAACATGTTTTATGTAATCATGATTAATTTTGTTCTGAATCCCTTTTCTCAGTTCTAGAACATTTAAGGCAAGCTGTATAAAATGTAGTTTCATGTCCTTAGTTGATACAACAAACTTCTTGCATTAATAGATGCTCTGCAACATCTTTCTGAAGTATAAGATCAGTAACTTTGTAATTAAGAATGATTGTGTTGCAAGGTGGAAGTTAAGTACATAAGCTATGCTGATATATACACTACAAAACAATTTACAGTCCACTATACAAACCATACTACATCACATCACAAATAATGACTCTGGCACAATGCAAGAATACTGTAAGCCAGAAGTTTCTTCTTCCCCATCACCCAATAATATTTACAATATGAGAAGAAAGTTAGTTCTGACTTTCAGAATCCTATAAATGTACTAGAAAAATATGTCTTGCCTTGCTGGAGATGAAAAAACTTCTGAATCTCTGGAATTTATATGCTGCCTTCTGTCGGCAACAAAAATGTCATTCCAGCATTTTCTTCATGGAAAACACCGAATAAGCTAATCCTAGCATTCATTTCTACTCGTTAACAGTTTGAGCAACGATATTTTAACATCTACCAAACACACATTACGAAGTATTTACTTATTACTAGTACAAAAAGAAAAATTATAGAGAATTCAGTGATACTCTTAATCTTACTTTCAGAACTCGTTCCCACCATGGAACTCATGAAATAGGTTTCATCATATATTAGGAATATTTCTTTTCAACTTATCCTGTAGTAGTTTTAAGTTTAATCACAGAAGAGCTGAGGCAATCTGAATGTTTCCATTCAGTTTAATTATGTGTAGGAATTGTTAAACTAGGATCAAAATATTATCACAATACTTGCACCTGTTGCTTAATAATATCCAAGAGCTGTAAACAGCACCATAGTAGAGTAAAAGGATTTCAGGCTCTTTATAAGTAATATACTGTAACACTCTGCCAACAACAGACATTTTCAAACACTAACATCTAATAATGCTTGCTAACATACAATTATACATTTCACTTAAAATTATAAATAGAAAGTCGCAGATAAGGTGAGAAACTTTTTGTTTTGACTATGCATAATTTATTACTGTACAAAAAATGTATATATTTGTTCATTTTATTTTTTTCCCTTCTCTCTTTCTTCAGTTTTCCAATAAGAATGAGGTAGTAAAACTAGGCAGCATCAATGCTACCACTTTTATGAGTATTGTCAGCATAAACTCTGACATGATAAAATCCACCTGAGGTAAAAAAGTAATACCAACTTCTGGTTCTCCTCTAACATCAACATGAAAACAAGTAAAGAACTCAAGCCTAAAACTGGTTAACATCATACTATGGGCCGGCTAGTCTTCACCATGCACCTCTCAAGGTAACTCAACTATCTTCTCCAACAAACTACAAACAATGTGATTCAATGGGTATCAAAAATATTTCTTTGCAAGTTGTAGGTTTCAATGAATTCTTTACAGGCCTGTGGTTAAGTGTCACTCGCCGACACTGATGTAACAATATTACTTAACAGATTTTTATTTGCTGGCTTAATCTTATCCTTCAAATTTACAAACAGCAAAATGGTACGACAACCAAAACAATGGACATTAACATCATTGCCTTTTTATATACATTAAAGTGTTGTCCAGCAAGCCAAGACATTACCATAATCTACAGTTAAAACTATGAATAACTGTATAAAGACACATATCAAAATGCAGTTCAATAACACCCATAAGACAATTTTTAAATAAAGTTCATTGCAAAAGACAATGCCAAATGATTACCTAAGCATCTGAACCATAATAACATACAATAATAAAATAATTTGTTTGCTTGTTTTCAATGATTGTTTCGAGTCTATAGCCACTATGATTTCTGACAGGAAGTATTTGCTGCAAGTATCTCCACTGCAAAAACCATCAGCTTAAAGGCGAGCAATAATGCTGAAACCATATTTATAGAGGTTTAAGTGTTTTTCAACTTATTGCAACTTCTGATTTTACTTTTCGAATAGCAAACGAATTCATAGTTTTTTCTGCCACAGAAATATTATGTAAAGCAACTATCATTTACATTTTATTGATTATAATTAAGTACATGACATACACAGTAATAATAATTAATGTTTTTTATATCACTGGTGCACCTGTACATGTTTTCTGGCAAAGAATATACAAGAAACAGGATACTGAATGAAAACAAACTTATTAATAAAATATAATGCAAGGGTCACTTGAAAACTGGAGAATGTACACAATAACATTTTAAACATTCAGATCTGACCATTGTATCTTTTCAAAGTTCTTAAATGTCTCATCCTTTCAAACCATTTTTCAAATGCAGAATGACATTCTTTTAGGAAAGTGTAAAATACTTTCCTCATTAAGCAACTATTGCAACTTCAGATCATTGAACAGTTGACCTCATTTTTTTATTTTGGGAAAAAGCAAAATGTTGCAAGTGCACATGTAGACAGAAGGGAAGATGGGGCAAATATTTGACTCCTAACTTCTGGAGAAATTGAGTTGTTTCTAGCACACTGAGGGCAATATATGGCAAAATGGTGTGCAGACCGGTCTTAGGATGCTTTATTTTCAGTTCATTGAAGACTTATAGCAATACTTTTTGTGAGATTTCATCTAACAGTGAGTCTGTGTCGCCTAAGCACAATGTGGCCAATAGCTGCAGAAAATGAACAGATCTTCTTTACATTTCTTGCTTGCATCACTTTTGTTGGGAGATTCTCTCCTTGGAACTCTCAACTCAATGACTGTCACTTGATTTCTGGACAATTACTGGTATCAATGTTAGATATACTTTTGGATCTTACCATATCTATTTCTTTTAATCATTTCCTTGTACCATTGCACACACATTTGGTTCTGCTCATTTGTGAGATGGTGAGGGATCCAATGGCCACATTTACTGAGTGAAGTTTTTCTCTAAGGATGATGTTTACTGCTGCTGATCAGATATTCACAGCTTCATGAATCTCATAAGCGCAATGATGATCTTTCAGTAACTGCACTCAATTCATTACATTTTTATTCATTGTTGCTGTAACTAGTTATCTCGCACAGCCTTCATCTCTGAAGAAATCACTTCCTCTTGTAAATGCTGCAAATCATTGATAAATGGCTACCATAAAGACTTTTGATGCAGTCTTTCAAGGCATTCTCCTTCCCTTAACTGATTGATCATAGCTCTGAAATGCTCTCATTTATAATCTATCTTAGCATATAATGCAATATCTGCAAGCACATACACGGAAGTGCTGATGCTGCTCATTTTTGGAGCACACCCAGGCTTTAACTCCAATCTTGAAGACCTGCTTTGACTAACAACTCCTCATCGTTGCCCATTTGCAAAACTTTCAAAATGACCCTCAAGTACTGGAAACAGCGAATATAATTAAATTTAAGGGTGAGTTGATTAATGACATTAGATAACACTTTCAAATTTCCTGGAACATGTTTCGGAGGCTACTTTCCTCCATTGTCAACCAGATATTGACTGGTTCTCAGTGGTGTAGCTCGTGATATTTTGTCTGTCTCCTCTGGTGGCAGTTCGAGGAACTTGCTTTTTGGGGGCAAGTTGAAGTTGAATACTTTGTATTAACATTTAAAAGTGTTCTTTAGTGTCATTAATTAACTAACCCTTAAATTTAATTTATTACAACAGTTTTCAACACTTCCATGAAAGGAAATTATAGTAATTTTAATATTCATCTTTTAATTACATCAATTAATTAAACTTCCAATAAATGTAGTGATGCGACTGCATTGCACTATATAAGAAAAATGTTATCATATTAAGACATAAAACAAGACTTAACATAATTTTGCATGCAGCATTTATCAGTTCTCATTTTACATCAACAGCAGAGATATTTTGCCATAGGCCCACCTTTATCCTCAGTTGGTCACATTTGGAAATAATCATAGTTCTATAAAACTATTTATTCAGGACATTAGAAATGATCCGTCAATGTTTTTTTTCTTTTTTGGTTTTAGACAGTAACTGATAAGTAGTCTTATACTGATGGCCTATTTTAAGTCGAAGAGAAGAGGGTATTTAATAATTTAACTATTGTTTCCTTAAAGAAACATGTGTAATTTACAGAAAGGAAAGGCACTAGGAAGTAGGAAATGCATTTTGCATTGATAATAACAATTAGGAACAGTTGTAACCCCCTCTCCTAGCCTATGGCCTATACCATTTTCTATTGTATGTTAAATAAAAATCAGCATCACCAATAAGTTTCAACTTTGTATTGCTAAAGTAGTTTTGTGTGCTATAAAATGACAATTCTGATATTTAACTCCTCTTGCAGTAGATTTAAAATTTTTAAATTTCAGTAATTACACCTTAACAAATACTTCCAACCATTTCCACACTAAACAGTGGTAACTTTTGTATGTGTCTTTATAATTCAGGTGATTTAAATAGATATATAACCCACTTTTAATGATCAGCCAGATGAATATTTCTATTAAAGTGCCTAATAAATTTAAGAGCCTGAAAATTTGTCGACTGAGACAAAGACAAGAACAGAGAACAAGAAAAAGAATTTAAGTCATTACATCTGCCTTCTTAAAATCATGTAATTTATTTTATCTGTTTATTAATTATATTTACTAAATGAAGGTTACGCTATTAAGTAAAATGAGGAAAGACCAAGACCATCTTATACATTCACCAAGATTTTAATTGAAATATCAGAACAGATCTGTTGAATAGTGATACTAGAGAGGTTAAAGCTAGAGTGATTTCAAGACTTTTGTTTCTTACACAAAAATGATTATATATATAGGACTTCTCTTTTAAAATCTTCAATAGCACCCCTACTGGAGGGACACTCCACTCTTTATTTCAGTTTATATATAGAGACTGCATATTTTAGTGCTTCTTTCTTTCATAATGTTAAATATATTTGATGAAATTTTATCACAGAAGATCACATTTTTTATGAATATTATGAACTACAACTCTCAATTTTTGTGTTCTGATCCACAACAAACATGTTTGAAGAGAAGCTGTAATTTCCTAAATGTTTTCCTTTGTTAATAAATGCTAAAACCTTTTCTTTTTTGTTATAATGATGTAAAATTCTTCTTTGTTTTATTGTAGTTATTAAACATTTGATAAGGCATTATCGTACCACTTTTTATTCATAACAATTCATTTCATCAGTTAAGAGGACCCAGGAGTTGAAGTCCTTGTAGGAAGACTTTACTTTTAATATAGAGAAGTGATACAACCATCACAGATGTAAAAAAGTAAACTGACTGCAGTTGCTATCTAGTTCCCATATACAGCACAACCACATTCCTAATTTTTCAAATGAGAAATTACACTTATGGATATTTGCACATATTTTTTTGAAGCAGAGATTGCAGTACAAAATGAGTACGAATTGCTCTATGAAAGTGTTCTCAATCTTTTAAGTGAGGAAGTGAGAAGAGAAATTAGCAAAAAATTGGATATACTTTACTCACCATTAACTAAGTAGTAATATATGTCCTTTAGTGAAAGACTTCTCCAAGCAGATGCAAAATGAGGATGAAAATGAAACAACTTTGTAACTTTTTAAAGCATGCTTCTCAGATATGGCATCAAATAAATAACTTAAGTGCATACTAAGAGAGTAAAATGATAGAACAGTGTGACAATACATTTCACAAAATCATCTCAATCACAGGGAATACAGGTTTCACTTTTGAAAGGTTGCAAGTTTAAAGAATGGAATAGAACTGGTAACATTTAAAAATTTGGGCTTTTGACAACGGCATACTTTCTGCTTTTTCCAACATTTTCAATATGAAATGTCAGCTAACTTGGCATATCTAATGAAAATAAAGATGTTAATGAACACCAAATAATCAAACTGAACAAAAGCATTCACAAGCAAAAAGATGGCCTTGTCAATACTTACAAGTACTTACTGTCATATCGACAGGAGGGCTAATGGAATCATCAAATCAAAATGGTGATGTACTACATCAGTTATTATACATACAACAATCCCACAACTCATGACAAAACTTCACATATTAAAGTGAAGAAATGACCAAGCTAAGCACCCTAGACTTCTATTTCTTCCACAGCTCCTCTCCCTAGATAGCATAAGTTCTATGTTTTATTCCTTGATCTGTGATTTTAGGTGTAAGTGAAGTAGCACTGAAAATTAATATCCTGCATCATCATTACTTTGCTGTTTTATCTTTACTGACTTTCTTTTATACGCATATTTATTGCGGTTTGATGGCAAATTCTTCTCATGAAGTGAGCAAATTAACCTTGACATTTTTGTTAACAGAAGAATGCCAAAGCCATTGGTAAGTGCCTGTGGAAGAACTCAGGAGTATGACTCACTTGGACAAGTTAACAGTATTGTCTAAATACTCTAAGGGGTATATGGAAACTTATTAACAATGAACAGAACTATTAGAAAGAACGAGCAGATATCTGAAACACCAAGTTATCAACAATTATCATTTGCTGGAAGATTTGAAATTACTAATGAAAATGACTGACACAGAGAAGAGTACAAACTTTTATTGAAGTTGAACATATTTTAGGTTGGATAATAAGGATGTATGTAGGTGGATGAACAAGATGAAAGGTAAGTCATTGTAACTGCAATACCATGTGCAGGGTTATACTACAGTCTTTTAAGAGATTGTTTCTAAAGATCTTCAGAGATAAGATAATGAAGGAAGTAATAAGAGATTTAAAGCTTTCTTGTCATTGACTCATTACAATGGTTTCTCCAGATTGCAGCCAAGTGATGTTTTCTTCTTCCAAGCTTTCAGCCATCTTAACTCTGAGGCCTTCCACAGGGTAATGTCTCACCTTGGAGGCATTAGGGGCGTAAAAGGAGTTCAACAATCCAACATTCAATAGTCAACATTAGCTGAGGATGTTAGGAAGGTCCTAACGAAACACGTTCTAGGTAAACACTAGCAATAAATAGAGCATTGAGTACTAGTTTGACTCAAAATTATATAATTTTGTGCTTCATTGTATCATAGTCCTCACTCATAGGAACCTTTGTCATGTTGAAAATTTCATGCAAGATGTTGAAAACTGGTCCATGACTTAACCAGTCATGGGCTTCCATGTCACTTGTGATTTCTGGTTCTTCACTGAGACAAGGTCTAAAATCTTGTTTCATTCAAAACGCATATGACTACACTGGAACTGTCTCCACCAATTAATCCCTATAATCATATGATGGTGACTCATGGCTAAATATTGTAGGCAACATCTTCATTAAAGAAGTATGAATATTATGGCTAGCTTGAAGAGTGTATTGTTGAGCACAAGAGCAAACATCAAAAGAACCAATTTTTACAATACAAGTCCAAGCAGCCCTAACTGAACTCCTATCCAGACTTCTTGGAATTCATGGTCAAATTCCTCCAAAAATGAAGACAATTGTGAATGCTAGAATTGGGCGCATTCAATAACTTACATCAACAAAGTTAAAACTGAAGCACTGTTTATTAAGGCTCATGACCTCACAGCACTTTTATGGTATCTTTAGGGATTTAAGTTTCCCACTGCCCATGATTTATTTTTGAGGCTAACAACTTGGAACAAACAGTATTTTTGAAGGTGAAACAAATACATTTTATCACTCAGTTTCTTCAGCAGAATTTAAACATTTTCTGATCCAAAGCTTGTCTTCACAATGCTGAGCAAATCTTTTAACACAAAGAAAATATTTCAATAAATGTTAATGAGGGACTTGTTAAGATTGTATCAACTGCAACTTTTATAAAAGTCACTCAGTACATCCAAAATATTTTAAAACCCACAAACAGCTTGCAACATTAAACCAGACAGATTTACATTGTGAAACGTCTGTAATAAATGAATTTGCAGCTGCAGCTATACAAGCAGTATGGATTCCTCGTTCCAATGTGGACAGTGAACAACTATTTTCACAGCACAGTGAGCTCCCAACTGACCAAAGATATAATCTAAGCAAAAAAGATTTGGAAATTGTAACAATGCCATCATTTGAAGTTTGCAATTCAATTGCTAAATTATTGTTAAGTGAGCATGATCAGTACATTTCATAGTATTTTAGTGACTGATGAACTACAAATTTGATAACTAAAAATGTATAGCAGTTTCTGGATATACTGTGCTTCTATAAAAATAAAGTTTTTTTTTTTTAATAAATAACTTTTATACATGAAGCATGTACATTTAAAATTAACTTCTCATAAAAAATAATTCAAAATTCAACCTAACAGCAGACTATGTTCAATAAAACCCAACTCCTAATGGAACATAGAAATGTACCACAACTCTCCAGTTCCTATGAATGTCATTTCATACGAACAATAAGTGAGTCCTACAGTCAGATATAACAGCAAATGTAGAAATGATTTCATGATACTGCAGTATCAGACTAATTTGTATGTGACACATGTGATTCTACTGTGTGGTTTATCTGAGGCTCCTAATTCTGAGAAGTGCACAAATTTTATGGTAATATAACTCAAACTTTTAGTGTAAGTAAGTTTGTGATTCTTCTGCAAAACTGTATGGTCAGTCTGTTAAACTGAGATTGCTCTAAAACTATTTGCAAGTACCAAGCATCTCAAACACATTTTACAAATATAAACGACAGACTGCTTACTGGATCTTCAGGCATGAGCAGATGTTATAGTAAATTTAGATAAATTTATCCAAGATCATTATTGGTGGGTTATAAAAGAGTTAGTATTCTCAAGTTTATAATACTAAAACAATGAACTCATTGAATGAAAGCAGCAGTATTAAATTTACACTGCATTATGCCAAATGAATAAGAATCTAAATGGTCCCATTTGCATCCTTTGGTTCAACATCCTTTATCTCCTTTAAGTTGCACGTTTGAGCACTGCATTCAACAGAGCTTCCTCTTTTTGAAACCTACACAAATAAAACCAAATACACAAACTATATTAGAAACCATATTCAAACCATTAAAGATACATTATGAATAAAATACACTAAGAAACACACTTCACTAAATCACATATCAGTTTCTTTATCTTGCAAATTTAGTGATTTTAAAGCATCGTTTATGAGTTTATCAGGAACAATTGCAAAAATATCAACATATCTATACCAAACTTTAACAATTAAAGGGAATGCTTTAGTGATTTGCATTTAGAAAGAACTCATTAAAAGATCGGCAAGAAAAGTAGAAAGAGGATTACCCATTGCTAAGCCAGAAGTTTGTTGAAAAAATTCACCATTAAAAGTGAAAAAATTTTGATCTAAACAAAATTCAGTAAAAGTATAAACTTGGAAGAAGCGTAGGGACAGTGAAGCACAAATTAGTACAAAAGTGAATTGAGAATATATTGACACATTGCTTCACTCACACTGTTTATTCACAGGACATGTTTCAAGAGCTCTTGCTCCCATCATCAGCTGATACTCGATTAGTGTAAGTTGTAGTTCTCCGGAGAAAGAGGAAACCACTACAACTTACACTAATCGAGTATCAGCTGATGATAGGAGCAAGAGCTCTTGAAACATGTCCTGTGAATAAACAGTGTGAGTGAAGCAATGTGTCAATATATTCTCGATTCACTTTTGTACCAAAATTCAGTAACTTTAACAAAAATCAACTATTAAGTACTCATGCAAACTCATTGAATTCAACCAATTTTTTAAATAAATTAATAGTTTTTCTCTAGGAATACTAGGAAATAGGACAGTTACATCAAAAGAAACAAGTGTATCAGTTTTAGATAATATAACATTGTCAATCTTTTTAACTAATTCAAAAGAATTTTTAATACTTAAACTCTCAAATTTACTAAATTTTTTATGTAACCATTTAGCTAAATTATAAGTTGGCGAATTTATACAATTTACAATAGGCCTCATTTTATTTCCAGGTTTATGAATTTTAAGAAGAACATAAATTCTAGGTAAAATAGGGTTACTAACTTTTACTAAATGTTTTTCTTTAGGTCTTCGCTGATTGTTATATCAGGAGCAATGCTTAGGTCTTAGGATCTCGATAATTTGAATTAAGTGAGGATGGACCAGTATTTATAGTTTTACTCAAACCTAATTCACCTTTTATTACAGTCCATGTGGCTCTGCTTTTACAGTTTGCATTTCTATGTAATTCTCAATTGCTAATTGTTTAGCAGCCTGTGGTGGTACTCGTATACTAGTACAAGAACTGTTAGAGCAAGTAAAGGTTAGACAAGACCTAAAAATCCTCAAGAAAGAGAGTTGTCCATTGATTTTCTTGGATCTAAATATTATCAGGAATGACACAAAAATAAAATTTGGAATTTACAGGAAACCAACACATTCAGAACATTACATAAAAAAATAGCCACAACCCAATTACACATAAACATGCAATAATAAACAGCCTTACACACAGACTAGTCAACATAACCATGGAAAAAGAAGAATATTTCAAAGAACAAAAAGCAATACTACACATAGCAGAAGAAAATGGTTACAACAAAAGTTTGGTGTTGAAGAAAATTAGAAAAGCTATACTAAAGAAAACCATTAAGGAAGCAACCACATTTACAAAAGAAAAAGGAAGCACCAGCATATTCAGCTCATTCACATATCACCCAAAAACATCCCACCTAAAGCTACAGTAGCAAATTTTAGATTACTTATGGAACATGATTATTTGGCCAAACACTTACACTGAATAGGAATTTATACAAGTCCTAATTGTCCTCTGTGCAACAAAGAAGAGGAAATGACTGAAGAACATTGGTCCCACTACACAGAAATATTGGAGAGCAAGAGATTTAATGGCTTCATTGCCAAAGCCTAGCATTTGAAAACAACAACATAATTAGGTTAATTTTATAAACTTGTATTTTTTATCAAATGACTGATGTGGTCTTAAGAACAATTGTCTATATATGTATAGTGTTATTTTATATTGTAATTATTTTTTATTATAAACTGATGTGGTCTAAGTAGCACTGTTTTCGTGTATACAATAGGACTGAAAATAAATAAATTTGTTAATACAAGGACCTGTAAATTGCTTGAGTAAGATAAAGGAAGTCATGATGAAGAGACATTTTGATGACATTTGATGAAAAAGAGGGAATCTTTAGGAGTTGTGGAAAATAATTATGCTAAGGCTGGAAGATATTGAAAAACAAGAAATACTTGCAAGTTTTAATTTGAAAAGTTCTTCTCTAAATAATGTTGTGTAACTAAATGTTACCTCTTGTGATCTGGAGGTCACATACTAGCTGCTGGTTCCCAAGGTTGTGGGCTCAAACCCAGTGGAGGGCAGTGGATATTTTCAGGCATAAATAGCATGACTTCCTTTAAAAGGAATGCAAAGTCAATGGTCCCTTATACATCTGACGCATACAAAAGAACCTCAAGCCTGATAAAGAAGCCTCTGAGCAAAATCAAGTGGTCTTTCGTGCCCAATAGAATGGAATGCTGAGAACAGCAGCAGTTGAAGAGCATATGTAACCAATAATACTAATAATAATTATTAATAATAAAAATAATAATAATTTCAAGGGAAAAAGCTTATGAATGTAAAATCAAGAAAAATTAGTAAGAAAGGTGACACTAAAGGGAAATTAAACTTTATGGGTTTGGTAGAACCCAAAAAGTTTGACAATTTTGGGTCCCAGCTACTCTGTATAGGAATAAAGAAGAGAAAGGCACAATTAATATGTACAACTGACATATACTTTTTTTTGTTGTGAAAAACACCATTGTTTGCTGTATTAGAAATGTTATATGTAGATTACAATAAATAATACTACTGTATTAAGTTAATCGGCGTAAATTAATTGTTCTGCCACACTAGCCATGCATAGGCGGTTTTCCAATACTGCTACACTTTACCTTTCTTTGCCCTGCGTTTGGATATTTTTCGTTTTTTAGATGTTCCTTGTAATCCTGAACTTCCTGGTTCATGAATTTCTAGAGCTCGAAAATCTCCAAACCGTGTCAATTCATCACCCAAAGTTCCCAACGTAGTTAACTTACGTGCCCTGTGGCACTCTTGTTTTGTCACTGGGAGACGGGTGAAATAGCTTTCCTCATATCTAAATAAAGAGAGAACAAAAAAAGGCCATTAAGACATTGTATTAACATATAATATTCTATTTTAATGAGTGAGTGGTTCATAACAAGAAAATGTTGGTTACAAAACATCTGAAAAATAAATAGATGAAAATAATATAAAAGCTGAAGCTTTCATGGCTGGCATCTTGCAGATTTCTCGGGCCTGTAGGCCATGATCCAGTAGGTATGAAAATTCCACATTTCACCAAGAACTGCGCTTGGCATCTTCAAAGGTCATTCGGTAACAGGTCAGACCATGATGACTTTTCAGCAGAGCATGTGCCCTCTTTTATATGTTTGGTGGGAAGAATCTGTCTGATATTGTGCTCTGTTCGTCAGCATCAAATGGTAGGTTTCCTGTGGATTACTTTTGTTCCTATCCTGTACTTTCCTTTCCAATGCTGGTATCCATGACCAATATTAAAAAGAAAACTAGATTGCACAAACAAAATAATTCACAGGACAGAACACCAATTGATATGGACCAACAAGGACACGATACTGGAACAGGCTGTGACCACTGACCATATATAACAGGGCACATTCTGTGCCAAAACTCATTTGAGCTCCGGAAACCTTTGAACATGCCAAGTGCAGTTCTTGGTGAAATGTTGGGAATTTTCAAACCACTAGACCATGGCCTACAAGCCTGGAAAATAATTTAACTGCATATGAAGTTAACATTTCATTTTAAATCAGATATATGGCATGGAGTCAGGTTTTTTAAATTCTTAATCTGGTAATATCCTTAATTATAACAGTTGAGAGCTTTGAAGATAAACACAAACCAAACATTTTTTGAACACAAATAACCAAAATGAAAGCTGGAACTTCAGCAACCTAAACCCCCAACAAAAGGAAAAGGAAAGTTAGGCTTTAACAAACAAGGTGCAAAATAAGAAAGAAAAAACAACCCACATGCATACACTAAACATACTGTTAAGTTTTTTGTTTTTATTTCAAAGGTGTATCTAACATGAACTAATCTTTTCATGATAACATTTCAGCTCATTTATGAATCATAAACTAATACTTTTAGGTTGTTATTCGTAATACTAATCATAGGTTGAAAATTATGTCCATTTATTCATGTTTGGGCTCATTATAATATTTTTCACACATATTCATTAAAATCCAAGCAATGGACTCTAATGTTAAGTATGGTGATATGGAAAGTTACACATTCAAAAATAAAAATGCAGCAGAACGTCAAGTATGGATCAGGAATGTATGAAAAAACTTGCAACTTAGTACTAAATGCCTTATGTTATATTGAAAGAATGCATTTTATATTATTTTTATGCTTAAAGCAACAATTTGTCAATATTATGTTTCATTTTATTTCAGGGAAAAACATAAATGTAAACAATCATCGTGCATGTGGCAGTGTGCATTCACTCCCACATCTTCAAGTCCATCAGAGATGACTGCCAATGTGAGTTATTTCATTTTGGGACAAAAGAAAATTTCATAAGTGGAATTTGCTTCCTGATGTACTTATGGAGTTAATAGAGCATTATGTACAAATTTTATCAGCAGATTGCCATAGGACTTGTACACAGGGGCTATTATTTTCAAGCTGTGGCAAAAAGTTCAACTTTATATATCTGTTCTAATCAATGTATACCAGAGACACAAAAACCACATTGAAAAGATGCAGAAAAAACCGCAGGGGTCAGATCTTGGTGATGGAAAGGACAGGTACCTGAACAGGACACACAAAAAAAAAAAAAAAAAAAAAAAAAAATTATATTCACTGTGAATCCTTCCGCATAGAGAATTCCTATATCCATGCAGTCAATCTCAGCATTTTAGGAATTCTGAGTTGAACCACAAAACCTTGCATATTGCTACAAAAATGAGAAGACTAAGTTCACCTTAACTCACTTTGTCAACAAAATTGCTATCAAAACGCTAACTTACTATCAACTTTTTTTTTATATTATTTTACAAATACTTAGAACAAACAGGTCTTTTGATGTAGCAGTCTCTTTGTATGTCTGTTACATGCTCCAACTTGCATTGAACACACTGCCTGAATTGTTATTGAACTAAACCTTGAAAACTCCTTGAAAAACTGCCTCACAATGGCTCTGAACTGCTCAAGGCAGATTGCACCTCCTTTTATACCTATAGGTCACGCAAGAAATGTTCTAGAAGGCGAAGTCTCTTGAGTTCCAGAAATGGAATAAGTGGAACACTTCCTGTGAAGTAACAATGTGGTTTATTCTTCCAGCATTGTGAGGTCAGCTAGGGACTGTCCTTGAATGTTTCTTTTTTCTCTTGCCAGCAAACTACAAAGGTGGTAGAATGGGTTGGCTCTCAATTTTTCCATGGCAGGCACCTGCAATCGCTGTGACAATAATTTGTTTTCAGATTTTTGTGTAAATGTGGCTGCTAGTGAAGCAGAACCAGTATGATTTTAATGCTTGCATAGAATTCTCATTTCAGTTATGTCTGTAGCCTATGGGTGTCTTTGTATAATCTCCCCCCCCCCCTCCTGCATTAAAAAAAATTATGTTATAAATGAGATTTCAGAAGCTGACGTTATGGTTTATATGGAAAAGAATAGAAGTTTTGAACACTTCTTGAGTAAAACGTCACTTATTCTTGAATTTGATTACAAACAGAATCTGCCTTTACCCAAAATGCCAACAGCACATTAATTTTACAAATGTATGATTGATATGTGTTTCATGTGAATGTGCACTGAAGTAAAAAAATTGCATGCTTTTTATTTACTAGAAGTATATCTAAAGAAAGAAGCAAACAAGTGTGCATCATCTAATAAATTAATTTTTGCTACAAAATCATGATCAAATAAGTGCTGTTTTCAGAAGCCCATAATGAGTAGAATTGAAACTACAGTTTTTAATTTTCTGCCTACGTTATCACTAGGGTCCAGAAGTTTACCAAAAATTTGTGAAGTTAATAATCTTTGCAAAAGTTAAAGGCATATGGAGGCGGGCCATACTGCAGACTCCAGTTAATCCAAAGCTTGCCCTGCTGAATGTGGTATATGCATCTCATGTGCCTGAAATGAGAACATTCTTCTTCTTCACTTCACGGATTAGGCATTTCTGCCTGTTCCCGTCTTCACATTCCATCAACTATTCCCATCTTTTTCTAGGGCATTCATCTCTTCTTCCACAAGGATTGTACTGTGACTGCATGGGTTACGTAGATTTGGAGATCTGGTTTGCAGAAATTTAGAACTTTTGTTGCAATAATAATAATAATAATAATAATAAAAAAACATGAAAGTCACAATCATTTTGTTGCAGCAGCACAAAAATGCTGCACAGTGACAGTATCTTATTAAAACTGGTATACTTTCTTCGTCCATTCTATTCATTTGTTCTTTCCAGTTTTGTTAATTTTCTTCTATTTTGTGCTGTAATTTATATATGCCTAGTTTCAATCACATAGTTTCATTTCTTATTAAATCTTGTCTAGTACATTCTTTAACTCTTCTTAAGAACCTCATTTCTGCTGCCTGCCTGCCCCATTTCTTCCGACTCAGAAAACATTCTCTTCATTATGTTCAGATAAATATTTGAAAATGACAGATGCCAAATTTTATTTTTTGATCATGAACTTACAAAAATCCTGTCTCTTAGATACTTAGAACATGAGCGATACACGTTTTATCTTCACATGGTTATGGTTACTCAATATCCATCCATTCACACAGATAAGCCTGAAAATCACCACCATTCCTTCTTCACAACGCTTATCTCAAGCATATATAAACAGTGCACCTACTTTGAAAATAGAAGTCACTCAGTTTGAAACAGGCTGAGTTATGTTCAGCTTGTTTTCAGAGTAGTGGTGTGATTTTGTTAAAGTGAACGGCATCATTAAGTCATGTGTCAAACTCGAGCTGAAATATTGTTATTACATTAAATTATTATAAAACACATATCTTTTCTCCAGGTTTGTGACCTGAGTGTGTGAAAATGTCCCTCGAAGCACATGGTCAAGTGATTTTCCAATCAACATGAAGTGATTCATTCTCAAGGCAGAAAAATTATATTTAATGTGAACAAGTTTTTATGAAAGCTTTCCAATCCAGAATATAGGGCAACTTTAGATTTTTCAAAAACCCAGCAATTAATTGTGGAAGCATGTGGTGTAAGTAGTGTACACACAGCATCATGAATTTATAGTGAAGCAGCTGCATCCTTAAAAAAGGGAGCGTGCCTGTATTTCAATCTCCGGGAAAGACCCACAAAGTTGAAAGGCGATTTTCTGGATTGGAAACCGTGCTTGCTGATCCACTGCTGTGATGTGTGTAAGGTAAGATTTTAATGTTTTGGGAATACTTAATGTGTTGTTTAATTATGGGAAAAATAGGCAGAACCTTTGCTGTCATGTAGAATGAGCTCTTATGTACTGAGCCTCTGCTGGTACACACATTATGCTTAGCAATAGAGCTGATTGTGCATTGCCAGCGTTCACATGCCTTTAACTTTTGCGAGCGGTATAGTTGTGCACAAGGTATACATGGTCAACCGAGTTGGTCAACAACAAAAGAGAAAGGAAAATGGAAAATATGCCTTCAGCATCTAACATTAATGGAGACACATACAGTAGTTTTTGTCATGATCTGTACAACATGAAGATGAGAGGAAACATCCCCTTCTGGAAAGTAGAAAATAATTATTTCAAGCACTTTTTAGAGAAATATACAAGAAAAAAATTGCCATTCAAGTTCAAAATAGGCAAGTAATACCTAAAGCTGTGCCACAAAGACATACTTCAGTATATTAGAAACTATGTCTGACAACAGAATACGGGTTTCCATATCGTGAGATGATTACAAACTCCAGAAGGAGTGGTTTTTATTAGATTGTGCAACTTTATTTCAAAATTTAATGTAATTTCTGATCGGCAGCATGGCTTTCAAAAAGGAAAGACCATTAATACTACACTGATACAGTTTATATACGAAGTGCACCAAAAGCTTGACAATTCAGAAAAATGTATTGGAATATTCCTTGACCTGTCTAAAGCTTTCGATTTAGTTGATCATGGAATACTATTAAAGAAATTATCTCATTACAGAATTAGGGGAACTGCAAATAACTGGCTTGTCTCCTACTTGAGAGAGCGAAGGCAAATAATAGAAATAGAGTTTGTTGATAAAACTACAAAGGAAATAAAAACTATAAAATCAAAAGCTGCTAGCATAAACTGTGGAGTTCCGCAGGGTTCAGTTTTAGGGCCACTGCTATTTATTTTGTATATCAATGATTTGGAACTTTATTCACAAAATTCTTTAAAATGCTCCTTATTTGCAGATGATACGAGCCTCTTGATATCAGGTCAAAATAATGACGAACTCAAAAAAAAATGTAATAAATAATTTGAAAGAAGTATCAACTTGGTTTCAAAATAACAAATTGTTATCAATAAGGCAGTTAATTTACCTGAAATTATAATGGATGAAAAAAAAAATGTAATAAATAATTTGAAAGAAGTATCAACTTGGTTTCAAAATAACAAATTAGTTATCAATAAGGCAGTTAATTTACCTGAAATTATAATGGATGAAAATGAAATTAAATATACAGGAAAGACAACATTTTTAGGAGTTTGGATGGACGACAGTCTAAATTGGAATATACATATTGAAAGTCTAATGAAGAAATTAAGTAGCATTTGTTTCCAAATATCAATTTTGAAGCACAGTGGTAATTTGAATACATTAAGAATAGCCTATTTTGCAAATTTTCAATCATTAATTTCTTATGGTATAACAGTATGGGGAAATAGTAGTAGCATTATCAAAGTATTTAGAATCCAAAAAAGGGTAATTAGAATTATGATGAATTTAAAGAGAACAGATAGTTGTAAGCGATGGTTCAAAAAATTAGGCATATTGTCATTACCAAGAATTTACCTTTTAGAAATAATAGTACAGGTTAAAACGAACTTAGATAAATTTCCAAAAAGCAATGATATTCATGACCATAACACGAGAAATAGTTCAAACTTACATGTTACCTATCATAAAAAGAAAATGTATGAACACAGTTTTAAATTCAACGGAATTCATATCTACAATAAACTGCCAACTGAAACAAAAAACATTGAGTCCTTCACAAAGTTTAAAAAAACATCAAAGAAGTATTTGTTACAAAAGTGTTACTACTCAGTAGAAGAGTATTTAAATGATAAAGGGTAGGAATAAAAGGAATGTAAATTTTAATTATTAATTTGGTTATTATGCTTAACAATGTATTGTAATTCTTGTTTTTTGCTACTATTTTTTGTGTAGTTAGTAATTTAACAATTCCACATCATGAGTTGTATGATTTACGGATGCAATAAATGAATATGAATAAATGAAACAACAGACTGCATGGGAAGCAATGTATACACTACACTGTTGGTACAGTAAGGCACATGCACAGACATAATGTAGTATTGTCAAAACGAATTAGCTTTTCAATTTACTGTGCACATTGTAAATATTAGTGATTCTTTTCTTTACATTCATATATTTAGAAAAGGTAAGTTTACTTTGTATATTTCAGTTAATTGATGGAAATTAATCATTCCTTCACGCTAGTTGTATATAGGAAAAGCTTTGTTTTTGATAGTCAAATTGAAAAATTCAATGTCATGGCTGGGATTTCAACCATGGATCTCCTGGTTTCCGTCCAGTTGCTCTTATCCATTAAGCTACCATGGCCAACATGCCATCATGACATTAAATTCTCCAACTGACTCATAGTTTCCTGGTAAGCCACTAGGGGCTCTTGTATTTGAGATACACCATTTGTGGCAACTTACTATTGTATTAAGTCACAGGCTTCATTATTAAACTCTTTTATTATTTAAGTTAATTGATGGAAATTAATCATTCCTTCACACTAGCCATATTTAGGCTAAAGTTTTTTTGGATAGTCAAACTGAAAAATTCAATGCCATAGCTGGGATTTGAACCATGGATCCCCTGGTTTCCTTCATTGCTCTTATCCATTGAGCTACCATGGCCAACGTGCCGTCATGACATTACATTCTCAAATGACTCATTGACTTGAATTCATATAATTTATGAAAGAATGTCCAATACAGTAATACCTCGTTAATCCAGACCAATTGGGGCTTAATGTCTGGATTAAGTGAAATAAACACCAAGGACAAAAATTATGAATGATAAAGAGTATGTACTATATAGTTTTATTATAATGTAAGATACAATAGAACCCCTGAGTTTAATTACACATTTCTTATTTGTTTGGTTTGATGAAATAATCAATTTTCTTTTGTGGTTTGTCACACATCTCTTTCACGGGATCACAAAGACTCTTCATATGATGTATGCAGAAATATGTCAGTTTCCTCAGCAAGTATATTACGCAAATCTGATACTTAATTTCACTTTCAAATTTCCGAAATACACATACTCAGCCTCAGATTCACTACTAGTTTCGCTTGCATTGCTTAGTTTCCACAATTTTGTCAGTCATGATGTGATAGCCCGGATCATCTTTATCTCTGTCAAGCCAGTCAGCACCCGCAACCAGTGTTCAGTGAAAGTTACTTAATTTAATTGCATTGGTGTCTAATTCAACTATCATACAAAAGCTTCTTCCACGCATTAGTCAATGTAGACTTTGAAATACTGTTTACTCTTTTCAGTTTCTCGGGTATTGTTAGCAATTCATGCTTACATTTTTCCACTTATATTGTAGGTTTACTAAATGACTATGCACTTGATTTCTTTCTTTAGTTTCATGACTGAGAAGGGCAAGCATTAAACTAATCCTCTTGACAAGAGTTGCCACCCCTATCACAGGTGCACCAAAGTTGTGGAAAGGACAGCCTTATGTACCATTGTCACTAATGTATTCAAGGTATTCCCAAGAAATTACTATTGTACAGTCTGTGCAAAAATAAAATGGAGAATTTACATTTAGTTTCTCTTAGTGCAGTACTATAAGCAACTTGCAGATTTATTTATTTTTTTAATAAAGAATATTATTGACAGAATGCTAAGCAATTCTCTCTTCACTGCACCAAAGCTTTTTGTTTACCAATTTTGTTGCAGCAGTTGAAGTTATTGTTAGCAACCTTTACATTTATATATTTCTTGTTGATGTTACATATTTGTTACTCAAGTGAAGCATATTTTCTGTTCAAACTTTTTTGTTTTGTGTTGATGATGGAAAGAAAGCAAGACACTATTAAATATAAGATGTGAATCTTTTAAGTAAGGGAACATGTGTTACACTTGCATGTGAGTTGCAGTTTTCTTTATACACACTGAGCACAATAAAAAGACAGATGAACAATACTGGAAGCACTGCTTCAGAATGTGGTCCAAATTCCAAGAAACGAAGTTATGCAACATATTGTCGCAAACCTGTTATCGTAATAGTGCGGCTTGTGCACATAAGGAACTGATAAAGATAGTGCGGAGATAAAGGTCTGCCGAGGCAGATAAGGAGAGATGGATGGAAAATTCTAGTGACATCTTGATTGAAAGAGAACATTCAGTTTGTTTGTTTTAGAACAGACTAGAATTATCAATGGTTGTATATAAGAGATTGTGACACACCAGCTTGAACAGTCGTAACGAGAGTTGTAATTGAAACTGGTGTTTCGAAAGTGAACTCTTTGTTGTGGTCAATGACCTTGGTAGATTGTAATTGCTACCGTAAGGATTGAACAGAGTGTATTTCTATGGAAATAAAGAACATTTTTAATTTCTGCAAATTGAACTTTTAATTCTACGAACCCACGAAGTCACAATATTCAAAATATGAGGAAGTGGAAATAATTGTGAAAAGCTAAGAGCAGCAGTCCAAGAACTGAGTGTAAGGGAAAAAGCACTAAACGTAGCCAACTTCCTTGGAACTGAAAATTTTAGTGCTTTTAATGGCTTGAACTACCACTTCAAAAAATGTTTGTTACCTGTATCTGCAGAGGGTTAAATGCAATTAATGATAACTATGGAAGAACTGAGTAGTAGGAAAATGCAGGAGCTTACTGAAAATACAAGACCAGGAACATTTTTAATTTGGATGGAACGGGGAGCTGTTTTCCAGTGAGTTGCCCAGCATCGGCTTCAGCATTCAAGATGGTAACTGCCATGATGGGCACAGTAAAATGAGGTTACAGTTTTGTTGGGAATTAATGCTGATGGCTCTGAGAAATCCATCCTTTTGTAGTATGCATGACCAAGCAGTCTTCTTGCTTTAAAAATGTGCTGTCACTGCCAACCTCTTTCGACATCAATCTAAAAGCTTGGATAACCATTTTTTTTTTTTTTTTTTTTTTTTTTGTGTGTGTGGCAACTGGCTGCTCTGGATGCAAGAATAGGGGCACAAAATAGAAAAATCCTACTCTTTGTATCAACCATTGACCTGACATCCTTCAGATAAATGTATGTCTGAGAAATACTCAACTGGACAGGTAACTTAACAGATAACTACAGCAATGGATTTAGGGTTATACACTATTTCACGGCTATTTATAGAATGAGCTTGGTTCAACAAGTTTTGAGTCTGATGGATGTTAGAAAGGATCCTGCATCTTTTGAGGTGTCAATCATGGATGCACTTGTTTCATTGCTAAGTTATAGAAGACTGTGCAGCAGTACACTATTTCAAAACAGAACTTTTCAAGAACTGTACCAACTTCCAGTTGCCAGTAGAGAAAGAAAAATAGAAGGGCTACTTTCTGCTATCTGGGAAATGTTGCACTCAAACCTCACTTTTCAAGATTTTATGCATGTGGATGAAGCTGTGGTGACTAAAGCAGAAAGAAATGTGGTGGACTTTGTTGTGGAATGAAAGGCAGCCAAATCTCCATCATTAACGACAAAGAATGTCAATGAAATTTACCAGTGCTGAGGCGTGTGCAGCAGCAGAAGTTTAGTGAATGGATTTACATTTATCATCTACTGAGGGGGTAAAAATAATTTTGACAATCTTTGTGAAATTGAAACACGAATAGTGATAACAAAAACAAAAGGTCCATTCAGAAATTCACTTTGGAACAAAGCAGTTATGATTTTGGTATAAAAATTAACTCACACTGTTATTTCTCTACTACACAGTTATATCTTGGATGAGTATGTTTTACACAATGCTTAACTGTTGTTCTCCTGGACAGTGAATTAACAGAATTACAAAGGCAGAGTAGCATCAGCAATTAATTCACACGCTGGATATTTGAGGTTAAGTACTAGGAATTAAAACAAAACAATCTATAATATTAACAATGTGCATTTGGTAAAGGCCACAATGCTAGTCTTTCTAAGGCCCCTCTCTCTTTTCAAACTCAATGTTAACCAATGCAAGTGGTTTCCGTGATTTACACTGTGTCTCCATTTAGAGCACTATACCCTGGCCCATTGAAAAGTGTTAAAGACTGGCAATAATTCTGTGTGATTGGAGGAATTTAGTAACAGTGACATCAAAATTAATTGAAAAAACTATTTGTAGTCAGTTTTTTTGACACGTCGTAACTTACATTTTAATTTATTAGTTCTGGAAGCTGCTGCATTTATTTTCAACCTCTATCCAACTATCATCTGTTGCCATCTGCTCTCTTCTCTCTGGTGGTGCAACTATGAACTTTTTAGTAAAATTAGGCAAATGAGTCAACCTTGTATACGCTTTTCTCACCTTAGAAGTTTTTTTATGAAGACTAGTTTCTGGGAACTTCTTCACTATCCTCGGTTCTGTGGTTGACTGATGGTACAACCGGTGTCTGCGCCTGGCTTGGTGTTGTGCTGCCATCTGATAATCTGCTAAGTTTGATGATCATCCACGGCGGGAATTTCAAAATTAATCAAGAGGTTCTGTTTCTTAGTAATGAATATATTTTCCCAGATTTGCAGTTCTAGAGGTTTCTTTGCCTGTTTCATCAGTTCTATTTCTTGCTTTGTTATGATTCTCAAACCAATAGTGATGTGCTATGGCATACTTGTCCATGTGTTTGAATATATTTCTGTTCTTTCATTCTTGTTCCCAGATTTCTTTTAGTCTTCCCAATGTATATCTTGTTGCAATCCTGGCAGCTCATTTGGTAAATGCCTGATAATTGAGGTTTTGGTGTGCTATTTTTCAGAGGATGGTTTAGTAAGTTGCGGATGTTGTGACTGTACTGCCTACCAAAGATCCACAAGACAGACAGCTGCATGCGACCCATAATTAACGATATAGATACCCCAACTTACAAACTGGCAAAATGGTTGGTGGAAGAATTAAATTTGAAGTTTGAATCTTTAAACATAAAAAATTCATTGGATCTGGTAAAGAAAATTGAAAACACTTATAAAAACTGGAGAGGTGATGGTATCCTTCAATATCAAATCCCTTTTCACAAGCGTACCAGTACAAAAAATACCAAAATTGATGAAAAACTGGTCATCCAAAAGTAATGTTTGAGACGGAAACCTGAGGTTCCCAATGCTATAAGCAAGTGAGGGAAGATAAAACTACATTAAATAAAGAATGTGTCACATAAGCTAAACGCGTGAGAAAGTGTGATGAGAGAGCAATAGTTACCCTTAGGAATGTGAGAAAAAGTCAGGATTGTCTTCCCATGACCTCAAGGGTCCAACCCGGGTGGGACAAAAACTGCACTACTGCCTAGATATAGGAGGAGGTGAAAGACCAATAAGTTTAAATATGAGGAAAACAAACCTCCAATCAAAATTGCTATGCATCACGTATTACGGGCAGAACATTCATGAAATAGAAAATGGGCGTGAATAGATAGTCTGTGGTCGGAAAGGACGCCAACAGACCAGGAAAGGCGCGACACTTCATCTTGGGGCATTTCGGGGGATGAAGGCGTAAAGTGACGAGACAGTGCAGAGTAACAATTACAACTAGATGCGGGAAAGTAAAACGTGGAAAACTTGAATAAAAGAGTGATACCGACGTTGTGACGAGCAAGTGTGTTAGGGAGCGAGCTCATGATATAAATGTTCTATCAAACTGGTGAGAGAAGTCAACTAGAAAACATAGTGTATTTTCACTTAAATGCTGGACCCTGGGACAGAGTATACTTATGCTCACCCTTACCTACCACAGAGAACGCGCTATTCCGGAGCATAATCGGTCTTTCCCTGATTGCATCCTACATCAAAAGGATCCTGACTCTGTGCATGAGTAATTTAGAAACACATATTACTAAGGCCTTTCCACAAATTTTGAAATGTTGGCATAGATATGTCGACGTGTTTGCCATAATTCCTCTAAGACTGACCGATGCTATAAAGTTGCTGAACCTACAAGAAAAATCTATAGTTTTCACCAGTGAAGTACAACAGGATAGATGGCTACCTTTTCTAGATTTGAAAATCATAAGAACACAAACAGGATTAGAATTTGGAATATACAGAAAAGAAACATGTTGACAATTACATTAAACGTAACCCATTTAACCCATTACATCAATATGCAGTCTTCCACAGTTTGGTTCACAGATTAATCAACATTCCACTAACAAAAACAGAATATGAACAGGAATACACATACATACACCAGGTTGCCAAATTGAACAACTACAAGACAAATTTCATCAAAAAATTGATCTACAGGCACAAAAGAAACAAGAATTTAAAGGAAATTACTACGTTAAAAAAGCTAGAAACCCAAACATCAGATATGGCAAATTTACATTTCATCCAAAATACTTCAAAAATTTGAAAAGATATTTAAGAACTTCAATATAAAATTAACCCCTCAGAATAATCACAACATCCGCAACTTACTAAACCATCCTCTGAAAAAGAGCAAACCAAAAACTCTAGTATCAGGCATTTACCAAATGAGCTGCCAGGATTGCGACAAGATATACATGATGAAAGAATAAAAGAAATCTAGGAACAAGAATGAAAGATCACTTCAGAAATATTAAATTCAAACACATGGACAAGTCTGCGGTAGTGCATCACTTTTGGTCTGAGAATCATAACATCAAGTAAGAAATAGTTCCCAGAAACTAGTCTTCATAAAAAAACTTTTAAGTGGAGAAAAGTGTACACAAGATTGACTCATTTGCTTAATTTTAATAACAATGGCACTCTGCTTTCTGAAATATTTCTTTTTATTCTATATATGAACTTCTTTGTCAAATTATTTATTGGTGGGATTTCAATATTTTCCATATGAATATGTTCTCTCATGTCAGTTTATTTTGGTTGATCACTCCTTTTAGTAATTTTGGATTTGGGTCAATGTTCTGGTTTTTGTTCCAAAAATGAAATGCTACTGCTGACTTATCTTTTTGTTTCAATGTGATATTTCTAGAATGCTCTTTGACTCTGGTTTTCAGCTTTCTTTTAGTTTCACTTATGTAGCATTTTTCACAATTATTACAACTTATTTGATATATTCCAGGCACAGATATTGCAAAACTGATAGTATTAGAGACATTACAAACCAAATACCCTGAAGAAGAATAGACACACTCACATATGTATATGTATGTATATATATATATATACACATACAGATAACTCATTTATAAGCAATGATGATGGAGCTGGAATAGGTGGCACATGTCAGTTTTTCTCCTTCTACAAAAATGTAGGACTACAAATGTATGGAGAAGTTGATGCTAACTTCTCTAAAATATCGGTTTGGCGACATAAATGCAAAAAACATTGTTGTTTTATCAGCTTCTAGAGTGGCAATCCAAGCAATAGCTTTAACTCAGAATCCGAAAACAGAAAAAATAAGAGAAGTTCATTATTTCGTTAAACAGATACAAAATTTAAGTAAGAATATAGTCTTCTAGTGGATTCCTGCACTCTGTGGATTGAGGCAAACATTCTATCAAAAAGGGAAACCAAAATTCAAAATAAAATGCAATCAAAAGTACCACTAGAATCAGTTAAACATATCAAGAAGAAAATGAATGATTAGAAAACTAAATTAACCACAAATATATTAAATTCTGAAGCAGAAAAATTCTTAAAAAACAAAACTAATGCCTGAACTACCATAGAAAACAGCTGTTGCCATGTTCAGACTCACCACTAGACGTGACTGTCTCAGCAAACACCTACATAAAATTGGATTGCTATCTCCAAATTTGTCTGTTATGCAACAAGGAAGAGGAAATGAAGTTGAAACACCTACCTATCTGTGAACTTAAAAACCATCCAGACCTGTCCTCAAAATATTAGGTAGCAACAATATTTAGCAATAATTACATACATACTATGAAACTTACTCTTCTTTATAATGTTGTCGTCGAGCTAATGTTGCTCTAGCAACATCTTGCTGCATTACTTCTGCTGGGCGATCAAAATACTCCTCCTGTAACTCCTGCATCACAGAACTGGTGAGTGCTCTTTTACGGGCACGTTCAAATGCCCGCTGCTGTCTTTCAGCCCGAGACTCATCGCCACCTACATAAAACAATACTAATAAATATGCAGAACAATGCAGGATTGCAGATTCAGGAATTCAACTGGTGTGTGGATGATAGCATTTGTACATGGAGAAGTGAGTGACCAATATAAACAGTTTCACTTGGATATGAGGTAACAACTTTTTTTACCAATGTTATAGTAGAAAAAACTATAAAATAATTAGAAATACAATGCTAATGACAGAATCAAAGAGAAAGGATAAAATAATGAATTGCTTCATGAATACTACTTGTAGTCAGTTTTTCTACTCTGTCACTTACAGACTTCAAATAGCATTACAAATTAATTTGAACATCACTGTTACTAACAGTAAATAGCTGTTCAACTACTTAGTACACTGTCTGAAAAATTGTGGTCTCAAGATATGAAAAGAAAAATGCTTTGTGTTCCCATCCCAAAACATACATAGGTTCATTTGAGATACACCAACAAATTTCCCTCACAGCTAATTTGAGGATTTTAATGTAGTGCATTTTGTACAGCATTTTATGGGTTCTACTCCTTGCGTAGCATGCATACTGTGTCACACACATTCACTGTCTTTCTCCCATTGTGTAAGGATGGCACATTGCTTTCAGGGACTTCCTTTTTGTTGGACAATAGACCATCTGCATGATATACATGAAATTGCTTGTTAGAACATTCAGATGGCAAGTGTCTGCATGAAGACCCAATACAACAGGCAAGCCAACAGCCGATTCCAGCAAGGTGAACTGGGCTGGTTGTACTGCCCTACCGAGATCAAGGAACGCTGCCCAAAACTTCAAAAACCGTGGCAAGGAGTACAGGATGTACATAAGAATTAACGATGTGGTCTACCGCATCCAGAACGTGCCCCGTTGCTGTTGGTACACCTGGGATCGTCTGGTCCGTTACCATGGTGCTGTTCGGGATGACCAGCCTTGAGGAGGGGGCAGTGTCACCCTGTGGCATTGTTGTACTGCTGCCGCAGGCCAGAGCCAGGCGCTTGACAGGAGAAAAGGCTCCAGAACGTTCTGCCTATGGTTGCTGCTGCTGAAGTTCTCAAAAGTTCTGCAGCTTTCTAGAAACAATGGCTGGGAAGGTATCAACATCCACAAGGTGTTAGGAGCGACAGTTGTTTGTTGATTATATTGACAGTCGACGATTGAAGTGTACCTCAGTGATGTTTTTCAGTTGTCTTTGTGCAGCAAAACACTGAGTCAGCCTCGAAGACAGCTGATTGTCAATTTCACGTCTTTTTACTGCAGCAAAAGTTGTTCTAAATTTCTGCAAATGAGATTTCCAAATCTATATAACCCTCACAGCCACAATATAAATTGAGTCAAACTAGAACTCAATGCTCCATATATTGCTACTGTTTATCTACACTTGTTGGGTGGAGAAAGGAAGAAATGAGAAAAATTTTGAAGTATAGGTTATGAAGGGATGAAAATGGAGAATGGTGAACAAACGGAATGTTATGTTAATTATATAAGGAACCAAAGAGCACAAAGAAATCTGAAGTATCATGGTATGTGAAAAGACAAAGTGGGATAAAAGGATGTAATGGAAATGGAAAGGAAAGTGTGGGAAATAAAAGGAAAGTGTAGTGAAATAATGAGTAAAGATTTACCTTGATCTGGAACGAAAGTGGCAAAGAAAGGCAATATAGTTTTTAAGTGTAATTTTAAAAAGAGAAAATACTATTCAAGAAACTAAAAACATAATGAAAAGGTTAGTAAAAGAGTAAGTTAGAAATAATAGTTAACTATCAGGTTTTAATATTATACTTAACTAAGTATGGGAAAGAGAAATTTTGGTAAGTAGAGTAAAACTTATGTTAAGATAAGATTAGGGAAGTGTACAGTGAAAAGCAATAATAAGAGCAAAGCGGAACAGATAAGGTTAGAAGGTGGTAAAGTGAGTAAAAAGGGAAGATAAAAACAGAAATCAAAAGGGAGGGGAGTGGAATAGATTAAGACAGAAAATAATGGTGTCCAAATGGAAACTGAAGACTGGAAGGGTCACCACACATAATATAACCATTGTATTCAGCTGTATGGGACCCTATGATAAATTTGCTTCAATTACAGAAATAACTGTAAATGTAACCATATATAATGAAATTCATTCATTACAAAAATAATAAAGCTAAGTTATGCAATTTGAAGTGTATTGTACGTACATAATTATTTCTGCCTTGTATTATGCTTGAAAACTTACTTATGTTTAATTATAATTATTTTATTGTAATATTTTGTCATACTTATGTTTCTTCAGTTCAGTATTATGCCTTTAACAAACTACATATGAACTTCTAAAAAAAAAAAAACAGAACACAAAACAACATTTTAAGTCAAACAGTAGAAACAAATTTATCATTTTCACTCTGTGTGACAGATCAGCTGGGTGCCAATGTGGCTTCTGAGAACAGATGTTTAAACCCTATGCACAGCTAACAAATAAAATATTTAAAAGTGCTCTTCTCGTTCTGATATAAAGATGTAAGGAAAAATATATCACAGATACCTTCTGTATTTTTCCCCAGAGTTTCATACTGTAGGATTTAAATTTGATACTGCAGTTTAAAACATTCATACCTAGCAGCAATTTTTTATTGAGAATAAACAGTATTTTAAAGAAGGAAAGCTACCATGCCTTTACCTACAAAACAGCATACTGTTACTATCCCTTATGATTCTGTACTCCAAGAATAAATTGATTTCATGTAAAGTTGTACTTGCATAAGAAAAACATTAAGTTGTAAATCCAAAATTAATACAATTTTCTGCATAATGTAAACTATGTGTAGTCATTTTATGTGTAATGAAGACATTTCTGTGATACACTAACTTATTAATATTAGCAAGTTTAAGTAGACAATATATATTTCTTTTAAATAAACTTTGGCAATAAAAAATGATGGTGGCAAGAGAAATTACTGTGATACTTACTATAATGAACAGCCATAAGTTTTGGTGGAACATATATGCCCTTTGTTTTCTCTCTGTCTTCCGACTTATCAACTTCTCCTCCTGATTCACTTTCTTCTGACTCATTTACTAAGCTCACTAGATTTGCAGGATTGGCACAATATTGTGCAGGATCACCAGGCATTGAAGCTCCAGTAGCTGCAGTTTTTACCAGTTTATCAATCTGGTATTTAAGTTTATGATCAATTGGACGCATTTTTTCTAGAACAGTCCTTATTTCAACCAACCGATCTAAAACAGAAACATACACAAGACCATTATGAAGTACTATTGTAAGCCTTAAATGTTTAATCCTTAAATAGTCTTACTTAATACACTGAAATGTAAGTCTTAAGATATGATTCAGCTGAAATGTTTCCAAGATACAAGCCCAAGTAGCAGTAGAGGCAGCTGCTTTTCCATGAAGCAGAAAATTTAATTATGGTTTCTACAGCAGCTTTTATGCCATGAAAGTCATAATGGGCACATGCCTTTCTTATGGAAGAATCAAGTGCACATTGCCAAATGTATATGTTTTCAAAGGTGTCTAAGTTAAAATAGGAACGTGCATATTGGTTTGAAATTTACTTAAGAACACAATGGTTGTACAAATGATCTTTTATAGTTACACATTTTTTAAAATGATAACATTTAAAATTTTATTAAAAGCAGACTTTTACCTTCTTTCTCGCTCCAAACGCTAAAACATGCTTTTAAACATATAACATTGCAATGAAAAAAATATGGACTGTTCACTTTCTTTCATTGGCCGCATTGGTATTTAGATTATACTGTCACGGATGACATTGTTGTGCTGCCATGACAAACCGAAGCAAGGCGAGTGGGCAGGAGAGGTTCCAGAGCACTCGGTCTATTGTTGTTGCCGAGAAATTTCTCAGGTCTTTCTAGAAACAATGACTGGGAGTTGTAAATATCGGCAAAGTGTTAGAAGCACCTGTTGTGTGATGGTTATTGTGACAGTGGAAGTTTGAAGTCTACCACAGTGATTTCTTTCATTTGCTTACGTGCGGCTGAGCATGGAGTTGGCCTTGTAGACAGCTGATTGTCCATTTCAGGTCTTTTTACTGCAATAGTGTTCTAAATTTCTACAAACCATTTGATTCTACGTAACCCACATAGTCACATTTGGTGTCAGGAATGGGATTACGACGATGGAAACCGCATTGGCGAAAATTTTAGAAGAGCTGAAAGAAATGAAGGCAAACGACCTCACCGCCTAGCTGAACGAAGTGAAGACAGCAAACGACAACCACGCTGCGACGTTTTTGTTTTTGTAATTTACGTCCTCCGTTAAGTCATATCGGACGATGAATGGAATGGATGAAATGATGTTCAAATGAGACCGAGGTCCATGGAGCTAAGAGTTACTCAACATTCGTCTTACAGGATAAGGGAAAACCCTGGAAAAAAACCTTATCAAGGTAACTCACCCTGACCGAGATTCAAATTCGGGACCTCTTGAACGTAAGGCAGACATGCTACCACCATGCTAACAAGGCGGGCATGCTGCGTTAATGACCAGAATGAAGACTGAATTAACCACGGAAATGAACGCGGCGAACCACAGCCCGGCCACGGTAATGAAAGCGACGAACGACAGCGTGGCCGCGGAAATGAAAGTGGCGAACGATAGCTTGGCCACAGAAATGAAAGCTGCGAAGAAGGCCCTCGCCGCCAAATTCAAAGAGGAGTTGGCCGGCGAGAGAGATGACGTCACGGAGCTGGGCAAGCGGATAGGTCAAGTGGACAAGCGCATCAAAGGCCTGAAAAAAAAAAAAAAAAAAAAAAACCCTAACAATTTAGAGGGAAAGGCCAACAACATCACCAAGTAACTGAACGCCATGGTAGAGGACATCGTCGGCAGAAGACAAAGATCTGAAGGTCGACAGGCAGAGATGCGCGCATCAAACCAACAAAGTACGACGGCACGTCAACTTTTGAAGTCTTCCGCCGCCAATTCGACACAGTGGCCAAGCACAAGTGGTCCTCAGAGGAAGAGGCCGCACAGTTAATAGCCAGCCTTCAGGGACGGGCCGCAGAGGTGCTGAAAGTGATCCAGAAAACGGTGGCGCCTAAGGACATATGGGAGGTACTGGTAAACCGGTTTGGAAACCACCGCTTGGTCGCAGCCTACCGCAACCAACTGAAATCTGGAACGCAGCAGCCAGGGGAGGCGTTGCAGGAGCTCGACCTGGCAGTGGAACAGCTGGCCAACAAAACCTTGGTCGACATCCCAACCGGATTTGTATCCCGAGAAGCCGCCTACTCCTTTGACGGGCTACGAGATGCCGAAATATGTGAGCGCCTAATGCTCGGCGACTATAACACTAACGATGGAGACCGAAGACCATAACAGGGACGCCGACGAAGACCAAGTGGCATATATTGGGGGTGTGGCCAGCAGGGACAACTGGAGCAGCCAGAAAAGCAAGTAAGGGCCTGCATGGTTAGGGGCACGCTGATGCCACCATTCCCTCGAGTGACACTGCACGCCGTCAGCCGATGTACAGATCGCGGACGGCTGGGAGAAAGGAAGGCTTGTGGACACCGGGGCAGACGTGAGCGTCATCACACCTGACGTTGCCAGAGGTTTGCTGTCGAAAAAACCAGGCCGACCATACCAGCTAGTGACGGCATTGGGCGACACCTTGCCTTTGGGGAGTTGGAGTGGAGCCTTAGTAGCAAATATTTATATTTGTGTAATATTTATTGCTTCACTGTAACTAGCTTCATTTTCTACGTAATCAGATTAGTTAGCCTCACTACATTCTACTTTGTGAAATATATTTTCTAGGACAGTAGTGAACATTTTGGGGGAAGATTGGTTCACTCTCCATACTCCTCTTTCTAGTCGGGATGGGTTACTTCCACTTCTGTTTTTAGTTTGGCGAGGCTTTGTCTGTAGATTTGATTAAGAATTTGGATGTACCTGTTTTCGACTCCTTGATTAGTTACGGCTTCTGTTATGCTGGTGTGCTCTATTGAGTCAAAAGCTTTTTTATAGTCTATAAAAGCTAGGCAAACTGTTAGTTGGAATTCCTCTTTCTCAATCAACTGGTTGACTGGAGATCATTTGCTGTGCTGTAGCCTCAGCAGAAGCCAGCTTGCTCTAGTAGCTGGTTTTTGTCTAGTACTTTTGTCAACTATTGTGTCAGAATTTTTTTAAAAAGTTTGTAGATATTAGCTTCGAAGCAAATGGTCGCCTGCTTTTTTTTTTTAGCAAAACTGGCCATGTGGCAACAAAGCCTTTAGAGGAATGTAAAACAGTCAATACCAAATGGTTCACAACCATTTGTTTGTCGGAAGTCTTCGGTGAAGTAAGGAAAACCAACAAGAAGTGGTAGGATCATTCTTCATCAGACAATGCCAGCACACACACCTTTTCTAATAACAGAGTATTTTAAGGCTCACAAAATATAATTGATGGATCATCCGCCATACAGTCCTGATATGGCATCCAATGTTCCTGAACATCAAGAATAAATTGTGTGGATGATTTTCATCAACAGAAGAAACTGTTGATGTCTTCAAAAACTATGTTTTGGAGGTGTCTCAAGAAGACTAGAATAACCACTTTGACAAATGGTTCAAACAGATGCAAAAGTGTACTGATCATAAAGGAGAATGGTTTGAAAAATAGAGATTTCAATCAGAAATTACTTTTTTTCAATTATTAGACTTTTGCACGCCTGAACTGAGAACATTATATTAATTAATTACGCTTGGATTAATGTTTGAAAAATGACAGATGCCAATCTTATAATAAGAAAGAATTTTATTTCCCTATCATGACCGTACAAAAATCCTGTCTCTAAGATACTTAGAACACGAGCAATGCATGTTTTATCTTTCACGTGGTTATGGTTAAATGTGATGTATACATATTTGAATATTACAGCTGCCAATATTATAAGTAAGAATGTTTTTTTGTGATCATGACCGTACAAAAATCCTGTCTCTACGATACTTAGAACATGAGCAATGCACATTTTATCTTCACACGTTATGATTAAATGTTACGGATAAATATGTGAAAATTACAGATGCCAATCTTATCAAAAAAAAAAAAAAAAAAAAAAATAATAATTTCACTCTGATCATGAACGTACAAAAATGCTGTCTATGATATTTAGAATGCGAGCAATGCACGTTTTATCTTTCACATGTTATGGTTACCCAATATCTATCCACTCAACACAGATAACCCGATATACAACAGAACACAACTCTCCCTTCTCCAATCTCAAGCATAAATATACAGTGCAACTACTATGCAAAAAGAAATCAGGCAGTTTGAAAGTGAAGGAGTCAATGTTCAGTTCGTTTCCAGAGTAGTGGTGTGATATTTTATTAAAGTGAACGGCATCATTAAGTCGTGTGTTGAACTCGAACTGAAATATTATTAATATTATATTGAATTATTATTAGTAGTGGTGTGATATTTTATTAAAGTGAACGGCATCATTAAGTCGTGTGTTGAACTCGAACTGAAATATTATTAATATTATATTGAATTATTATTATACACACATCCTTTCTACAGGTTTGTGATCCGAGTAATTAATGTGAACAAATTTTATTGAAGGCTCTCCAATCCAGAATATAGGGCAGCTGTAGATTTTTCAAAAACCCAGCAATTAACTGTGGAAGCTTGTGGTGTAGGTAGTGTGCACACAGTATCACGAATTTGTAGTGAAGCAGCTTCATCCTTAGAAAAACGGAGGGTAGTTGTATTTCAATCTCTGGGAAAGACCCGCAAAGTTGGAAAGTAAGTTACTGGATTGGAAAGCGTGCTTGCTGTTCTGCTGCTGTGACACATGTTAAGATAAGATTTTAATGTTTTAGGAATATATAATTAGGGGCAAAATAGGCAGAACCTTTTGCTGGCAACGCCTTCTGATGTACAAAAACTCTGCTGGTAGATCCTCTACGCTCGGCAACATCGCTCCACTTGAGTACTGGCCAGTGTTCATACACCTTTAACTTTTGCGAGCAGTATAATAGTGCCAATTACTGTGATTTCGACATTTATTTGCACTGTTCAGTTTTATGCATTCATTGAAAAAATTGAAATGCTACTGTCCATCTGGCTGTTAGCACTTTTCTCCCCTCTCTAATGCCATTCTTTTTCAATATAAACTTGAGCACATTCCTTCCAACCACACAGAACAGTACCTTACACAGAACCTTACAGTACATAGCAGTTTACATTTTCCATTATGTGATTATTTGAATATTGCTGGAATTCAAGCTACAAACATCCCAAGGCCACTTCTTTAGACATTCATTTCCATTACACAATGGAACCAGATATTACTAATCTCAATATTTCTTTTTTTAATCAGACTTGCAATTTTATTTATAGTTGACATTTCAGGAGGAATAGTGTCATTTTGGCAGCTCTACAACTTACTTTTGCCTTTAAATTGTATACTAGAAAATAAGTTGCCTGAATAGTCTTGGGTCAAGTTCTGGTGGCTATCTACAAATTGAAACTTGAAATTCGCTCTTAGATCTTTAAGTAAAAGCCTTTGTGTGACCGTTTTCTAACCAATTTTAAATTTTCTACAAAAATTCCTGAAAATAATCGAGGAAGGCACAGTAAGGAGAAGTATCATTTACAGAGCATCGACATAGAAAGCAAAGGTGCATTCACGGCAATGAATTTTCAAGACTTATTCTGCGTTCCATATAATTTGTTATTTACTTACCAATTGCTGGATCACCTTCAATCATTCTGCCTGAACATTTCCTTAATACCACAAATGTAAGGTTAATGAGGTAGCTTAAAAGCATATGGTACTTCATTTCCAGGAAGCTTAGACCCTGAAAATAACAAAAAGGGCAACAATAAACAAAACATTTTATACTTTTAATATCCATGTACATTTCATTATCCTTGCATGCTTTTGTTGAAAATATGAGATAGTTCAGAGCACCTTTTAACTACAAGCAAAAATATGTTGGTGCAACACATGTTGGTTTATTTCTTTATTATTAACACAAACTAGAATTAAGTCTGTATTAATGATGCATTGAATGGGGTGTACATAGGGGGCATATTCCACATATTAGCCATACGCTTTCATCAGAGGCGTAAATACTGCAAATTATTAATACGAAATGAAATATACACTTTATTTCACACAGGCCCTTATTATCATTCGCCTTACAAGTATAAATATAGAAGTAGTCAAATCAAATGCCATTGCGGACAAATGGTCACATCAAGATGGTTTCTTAGCTGACAACAGCTGTAAGAGTGTGTAAACAATGCTTGTCCTGTTAATCCAAACATTTGATTTGCACAATGTTCCTTATCCATTACTAAAGAGTGGTGCAAAATATTACAAAAGAATAACAAAATCACACCTTTAGTTGGCAAAAATGTTGATTATAATATAAAATAAGATGAGCAGTAATGACCAGTCCACAGCCAACTCAGTTTCAGATGAGATCTCTTTGCAAGAAGTTAATAATAGGGCATCATTAAATCGTATGATGTATTTCCAACTTGACATGGAACAATTTTAAGTTTAATTTTTTTATGTAATTTATCTGTGCAATTTTACAGAAAAATGAAAATAGTTAAATACAAACATTTAAGTGGTGCATAAAAAATCAGCAGCAAGAGTTAGAAAAAGAAACAAACAAATTAGCCTTAGTGTGGTGATGGGCCTCAGAAGCGACATCTGGCACTCCGGTTTAGAATGCATAGCAGACTAGTTTGGCAAGCAAATCTCGGGAGTAAGGGTGTTAGTCGCGCTGTGTTCGCCCTGATTGTGCTCCAAGGAATTTTTAATTTCTTTTTTTCTTCCTGGTGGTAGGACTAACGTCAGCTCAATGTTTGGAGAAGGGAGCAGTGTCACAAGCGAGTCGGCTTCTGAAATGAAAAGTGATAGCAACTGTGCAAGTGGAAAAGAGGATTGCAGCAAAATCACCATTAATATAATTAGGCTCATTAATTTTATTAATTTTGCAGAGTTTTCAAATGGTTGTGCAGATAATCAAATGTAGATGATGAAACTAAAATGTTCTTTGTTAGACAAAATATATCAGCCATCAGCTCCATTCTGCAAAGCTGCTGCAGGTAAATAGAACCTTCTCTATAGATACAGTCAACATGAAAAATTCAATGCCATGGCCGGGATTTGAACCACAGATCTCCTGGTTTCCATCCAGTTGCTCTTAACCTTTGAGCTACCATGGCCAACGTGCCGTCCTGACATTAAATTCTCCAGTTGATTCGTATATTTTCCCGGTAGACCACTAGGGATTCAAATCCCGGCCATGGCATTGAATTTTTCATGTTGACTATCTATCAAAAACCCTAGCCTATATACGGCTAGTGTGGAGAAATGATTAATTTCCATCAATTAACTGAAAGAACCTTCTCTACTAATTATTATGAAAAGTTCAAAATGACAGGACAAAGTATTTGGAGAGAATGGATGTGTTATTCATCTAAAAATATTGTAAACCATTAAACAAATAAAAATATTTGTTAATTAATGTCCACTTATCTTAAGAAGTTGATGTTAACACTTTCTTCTTTTTAAAAAATCAATTTCACGAACATTTACTTGCATCGTCAGTTAACACACTTCGTTGTCAAGGATACTATGTTTTTTTCATATTACCAAAATCTGAAGACGAAACAAACCTAAAAACAGAATCAATTGCCGGTACGTCAAAATTCATTACGCAATTTTTGTTCCCACACTATTAAATCTAAGGGAACATTTAATTGTTTTTATAATTTAACTTCGGGATTTATTTCATGTTTAAATGACCAAAAATGACCTGTTAATTAAGTCAGAAGTCAAACCTCTAATTAAGAGAAAGAGAAAAGGTGTGCGTCATCCTGAGCAGTACAAACAAAATACAATGAAATCAACTAAAATAAAGGGATTGGAACACACTAAATATCATATGTAATGTTATGAGTGGTTTTGAAATTACTGATAAATTCATGAGCAACAAAGGAATTTATCTGGGGAAGTTCAAAACAAGTTGCATTTGTAAAGACAATTTCATGAATAAAAAAATTGTTAAAAGCAATAAAACAAGTTATCCCTAAATCACATAGGCCTACATTAGCACATGAATGAAACAACCTAACAATTCACGGCATACTAGATTAATAGTTCTTACAGACCATGCACACATTCAAGAGGTCCCGAGTTCGAATCTCGGTCAGGGTGAGTTACCTGGATAAGGTTTTTTCCGGGGGAGGGGGGGGGGGGGGTTTTCCCTTATCCTGAAAGACGAATGTCGGGTAACTGTAAGCTCCATGGACCCCGGACGCATTGAGCATCTTTTCACCCATTTCATTCATCGTCTGATATGACTAAATGTTGGAGGACGTAAATTAAAGAGACCATGCACAAGTTAACACTGGTGAAAGCAACTTTGGTCTTACATTCATCAGGTGGCACTGATAAGAAAATAATAAAGTAACATAACCTCTATTTTCAAACTTCATTTTAAGCTACAATAAAATTGCAATAATTTGATTATTTACATATACATCACTATCCAAACATATTTCCTATTCATTTTTTTTATTCTTTGGCTTTGCTTGCTGAAGTAAAAGATTTATTTTGTTTCTTGATGACTGGCCAAATCTTTCAGCCGCCATGTTACTGTTTGAATCTCGCAGTTGTCTTCACTGCTCATGTGAGCATTATACACAACAGTAAAGGAACATATGATAATTACTGAGTAATAATTGTGCATGGAGTACAATTATCGTTCTAGAAATCCAGTACAATTATCGTTCTAGAAATCAGTGAATGGTTAGTATTTGACAAATCCTAGTACTTGATTGGTCTATACGAGGATAGTGATCTAAGTGTGAAATAGTTGATGCAGGCTAATACCAGCAAAAACTACTGGATGGAGAAAATTACAAAGTAGTTACATATTCTTTTTCTAAAAAAATGTGTTTACATGAATTATTTGTGCCTTAGACGTTGCCCTAAGTTCTATGTTGATTAAACAGATTTATTGCATAACTTGCAAGTTTTAAATTTATTTCTCACTTATTTCAGAATGCCCCTAATGTCCATTATAAATATTTAGCTTTTACCCAAAAATAGACAACATATGCAAACAGAATCTGTTACAATGTTAGATGTTATTGTGGCAATAAAAAGAAAATGAAAAGGCGCTACAAAAATAGCTTTTTTCAGTATTCTCAAAACTAACTGCTGAACATAGGACCTTTCTGAAATAAATAATTCAACTGTAATTATAGTTTATGAATTACATATTTTTTTAGTCCAACAGAACTGCCAGTGGCATATCCATATAGCTGTGAATGTCACGTCGACAGACAATTCGTCATTGTCTTCATCGTACAAGTATTGTAAATTTATGATAGGCTCCAAAATCATGTGCTATTTCTTTCCAAAAGTCATCTTCTTGTAGTTTATCTGCATGTCTCACACAGTTTTCTGATCTTGTGTTACGTTGTCAATTTCTTTGTGAATAAACTGTTCAATGTCAGTTTAAAAGTATTATTTTGTTTGCAACATAATATGAAGACCATTAACTCAATTGGATTGTACAAGCAGTGGTAAGAGGGAAAGTAGATTACCTCGCATCTCATTTCAATTGAAAATCGATCCAGCTTATACATTTTTCCCTGGTTTTTAACAGGAAGAACTGAATAATACTGCATTTTAACTGGGTTTTTATGGTGAAGATGGGATTGGTTCTTGAATATTGTATCTGTTTGAATAAGAGTCATAAGATCTCTTCTTTTCAAGGCTGGTTACGAGTGAAAGAACTAATATTTGGATAAGTTCAATTTCATAATATATAATTTAATTGTATCATCTGGATTACATTTTACTCGAAATTTCTTTCCTAGTCAATCATTGCAGATTACTTCCAGCATATCGATGAATCCTTAATTCTTTAATAAATAGTTTCTGTTTATTACATAAAATTGCTTACTCCTTCATGTCCACTCATCACTATCAAAACTTTTATCTTCCCCGCCTCTTTTTCCACCAGGAAGATTATTGATTTTTTTCTCTCTATAGCAACCGTTCATTTCTTTATACTCACGTCAATTGTAGCAACCAATATACATATCTTGTTCTATTTTCCCTCTAGAATCTCACTTCCACACACTCAACATAAACATTATAATACTTTTAAACATTTTTCCCAAATTCCAAATAACACAACCAAGCAAATAAACAAAACTCATTTTCAAGGTTAAACAAAAACAACTGTTACAGCTTTGAACTCTCTAGAGTTAATAGAGATTATGAAACGTTCATAAAAAAACATATGAGAATAACATTCTGTCGATGCAGCATACTACAAACCAGCACAAAGTATAAGGTTTGCACTCACTTGAATTTAACAAACACCATGGCTTGTTCAAAGTAATTCTTTTATCACGTCATGTGGCTTGTTCAAAGTAATTCTTTTATCACGTCATGTCAAACGTTTTCATTTCATCTCAGAAACTATTTGTAGTTGGTTTATTGATACTCGTCACTTACTTGTTTATATTAATGAGTGTGTCCTTGTTTCACATAAGCTTGCCCTGTATCTCTTAACGGTCACGTGACCTTATCACCTCTCTTTGGCTGCTGTTGTGTATAGACTGTTGTGTGGTAAAAATTAGTTCGTTATTTAACAGGGTGATATATAAATATTAAAAGCAGAAGCATTATTAACAGTGAAGTATTCTTCATATTTAAGTTTGAATTTATGAGTCACTATGTTTACACTCAGTCTTCACTTACTTGTTGTATAATTGAAACGTTTTCAAGATCATTCGATCTCATCATCAGCTGTTTGGTGACTAAATGAACCTCAACCTTATACAACAACAAGTAAGTGAAGACTGAGTGTAAACATAGTGACTCATAAATTCAAACTTAAATATGAAGAATACTTCACTGTTAATAATGCTTCTGCTTTTAAGAGGTTCATTTAGTCACCAAACAGCTGATGATGAGATCGAATGATCTTGAAAACGTTTCAATTATACAACAACAAGTAAGTGAAGACTGAGTGTAAACATAGTGACTCATAAATTCAAACTTAAATAGGGTGATATATCTTTATATGTTGGAAGAGAATTGTCAAATTTATATTTTCGCGACTGTTTGAATTAAATATATTACGCAACAGAGCTAACTTATATGAAATGCATGTTAATTTTTAAACGAAGTAAAGAGGAGGTTCCTCTGCTCTAAGCCTGCCTTTCACATGGCACGATAGCACGTGCTTCATCGGTAGTGATGACATTTGCTTATATGACTTATCACGACCTTGTTTTGAACTGGATTAGTCATATATCACCATTCGAAGCTGTGTTGTGTCAAATGCGAGAGCTAAATTATTTTATTGATCGTTTATTACACGTGTACTTATATGTATAACGGCAGAGTCTAACGCCAGTTTTTCGCTGAAAGGGAAAACCTTTACAAAGTGGCGAGAAAAGAATTGTGATGCATGTGTTTAATGCACTCACAGAGAAGAATCCGTCTTTGTCAGTGAGAGAAGTCGAACAGCTGTCTAGCATTTTTGCAAGGTATGTATGCTGGTTAAAAAAAAAAAAAAAAAAAAAAAAAAAAAAAAAAAACAGTGGAAAAGGCAGAAGGCCTTTCATTATAAACTTGTTTCAGTTTAATTGCACATTCATTCAGTTCCAACTGGCTCAGTTTCATTATAAGCTTGTAATTTTGCATGCCTTTATATTCTTATTTGTATGTATCTTCCTGGCAATTATGATGTTTACTGCAGGTTATACATGTGATGGGATGGCACCGCCTATGGCGTGAAAGCAATAGCCAATTAGGGTGAGGGGGAAGGTTGTTGCACGCAGAGTGATACATGTCAGTGGGGCAAGGTTATATGAAACAGAGATTAGTTTCAAAGGCATTCGCCTCCATTTTCAATCTCTTTCCAACTGGCATCTGTTGTCTGCTCTCTCTCTGGTGGTGGAACTATGAACTTCTTTGTCAAATTATCTACTGGTGGGATTTCTAAGTTCATTACGCGATCCTTATTTTTCGATATGAATATGTTCTCCCATGTTGTCAATTTATTTTGGTTTATCACTCCTTTTAATAATTTTGGATTTGGATCAATGTCATGATTTTCATTCCAAAAAATGAAATGCTACTGCTGACTTATTTGCTTCAATCTGATGTTTCTAAAGTGCTCTTTGACTCTAGTTTTTAGATTTCTTTTAGTTTGACCTATGTAGCATTTTTTCACAATTCTTACAACTTATCTGGTATATTCCAGATCTGTTAACTGATGGGATTTCATCTTTTGTTTTTGAATTTAGCAATTTTAAAATTGAGTGTATTAGTAGGTGCTAAGGTGATATTTTGTTCCTTGAAGATTTTTTTAAATTTATTAAATGTTTTTGGGTGATATGTGAATGAACTGAATATGCTGTTGCTTTCTTTTTTCTTTTGTAAATGTGGTTGCTTCCTTAATGATTTTCTTTAGTTTAGCTTTTCTAATTTTCTTCAACACCAAACTTTTGTTGTATCCATTTTCTTCTGCTATGTGTAGTATTGCTTTTTGTTCTTTGAAATATTCTTCTTTTTCCATGAATATGTTGACTAGTCTGTGTGTAAGGCTGTTTATTATTGCATGTTTATGTGTAATTGGGTTGTGGCTATTATTTTTTATGTAATTTTCTGAATGTGTCGGTTTCCTGTAAATTCCAAATTTTATTTTTGTGTTCCTGATGATATTTAGATCCACGAAAGAGAGTTGTTCATTGATTTCCTTTTCTATTGTGAATTTTATAGTCCTTTCTTGCAGATAAAGTAATTTTAATGTATCTTCTAAATGTTTATTCGGTACAATTGCAAAGATGTCAACATATCTAGACCATTATTAAATTATAGATGAGTCGTATTTTTTACACATCTGCTTTTTTACACTTTCGTGAAGCAGATGTGTAAAAAATACGACTCATCTACAATTTAATAATTTTTCGCTTCACTGTGGTGTTCCAATACAGTTAAATCTCGATATATATCTAGACCATTTCATTTCAGTTCTGGGTAATTACAAATATATGTAAATACATGACGAGTAATGATGTTCATTACAGTGCTTACGTCGCAGTACAATGATATATTTGTAAGAGATGGATTCAGCTGGCACTTGTCACACATCACTTATGAGGAATGCAGTATGACAACACCAAGGACTCTGATAGGTTGCTCACCTAGTAGTGTTCAAGGACAAACTTCATTCCATTTGAAACCCATAATACTTAACAATGCTGCATGTGAAATTCAAAAGATTAGGCTCTTTTGTGACACAGTAGAAACTATGTTTTCTTCAGTCATAGTATTAAAAGCTAGAACCTTTTATATCGTCTTGTACCATAAATAATGTTTGCCCGGTAAAGGTGCAGTTACACGGCATATGAATATGGTGGCAGTGATGTCATAACTCGAGCATTGCCAACATCCACAGCATGCTATCATGGAAAATACCAATATTACGTAAGCAAACTAGCGATACTGTAATATCTAAGGAAACTGACATAAGGAAACTGTGGCCATGGATCATTGCCATAGTTTGTTATTATCATCTTTATTCTTAATAATAATAATGATAAGCTTACTATGCAGTATTCCCATTAGAGTATCGCTAGTTTATAATAAGAAAAAGAAAATGTGTTGGCGATGTTTCACATATTCACATATTATGCTTACTATGCAGTATTCCCATTACAATATCGCTAGTTTATAATGAATAGAAAATGTGTTGCAACATTTCACTGTATTCACATATATCACAGCTGCACAGTTGGCAATTTGTTTCCATGCCGTCATTCCATACCTACATAACTGTACACTATGAAAGTGCTTCTTTACCATTTGCCCAACACAGTCTTCGACATACCAGTCTGGCAGTTAAAGCCCTGCATTATGCTTATGTCAATATACTTAAGGCTCTGCCAGAAAACAGAATTGGTATCTAAGAAAAAGGAAGAAAAGGAACAAGTTGTTGGTTTGAAAAACCAATTACAAAAACTTGCATTTGTTTTTCAGATAGTACTGCAATCATAGATTGTATAATGTATTTTGTGGCTCTGTCTTGCCAGACCAAAGTAATTCCCAACTATTTGTGGGAATAGTATTATAAGTTTTAATCACCTGAATCCAAAGGGCTCTTTAGTAGATTCCAAGAACAAACTTAACAAAAGGAACCTGCTACCCAGAGTAATCCAGGAAGTGGCTAGCTATGCTTTGCAGCTTAGGGTCCACAGCATGGATACTTTCCACTAAGTTTGGTATACAGATGTTGACAAGCAAACTGGGGGGAATGTACTCATAATGGTCCAATTGGGATGTGTGTGATGCATGCATATATTGATTGAAGTGTTATGGAGAAAGTTTGAATTTGAAACTTTTTTATTCACATATATTGCACAGATTATCAGGAGTGCTTAGAAGTAATGTTCAGTGTATTTATTGAACATTGATTTATTTCGTGTAGAATGGCCCGCACTATCTGACAAATTCCACAACTGAAATATTACATTATGTAAGATGATACATTAAATACTTAACATGTTATAGATACTACCTTATCCGTTGATATTTCTCCTCTTTTTACCCGGAGCAGCATGTTGTCAACTAACTGGGCTACTTGTTGTACATTTTCATTCATTTCTCTTAAGAGTTGAAACGCCAGTGGCAAATCCCTAGATATCACTTCGTCCAGCGCCTGCAAAAAACAAAATACTAACACTACTCTAAACGGCAAATACAAGTTTTCATGGGGATATTTCATTATTATTTTCTGTCTTCATAGGTTCAGTATCAAATGTCAAAAGGTGCTGCCATTTTAAAAACTTTGCGCAAAAGGAAAATGGGAAAAATTCCCAAAATAAAAGGGCTAGTTCATGTAAATAAAATCATTTTATGACACAAAATTAGTTTATAAAGCAACCCACATACCTGAACCATCTTTCTGCTTTCTTATAAAACTTTGGAAATTACATGTTTCATTTAAAAAAATAGAAAATGCTACACTCCACGTGGTACAATACTTTCCAGGGCATATTTTTCCCAGCAATACCTCTGGGTTCCAGCAACTGCCAAAGTAAAAGTCGAGTTGTAAAACACACTTCGAAAAGCCACTAACACTATGTAAAATTAGTGCGTAGATTTATGTAGAAACCAAGGCCTACAAACTTTCATTTGTGGAATGAAAATCTGAATTCACATTGGTAATTTAGTTTTTTAGTAGTTTCAGTAGTATCTTGAGAACCATAGAGGACTCCAGAGAATATAGTGATGCAGTGAAAGCAAGAATATACAATATACCTATTATACTCTATGAAAAATAAGTAGGTATTCTGTGGTACAGTATCGTACAATATGACATGAACAAAGTCGGTGAACAAAATTTGGTGTTATGTGTTAACAGTGTGGTCAACAAATGTCTTAAGGATTAATGGTTTTGAGTTAATTCACTTACATTATAATACAGATATAGTGTTCATAATTTCGCGTTCCTTAAGTAGAATACGTACAAAATATATGTTTCATATTTTTATTATTACTGACTGTATTTTCTAATATATGCCTTAATAAGTGAAATCATTCTCAATAGAGGGCTGCAGTTCCAAATTTGTCAATCTTGAGCGAATGTGTGTGTAGTGTTACGGAATCAGCAAATGTTTGGCTGACAGTTATATATCAGCAGAAAGCAGCAACTGTCAGCTCATTATGGTAATTTGATTTCTTTTTTTCATTTTTATAATTTTGTGTTTGCCGTATTGGATGGCAGTTTCACACAAATTTAATGTTAAAACGATGATTTGGTTATGTATCTGTTTCTATATTTATTTCTCATTATTTAAAAATTATTTAACGAGTTTATGGATTACATTCTTTATTTTGCAGGTGTGGTTAAAATGGGAATGCTTGCTATTATTAATGTGTACGTGGCTAGAAGTGATGGAAGCATTTTATGTACCTGGTGTGGCACCTGTGGAATTTAAGAAAGGGGCTCGGATCGATGTCAAAGCAGTGAAAATGACAAGCACACATACACAGCTTCCTTATGAATATTACTCCTTACCATTTTGTGTTCCAAAAAACAGGACTTTTATTTACAAGTCTGAAAATTTAGGTAAGTAGTATCGTTGGTGAGAGCTTGAGGTATGAGAGATAATATTTATGGTATACCTTATGACACAACAGTAAAACAGTCTCATGTTAATATTTTTAAATAAAGCTCTGTACAGTAAGGTATGGCCTATGAGAAATGTATCAGCAGTAGTCCAATGATAGTGGAAACCATGTTCTATGTTCTGCTACAGAAATTGTTTAATACTTGGGGTTAATGCCAATATGATGTTTAATACTTGGGGTTAATGGCAGTTACTAAAGCTTAAGAAATACCTATGTTAGCGATTTTATGGTAGGTGCACATTAATCCTGAGTTAAAAGGATTATTGTGGATCATTGTGTTGTAGTTACACTGATGTGCTACACTGTACAGATATGGTTTGTAACTTAAGGCCCTCAATGTCTCACTTATGCTTCGTGTTTTAGGGCCCTCAGTATATTTGTCTATACTTGTAAATTACTTGTTTACCTTTGCTGTATAGTGGATGGTGGAATTCAACTCAAGTCCTTGCTGTCCTCTCTTGTTACATTCTACATCATTCAGATGTATATCAATAACATTATCGAATGGATGGATATTCAATGGAGTTAGGGTATTGACACCAAAGGATTCCATTCCTATATAGGGGAATCAGGGTAATGAAAAAAAAAGGCTTACGTGAGTGAGTTCAAGGTAGCTCAGTAATAATCAAAATTTTACAGGTGATCAGCCGTGGCAAGGTAACGAGCTTTTGGCCATTCCAAGCTCCATGGCCTTCTTGAGGAACTGAATGAAAGGTTGGCCAACTATCCATATGGATAGCAGTGTGCCACTGGTGTAGCTGGTTCCCAAGAAGGAATGACCTCAGGTTATTTGTTTTTCTGTGCGGTCCATCATCTGGTCGGGATTTCTATTGCAAGTATGTTATGGCTGGACCCCAATCTGTAGTCAGTTGAAGTCTCAAATCTCTATTGAAATTCCATGGATGGAGTTTAATCTGGATGGTGGGATAGACTTCTGGAAGGAAGTCTATCAAAATGCTTATCCGAATATTCAAGAACCCAAGCATCATTAAAATTAATTTTGTGAACATACTTTATACAATGTTGAGCTACAGCTTACTTCTCTAGTTGCTTTGATGTAGAATCTTTGTTCATGAGAGTGCCTTTAGAAGACCCATTGAGGTTGTTGTGGCATTTTCCTGAAGATATCATCCAGCTCTTTAGACACACTCTTAGATCTACATATTTTACCTACTATGGTCAGTTATTTAACAGTCTGACGATGTTCATGAGCTCAGTCATGAGCTCACCGCTTTTACCTATTATTGCAAATTTCTTTATGAAAAATTTTGAACTTATGGCTCAGGATACTGCTAAAGACAAAACTAAGGCATTTTTTTTATATATGTTGATACTTTTCTTATTTGATCCCATGGGGTAAAATGGTTGGAGGCTTTCTTAGACCACCTTGTTAGTCTACACTCTAACATCAGATTCACAATGGAAGTTGAGAACAATAGCTCCCATCCCTTTTTGTATGTATTGGTATACAGGAGGCTAGACAGCACCTTGGGCTATAAAGTATACAGAAAAATAAGACATACCAACTATTATTTGGCTGTGTCCAGTCATGACCATCCTATCCAGAAGAGAACAGTCATATCCATGCTGCTGTACAAAGAACATGGCGGCGAGAGGAGTAATGACCTGGAGCATACAGCTCAAATTTAGCAATCACGTGAAATATGCCAATATGGCATCTGAAAATAGTGTTAAATCAAAACATATTAGTGATGGAAAACGTGCAAATGAACCCAGGATCAACCCAGCGTGGAAAAACAAGTAAATGGCGCACATCGGGTTCGGAAACATGGAGTGTGTGAGAAAAGAAAATGGCATCTTCACTTCACACAATAATCGACGTCCTGAACAAGGATCTTAGAGACGCTAAGCGGGAAATAGAAAGGCTCAGAAGTGAGAATCATGCTTTAAAGACGAAGCAGGACAAAAGAAGTAGAGGCAGCGAACACTTAACACTGAGGAAAGGAGTTAAAGGTTTGAAGAAAGAGAATTTGGAATTACTGGAATCAATCGCTGCTTTCCAAACGAGGAAAACAATGGACCATGGTTATGCTGAGGTAATATACAATCACAAGAAAAGATACTCGGATACGTACAGAAATCACCGAACACAGCTTTATGATAGCTCTGGAATGCATCTGAAAAATAGATTTAATGTCCTGGCAGAAGAACAAAATGGGAGTGCAACTACAAATGCAACTAGGCATGTGATCTTAGGGTCTGACACAGGAAAACCAGACATGCTAATTCTAGGCTACTCGCTGTTGAAGTTTTCAGGACAGCTCTGTAAAGACCAAGGATTTGATGTAAGGTGCTTTCCAGGCATTAAACTCAATGAGTTACAGCATCAGGTTGAAAGACTTAACCTAAAAGAACGCCAGCCTAGCATTTTTTGTTGTTGTAATTTTATGTCCAACGTTAAATCATATCGGATGATGAATGGAATGGAATGGGTGAAATGATGCTCAAATGAACCTGGGGTCCATGGAGCTTAGAGTTACCCGACATTCATCCTTAAGGATAAGGGAAAACACTGTAAAAAACCTTATCCAAGTAACTCACCCTGACCGAGATTCGAACTCAGGACCTCTTGAATGTGAGGCAGACATGCTACCACCACGCTACCGAGGCGGGCTGCCTAATCCTTGTTGATGTAAGCTTGCCCAGTATCTCTTACCGCTCACGTGACCTAATCACCTCTCATTGGCTGCTGTTGTGGTAAAGACTGTCGTGCGGTAAAAATTAGTTCGTTATTTAACATGGTGATATATCTGTATATAACTATATGTGTTGGAAGAGAATTGTCAAATTTATATTTTCGTAACTGTTTTAATTAAATATATTATGCAACACAGTTTATTTTTCTGAAATGCATGTTAATTCTTAAACGAAGTAAAGAGGAGGTTCCTTTGCTCTCAAGCATATGACATGATAGCACGTGCTTCAGCGGTACATATTTGTTTATATGACTTTTATCACTGACCTTGTTTTGAACTGGATTAGTCATATATCGGCATTCGAAGGTTGTTGTGCCTAGTACGAAAGCTAAATTATTTTATTGATCGTTTATTGCGTGTGTACTTATATGAATAATGGCAGAGTATACCGCCAGTTTTTCGCTGAAGTTATCGCAAGGGTAAATCATTACAAACAGGTGAAAAAAGAATTGCGGTGCATGTGTTTAATGCACTCACAGAGAAAAATCTGTCTTTGTCATTGAGAGAAGTCGAACAGCTGTGCTCTGAAGTTACAGGTGTGAGTGTTAGATCCGTAGGAACATTGCGATGTGAAATTGAGAAAATAGGAAAACTTACCACTCCTGGCAAAAGCAGGAATAAACAACAGTGCGTGCTCGGAGAAAATACTGAAAAGTGCTGTGTGTCATCATGTGTATAGTTTTTTCTTTAGAAACGAACTCCCTCACATAAATAACATTTCATCTGCTGTAAATGAGGATGCAGATTCACTAAATTTCAGCAGATTGCTTATACAGCTGGGGTTTGTGAATGAAAAAAGAGGCAAGAAAAATGTGCTAAAAAACAGATGATATTGCTATGTGGCGAAGATGTTATTTAAGGACAGTCAGACTGTACCGAGATACAAGTAGCAAAATATACTACCTTGACCAGACTTGGGAGAATGAAGAACACATGAAAAGTAAGGTATGGCGTGACACGACTTTTAAGACTGAAAGACAAAGCACTTTTGCAAGGTATGTGTGCGGGTTTTAAAAATTCCCAGTGGAAAAGGCCGAAAACCTTTCATTATAAACTTGTTTCAGTTACATTACTCAGTCATTTAGTTTCAACTTGCTCATTTCATTATAAACTTGTATTTTTGCATGCCTTCATATCCTTATTTGTATGATTTTATTTATCATCCCGGCAGTTATTATGACGTTTACTGCAGGTTTAAATGTGACGGCAAGGCACCGCCTATGGTGCGAAAGCATTAGCCAATTAGGACGAGGGGGAAGGTAATTGAACGCGGAGTGATACATGTCAGCGGGGCAGGTTCATATGAAACAGAGTATAGCGTTGTTGTCAGGCATGCTGGATTTAATAACATAAAACCGGGTGTATATGCTGAGGAAATCATGGGGGATGCAATGGACCTTGTAAATTACATCAGATGTGAGTTGCCCAAAACCAAGATAGTTATCAGTGGCATGCTCACACGACATGATTAACTTTAACATAATAAGATGCAAAATATACCAAAGAAATTATAGTAATAATTACAAGAAATAGACAACATAATTTAAGAAAAATTTTATAAAAGAACATGCAAAATATACCATATTGCAGAAGAGAAAACTAAAATCTGTTATACAGAATAAAAAAAAAAAAACATTCTTGAACTAAAAATTTGTGTAATTTGATTTTGAAAGCCTTTATTTTGTCTGTTTTATATAAAGTTACAACTTTTTACACTGTTGTATACTGTTACAGATGAAGGGATATTTGAACAACATGGTGCGAGGGTGGTCTGAAAAGTTTTTATCTTGCTAGTAAAAAAGACAATTCATGCTTTCAAAATAGTTTTGTCAACATAATCTTCTCTAATATCAATACATTTTGTGCATCGATGTTCCAATGCCATTATCTCCTGTCTGTAGTGTTTCTCTGGAAGTGCTGCAAAGTACCCAATTATACTGCAGTTGTTTCATTGAACGAAAAGTGCCTACCAGTAAGGAATTTCTTCAGATTTGGAGACAGTTGGAAGTCCGAGGGAGCCAAATCTGGCGAATAAGGATGATATTCCAGCACTTCATAGTGCAGATCTCTCAATTTCTCCATTGCCAAAACTCTTTTGTGGTCAGGTGTCTTGATTAGATGATTGATTAGTTCCTGTTGTCCCTGTGGAACATAGGACATCAATGAAGCATCTCGATCTGGTCCTGTTTGCAGACAATCTCTTTACCTCACTCCAAGTCTTGCCCTCCTCATTGCCTCCAGATGTACAGATCTGTGCCATGTTTGCTTGGTTGTTCCTCTCCTCCTCATACTCTGCGGGTTCCAAACAAGTGCCTCTCTCTCAATTGCTTCCTTTTCCTTCCTCAGGGTATGCCTGATCCAGTTCCATTTCCGCCACTTTATTTGTATGGGGATCTCAGTTTCACCCGTCCTTCAAAGTTCTTGTTTGGAAATTACTTCTGGCCAATAGATGTTCAGGATCTTTCTTAAACAGAGGTTGACAAAAGTCTGGAGCCTGGAGGTGATTGCTTTAGTCACCTTCCAAGTCTCAGACCCATAGTCTCAGACCTGACATTACTCCAGCAGATATGAAGTTTGGTCTTCATAGATATTCTGCTGTTCTTCCACACCAGATAGAGCCATACAAAAGCACCATTTGCTTTTTTGATACATTGGGAGGCATTTTTTGCCGCTCCTCCATCTTTGGCCACCACACTACCCAAGTAAGCAAAGCTATCCTCATCTTCTACAGGTTCATCCCCGAAGACAAATGGGTCCAGTTTGTTGGAGTTAGTTCTTGTAGCATTGGTCTTCTTTGAGTTGATCATTAGCCCCACCTTTCTTCCTTCTACCACCAAATCCTCAATCTTTGCTTGCATTTCACCATGAGCCTCAGACAAGAGACACAAATCGTCTGCAAAATCCCAATCTTCCAGCCTATTGGTCAACCCCCATTGGATACCACAATTTACATTTCCAGTCACTTTCCGCATCAGCGCATCAATCACGATCAAGAACATGGTTGGTGGCAGGATACAACCTTGGTGCACTCCTGAAGATAAAGGTATAGGCTCAGGTACATGGCCCTCATGGATGACTCTGCATGTGTAATCTTTCATCCATTCCATTCATCGTCCGATATGTCTTAACGTTGGAGGACGTAAAATTTAAAAAAAAAAAAAGTATGTTTCTTGAATGAGATTAATAATTTATGACAGCACTCCATAGCGTTTCCCTTCCTTCCACATGGCTTCTCTGTTTATCGAGTTGAATGCTTTTTCGAAGTCAACAAACACTGCATAGAGCTGAGATGACCATTCTGCACACTGCTATAGAATTATCCTCAAGGTGTTTTTTTTTTTTTTTTTTTTTTTTTTTTTTTTTTTTTTTTTTTTTTTTTTTTTGGTCAACACATGAATGATTCGGATGAAACCCTGCCTGTTCTCGTTGGAGTTGTCTAACTACATGTTCTTTAATTCTGTTTAGCAGAACCCTCGTAAAGACTTTGTTGGGAATTGATAGAAGTGTAATTCCCCTCTGGTTATTACAGTTGGAGGTATCTCCCTTCTTTGGCAACTTCACCAGCAACCCACATCTCCAGTCTGTCGGCATTTCATCACTAATCCATATCTTCTCAAATAGGGGCTGCAACATATTGGCTGTGGCTGTGAAGCCCTACCTGCCGGACCCACTACACAGAAATATTGGAGAACAGGAGAGCTAATGGCTTCATTGCCAAAGTCTAGCATTTGAAAACAACATATTGGCTGTGGTGCCCATATCAACCTTCATGACTTCTGCTGGAATATTGTCAACTCCTGCTGCCTTACCAATATGCAACTCTTTCAATACTCGCTTGATTTTGTCCACTGTGGGAATACTGATTTTAATCCTTGGATCATGTAAGGTGCCGGGAACTCCTCTTCTGGATCATCTCCTCTTCCGCCCATTTCTAATTGATCTTCCAGGAAGCAGTTTAAAACTGCAGAAAAATGTTCCTGCCATCGTTTCCGTTGATCTTCAGGGTTTAAGAGGGTAACCATCTTTGTTCTTGACTGCGCAGTTTCTCTGAATCTGCTTCTTTGCCAAAACTCTGGTGATTGTATAGAGTTCTTTAAGATTTCCCTTCTTGGCTGCCTCTTCTGCCTGTTGAGATAGGTCATCCATCTAATTCCTTTGATCTCTGTTTGCACTTCTATTAACTTCTTTATCCTTTGCAGCATATTTTGATTGTAATTCTGCCTTTTTTGCTCATGTCCTACAGGCGTTCCTTTTCTCCTTTATCTGCTCCTTTTCTCTGATGACTCCAGTTGATCCTCAGGGTTTAAGAGGGTACCATCTTTGAAAGGGTAGAGCCAGGCCGAAAAATTCAATGCCATAGCCGGGATTTGAACCACGGATCTTCTGGTTACCGTCCAGTCGCTCTAACCATCTGTGCTACTATGGCCGACATGACATTAAATTCTAGAACTGACTCGTGTTTCTCCCGGTAAACCACTTAAGAGTTCTCATAAGCACATGAGACAACTACCTTAATGGCGACTTACTATGCTGTAAGTACTTTAAGGTCCGGGCTTTATAGTTTGGACCACTATTAGGTACAATTAATGGAAATTAATTGTTCTTTCACACTAGCTGTGTGTAGGATGAACTATGAAAGGGTAGAGCCAGACTGAAAAATTCAGTGCCATAGCCAGGATTTGAACCACGGATCTTCTGGTTTCTGTCCACCACTTAGGAGTTCTCATAAACACATGAGACAACTACCTTAATTGCGACTTACTAAGCTGTAAGTACTTTAAGACCCGGGTTTTATAGTTTGGACCACTATTAGGTACCATTAATGAAATTAATTGTTCTTTCACACTAGCCGTGTGTAGGACGCACTATGAAAGGGTAGTCAGAGTGAAAAATTCAATGCCATAGCCGGGATTTGAACCACAGACCTTCTGGTTTCCGTCCAGTCGCTCTAACCATTTGTGCTACTATGGCCAACATGCCGACTGTTCTTGACTGCGCAGTTTCTCTGAATCTGCTTCTTTGCCAAAACTCTGGTGATTGTGTAGAGTTCTTTAAGATTTCCCTTCTTGGCTGCCTCTTCTGCCTGTTGAGATAGGTCATCCATCTAATTCCTTTGATCTCTTTTTGCACTTCTATTAACTTCTTTATCCTTTGCAGCATATTTTGATTATAATTCTCCCTTGTTTTGCTCATGTCCTATATGAGTTCATTTCCTCCTTTATCTGCTTCCTTTCTCTGATGACTTCCCATGTCTGCTTGGTCGTCCAATCTATTTTCTGTCTATCCTTAAAACCCTTTTCACTTGCTTTGGTAAAGACAGATCTAATCTTCACCCATCTTTCCTCAGCATTTTCATCCTCACCTGACCTAGTGTTTGGAATCAATTTTTTAGCTCTATCCTAAAGGTTTCCTTCACATTTATATCATCCTTAAGCTTTCCCATATCATAACACTTCCTTGCCTGTTCCATCCTTCTTTTCTGTGCCTGAATCTTCATTCTGAATGTAGCTAAAACAAGGTAATGATCACTGCCAATGTCTGCATCTGTCTTATTCCTCACCTCCAACAATGAATGTCTCCACCTCCTTCCAATATCCACATGATCTATCTGATTTTCTGTCTCGTGATCTGGTGATACCCAGGTCACTTTGTGGCTATCTTTATGTGGAAATAGAGTGCCACCGATAACCAAATCATGGCTGGCACAAAAGTTGGGCAGGTGCATTGCCCTGATGGAAAAATTTTTTTTACTTTTTTAATCCAGGCCAGTTTTCACAAGTGCTTGCATTCAGTTTGGTTAGAAGTTGAGAGTAGTATTCTCCAGTATTAGTTTTGCCTTTTTTGAGATAGTCAATCAACAATATTCCTTTGACATCCCAAAACACTGACGCCTTGATCTTTTCCGCCAGTGGCACCATCCTTGCCTTCTTTGGAGCTGAAGAACCAGTTTCTGTCCACTGCCTTGACTACTACTTGGATTTGGGTGTGTAGTTGTGAATCCATGTTTCATCCATTATGACATATTGGTGCAAAAAGCACTTCTGTTCTTCTGAAAATACACCAGGCACTTTTCAGAAAGTGTCGTGTGATTTTGTTATCCAAAATGAGGATATGTGGCTCCCATATAGCGCAAACCTTTTTCATGTTTAATTCCTGATGCAAGATGTGACCAGTACATTCCTTTGAAATTCCAAGAGCAGTAGCAATTTAATGCGCATTTGTACGTCGATCTTCCAAAATCATGTCATGCACTTTTTCAATGATTTCCGGTGGGGTTATAGTTTTCGGATGTCCATGTGTGAATTGTCTTAAGTGCTTTCACAGCCATGCTTAAAATCAGTTGCCATTTCTTCAGAATGATTGCAAATGAATTTCTCTAGGTGTTAAATCTTCTTTTACGAAGAGTTTTATCACAGCAAAATACTCAAATTTTATGTATTTTTAAAGCAGTGTGCACTTCCACTGCTTCAAACAACTGCCTACATTGACTATTGCCTGGAATGACTGTAATTTTACATAGGGTATGTTAAAATGTGTATCAACGTAAGAAAAAAAATCATGCAAGTAGTGCCGTGATCTCTTGGTGAGGCCGAGAACTTTTCAGACCACCCTTGTATTGTGGTTAATTATTGACAGAATTGAGCTTCCTCTTGTGTCATGTTTGTGTCATTTGGTATGTCTTAAAATTACTTACATTACCTTTAACATGTAAAAGAACATTTTATATATAACCCATATATTATATATATATATATATATATATATATATATATATATATATATATATATATATATATAATATGGGTTGGTTAACAATTATTTTATAATTCTTTATTGCATTCAGAACACTATCAGATATCTTTGAATTTTCCCAGGAGATGGTGCTCATAATTTAAAAGTGTGAAAGTATGCAAACTATGCTACTCGAACTGTAATTATGTCTTTTCGGTCAGGGTGAGTTACCTGAATAAGGTTTTTCTGGGGTTTTCCCTTATCCTGATAGATGAATGTTGGGTAACGCTAAGCTCCATGGATCCCGGACTCATTTGAGTGTCGTTCTGCCCTGTTCATTTGTCGTTCCATATGACTTGGCATTGGAGGACGTAAATTGAAAAAAAAAAAGTCTGTTGTTACTTTTAATGGTTTTATAGCATAACATTGCTTACTGAATCTGTTGATTAAATGTTCGTGTACAGTCCAATTCAAGTTTTTATTCAACCAGACATCTGAAACTAAGTGTCTCCTACATAAGCAATTTTAGTGCCCTTTAAATGAAACTCTGGAAAAGTAATAGTTTTGTTTGCTTTATGCCGACACCCTATTGCTACTGTTTTATCTTTATTTATAATTAACTTATTTTGAGTAAACCAAGATACAATTGTTTCATTTATTTTTTCCGGATTCTGAAGTGTATGATCTTTGTTGTTTCCGGCAACAAGTATATTTGTGTCATCTGCAAAGATTGTGAATTAAACATTTCGGTTAATTGATGGAGGTTGATCATATCTTCACACTGGCCGTATGTGGGCTGGGATCTTTGATGGATGAAGTCAACATGGGGGATTCAGTGCCGTGGCCGGGATTTGGGCCTCAGATCTCCTGATTTCCGTCCGGTCACTCTAACCCATTGAGGGACTGGACGGAGGCCAGGAGATCTGTGGTTTGGGTCCCGGCTGTGGCATTGAATTTTTCATGTTGACTCTGTCTATCAGGGATCTTGGCCTGTGTACCTCTGGTGTGAGGAGGTGATTGGTTTCCATCAATTAACTAAAATAATAAAAGTTAAATGATGAAGCCTGGGATTCACAATAGTAAGTCGCCACAAACGGTGTATCTCGAATGCGAGAGCCTCTAGTGGTCTACCAGGGAAATATACGAGTCAAATGGAGAATTTAATGTCAGGACGGGACGTTGGCTATGGTAGCTCAATGGGTTAGAGTGACTGAATGGAAACCAGGAGATCTGTGGTTCAAATCCTGTCCATGGCATTGAATTTTTCATGTTGACTATCTATTAAACATTATTTTCTAATGGGTTATATCATTTATGTATACTAGAAATAAGAGGGGGCCTAAGATGGAACTGTAAGAAACCCCACATTTAACCGTTTTAATTTCCGAGCCTTGGTTTTGTAGTGTATCAGTATTTATTTGCATCTAAAAATTCTAACTCTCCCATTTGTTTTCTGTGTTTTAAAAGTGAGAAAAATCAGTTATTTTCAACTCCTTTGATCTCATAAGAACGTAGTTTAGTGATTTAGATTTATTGACAGCCTCACATTTTCGCTAATTTTTGAATAGCTTTTTGGCTTGCTTTATGAATTTGTTATGCATTGTCTTATAGTTTTGCAAATACATCATAAAATTTTGTGTTGTATTGTTCTCTTATGCATATTTATTTACGAATCTCAGTCTCTTACTTGATTTTAATGTTCCTGGAGTAATCAATCTGCTTAATCTTTTAACATGAATGTTAACCTTTTTAAGGGAAATTGCAGCATTAAAGTAGTGGATGATAGTCTTTACAAATTCTTCATAAGCACCGTCAACCTCTTTCATTATCCCACCGTTGATCTGACAACAAAGAGTATACATTTGCATACATTTTTATTAAATCCAGAATTGTGATAGTTTTCAAATTTTAAGACAAATTAGTTGTCCAAAATGACCAAAAAAAAAAAAAAAAGTTGGTTTCTAGTGCTGATACAGTGTACTGAAATACATGAAGTATTTAGGATTATTTGGTCAATAGCAGTTTTAGCAGTGTTTTGTACTTTCATAGGCTCATTAACATTTACCAAGTTGATAATCTGTTTCCCTTTGTTACTCTCTTTTAAGAAACTAATATTAAAGTCCCCTGTTATTATAACCCAAGTATTAGATTTGAAATATTCTAGAAAGATTTCCAGATATTTTAGGAATAATTTCAATCACTTCCTGGATTTCTGTGCACACAGATTACCACTGTCTAATAACACTAGCCAGCGATGAAATTCCTGCCTCCAAAGTTTGAATGTTTTTGGGGTATTTTTAGCATGCTGAAATCAATTGAAAGCCAGAAAGTTCGTATCACATACCATTTTTTCACATTTTCAATTTTTTGTTTCCTTAGAGCGTAATTTTCTTATGTTTGTAGGAACTTATAACGTCATTATATATAGTGTAATGCTTTAACCTGTGTAGTTTTATAATGCCAGGATTTGAAAACAAAATGTTTTTAAGATTGTCAAAATGTTTTTAAGATTGTTCATAGTAATAACGGAAGGCACCGGAAGTTTCTTATCTAATATGGGAATTTAGAGTGCACTAACCTGCTACCTTGCCATTAGTGTATGTTTATTTGTGGAAGATAACTACTCTATGAATGCACTCTCGTATCTAATGTTTGTGAGCACATACACATGCGGTGTAGTGTCTCTCACACTTCTTTACTCTGTGTTTCATCTGGAAACAAAATCAGTTGCAGGCTTTATCACGGAGTAGAATGTTGTGATCTATTAGTTCAATACGAAAGTATTTACCATGTCGCATCGCACTTGTATAAATGATTCAGACCACTTTTGTTATATATGTGGGAAATACACATTGCCTAAGCAGAGGCGTAATATTACAGATTTTGTGAAAAAAGCATATCTCGCCTACTTTGGAATTAAACTTGGAGATCAAAGTAAAGCTTGGGCACCACACAAGGTATGTAGAGCATGCATTGAAGAACTTCGTCATTGGGTCAACGGCAGAAGACCGTCGCTATCTTTTGGAATACCTATGGTTTGGAGAGAGCAGATGAACCATAGTGATGACTGCTACTTCTGTTCGTGTGATGTGAAAGGGTACAATTCTAAAAATAAGAAGCAAATTGTGTATCCAGTTGTACAGTCAGCCATTTTACCTGTGCCCCATGGGCCTGGTGTACCAATCCCTATATGACCACAAAATCTTGAACAGTTTTCATCCGAGTCTGATGTAGAAGTGGGGGAAATTAAGACGAGTGATAGTGACTATATACCACAATCATGTGCTACAGAACGTGGGTGCTTTAACCAGAGTGAATTAAATGACTTAGTGAGGGATCTTGCTCTCTCTAAAGAATTAGCTGAGTTGTTAGGCTCTAGACTCAAAGAAAAGAATCTGCTTTGCCCTGAAACATCATTCTATTGGTACTGACAACGTGAAAGAGATTTTAAACCCTATTTCTCCGAAGATGGCTATCTTGTATACTGCAATAATGTGAAAGAGCTTATTCTACATCATGGACTTCCGAACTATCACCCAAGTGAATGGAGACTATGCATTGATGCTTCGAAGTGAAGTTTAAAGGGTGTCCTCCTACACAACGGAAACGTTTTTGGTTCAGTGCCTGTTGCCTATTCAGTGATCCTCAAAGAATTATATGCAAATTTGCAACTGATGTTATTGCGAGTGAATTACAGTGAACACAACTGGCAAGTATGTGGCGATTTAAAAGTTATTACTATGCTGGTGGGTCAACAATCTGGGTTTACCAAATTCCCATGTTTTCTTTGCCTATGGGATAGCAGGGCACGAGTTCATCACTGGACCAAGAAAGACTGGCCACCTCGAGAAAATTTGGAAGTCGGCTCTAAGAACATTGTGCGCCAGAACCTTGTGAGTCCTAAAGTTCTGCTGCCACCTCTCCACATTAAGCTTGGCTTAATGAAACAGTTTGTTAAGGCTTTAGATAAGGAAAAAGACTGCTACAAGTATATATGTGAGAAATTCCCACTTCTCTATGAAGCAAAATTAAAAGAAGGTATATTTAATGGCCCGGATATAAGAAGATTGATGTCTGATGCAGCATTCAAAAACACCATAGATGAAAAGGAGAAAGCTGCATGGATATCCTTCTGTGAAGTTGTTTCAAAATTTCTTGGTAACTACAAGGAACCCAATTACCGAAACATTGTGGCTAACATGCTTGAAGCATATAAGGAATTTGGTTGTAATATGAGTGTGAAAATTCATTTCCTGTTTTCTAATCTAGATTATTTCCCCAAAAATCTAGGATTTCTTAGTGAGGAGCAAGGTGAACGATTTCACAAGGATATGGAGCAGTTCGAACGCAGGTACCAAGGACGATGGAGTATAAGTATGCTTGCTGACTATTGCTGGATGTTTAAGCGTGAAATACCTGAGGACAAACATAAAAGAAAAGGACCAGGAGAACTTTCTCAACTAAGAAGCAACGGGTGTAAAATGCGTGTGATGCATTCCAATAGTCAAGGAGATAAGGCAAAATAAAGCAAAGTAAATAAGGCTAAACAGAACAAAAAAAAAATTCTAGTGACATGTATGAATAACCATACACATAATTTCAATAAGTTCTGTATATTATTTATTGTTTTCATTTAAAATAAAATAAGTATAATGTGAAAGTCTGTGGTCAATTTCACTTAATTCTACATATATGTATAGTGATTTCGCAAGAAAGCCTTACGTGATAGAAAGAAATGGGTTGAAAATTCTGATTCAGCACGTCAACATTATACAGAATCACATTATTTAGTTTAGGCAACAAACAAAAAGTTTGAATTCGCAGGCTAGTGTAATCAATCAATTTTACAATACTAACTTCAAAATAATATTTAAGTTAATTGAAAGCACAAAGTGAATCGAGAAGATATTGACACATTGCTTCACTCACACTGTTTATTCACAGGACATGTTTCAAGAGCTCTTGCTCCTATCATCAGCTGATACTCGATTAGGGCAAGTTGTAGTGGTTTCCTCTTTCTCCGTATCGTAACTTGCACTAATCGAGTATCAGCTGATGATAGGGGCAAGAGCTCTTGAAACATGTCCTGTGAATAAACAGTGTGAGTGAAGCAATGTGTCAATATCTTCTCGATTCACTTTGTGCTAATTTATGCTTCACTGTCCTTACGCTTCTTTCAAGTTTGTACTAATTGATGGAAATTTATTGTTCCTTCACACTAGCCATGTAAAGGCTAAGGTTTTTGATAGATAGAGTCAAACTAAACAATTCAATGTCACGGTAGGGATTTGAACCATGGATCTCCTGGTTTCCGTCCAGTTGCTTTTACTCATAGAGCTACCATGGCCAATGTGCTGTAATGACATTAAATTTTCCAATTGACTCATATGTTTTCCGGTAAATCACTAGGGGCCCTTGTATTCAAGATACAAAATAATGAAAATTTTGAAAATAACAAAATGAGGGTAAATATGAGTCAATTGGAGAATTTAATGTCATGACTGCACATTGGCCATGATAGCTCAATGGGTAAGAGCGACTGGATGGAAACCTGGAGATACTTGGTTCAAATCTCTGCCATGGCATTGAATTTTACAGTTTGACTCTATCCAAAACCTTAGCCTATACACGGCTAGTGTGAAGGAACAGTTAATTTCCATCAATTAACTTAAATAGAGTTTACTGATTAAGCCTGGGACTCAAGTACTTATAATAGAAAGTTGCCACAAACATCGAGATTTAACTGTATTGGAACACCACAGTGAAGCGAAAAATTATTAAATTTTAGATGAGTCGTATTTCTTACACATCTGCTTCACTTTCGTACCTATTTTGAGGACATGTTTCGCAAATCTTCGTTTGCATCTACGGCTCTTGTGCGACTGACGCTAGATCCAGCGGTGTGGGTAATTCTGGGGTTGTTGCTGCCATATCAAACTTTACCTTCAGTACTACACAAATATAATTGCAACAAAAACTTCACTTATTTCTTGCGGTAGTACATTCTCACCACCTCACGCTGCACATGTACTCGATGTTGGGACTCCTTCCTCCTCGGCCTCTGCCTTTGCTGGTCCGCTGTCTGCTTTGCCCTTGCCTCCAGCTGCTATAAACTGTGTCTCCTGCTTGGACCCTTTGCTTTCTCAGGTGGTAAGGTCAAGACAACAAGAGAACACCCGATATTTTTCGCGATTTCTATTTTTTTAAATAAATATTTTTTCCCAAACCATTAAATCTATTGGACCATTTAATTGTTTTAATTATTTAACTTCTGGATTTATTTTATGGTTAAATGACCAAAAGTGATTTGCTGCGGCTGATTTATTAGTCTGTTTATACCTAATATTTCGAAAATGTTCTTTCATTCTGGTTTCTAAATTACGTTTGGTCTTTCCCTATAAACCTGATAGCAATCTAAACAATTATATTGAAAAATTCCAGACTTTTTACTATCAGGAATTTTATCGTTTTTAGAAAAATGTAGTAAAATTTTAATATATTTATTTTGAGGAACCAAAGGTATTCCAAATTCTTTAAAAATGTTTTGAAAATGTTTATTAAACCAAGGATGGTAAATAAAATTTTAAAGCTATAATCGTCTTTTATCCTTTTAAGGGTAGAAATATCATTAACAATTTTTTGATATTTAAATTTTTTAATCTTTTTGTGTATAAAGTCTTTATTAAAACCATTAATTATAGCATTATTAATAATGTGTTTATATTCTCTATTAAATTCATCTTTATTCAGGGTATATTTATTAAACCTATAAATCAAACTATTAAAAACAGCAAATTTATGTGAAAATTTTTTTTTAATGTAAATATATATTCTTCCAACTACAAATAGTTTGAGATATATTCTTCCGTTTTGTTTATACACAACTAAAATTGATAAATGTCCATGAATTAGAACTAGGCTATGTATAATATGTTATTACATATTTTATATATTTGAGCATCATGACATGTTTTTTACTTATTTGTACCGTTTTTATGTAAAATTTCATATTCTGCTTCTTACTCAGTTTTTTAAATTTTTTTTTATAGAATTGAAATACAGTAAACTCCTGAATATTCGAGTGCAAAACAAAAGAAAGAGAAAAAGCAAGAGAGGGAGCATTTAGGCAGCAATAAAGCATTGCACCATGAACGATAGATTACCACTTCAGTTGTCAGCTTGTCTGTTTCTTAACCGTGAACAACGTGCTCAGTTTTCTGTTTAAGATCAGCAAAGCAAGCTATTCTTGAGTTCGTATGTTTAAGCATCCTTTGGCAACCACTATGTTTAATTGAATTTTACTGTAATGCTACACAAATATAAATATTTGTGTAATATTTATTACTTCACTGTAACTAGCTTAATTTTCTATGTAATTACTGTGATGCATCATGCAGCGTCAAACTTATCAAAGTCATAAGTTACAATAGATGATTCTTTCACTAGTGATGGAGATGTGATTTTCTGCCAGTCTGGTAGTAAGAAGATTACGTGTTCAGTGAAATTGCAACTTGATCAACATGTGTCCTGCATACTAGGAATAAAGTACTACAAACATCTAAAAAGCAAGTTCTTCTGTCTCAAATGCAACCGTTTTCAAGTGCAGGGAATGCATTCTTCTATGACATGCACTGCTATGGTTGTTGCAAATATTCCATGATACAAACTCCAGGTAGCTAAATATGGTGCATTTTCAGAGAAGTATTATGGGAGGCAGATACCTAATGACTCTACACTCCGAAAAAGCTACCTGCATTTGTGTTACGAGGAGGTGTTGGTAAATGTGCAACTTTGTATAGGCAGCAATTATATATGGATCACTGTCAATGTAAACTACAGATGTGAAAGGATGCTATGTTGCCAAGCTTGTGATTGGTAAACTGGTTGGAAAAGAACCCGCTACCCTTTCCTGATTTATTCGAAAGTGTTGGAACACACAAATCATGCAACAGTTGCTCATTTTGTGAATGATGGACTTAGTGTTGTGGCCTGAAGGCATTCAGGAGGATAAAGTTCTTATTCTTTATTCTGATTCTGCAGCATACATACTAAAGGCAGGGACTACATTACATATGTCCTATCAAAATATCTATTTCACCTGTCTCGCTCATGGGCTGCAACGTGTTGTCAAAGAAGTGTGAAGTAAATATCCACAAGTTTTTATTTATTTATTGTAATGCTCTGTACACTTGGAAACATTTCCATTCGTCTTGTAGCCTCCCAATATAATTCTCCACTCTGTTTATTCCTGTAATTTTTGAGTGCAGTGCTTATCCCAAGGTGCTCCCAGTCCATGACCACATTCTCACTACACAGCATGCAGTTAGGTGTAGGAAAAATCTTCATTCGATGGATATGCTCTGCCAGACAATGACGTCACGTTATCCTCTGGAATGTGGCCACAGTTTCACTCCATGGTAGCTGTGGTATCACTCTTCTATGTGGGAGCAGATCCATCCACTGTTTTTCATGCACAATTTTATTTACTGTGTCTGATTGTTCCGCTTTGAAAGAAGATTTAATTTTGAGCTTTGCTGAATGGAAAGATAAGGGTCTTGTCTTGCAGTTTATGATTTTGGAACTTTTTTTTGCAAGTAATCTGCTTCATTCCCCTTTACCCCACAATGGGAGGGGATCTATTGGAAGGCTGTGTGACTACCCAAATGCTTTAACCTTTGCAAGGAGACTCCTAATTTCAATTACTTTTGAATTTATTGCATGTTTAGTGTTTGTTATTGCTTGAATTGCTGAACTTGAATCACAAAATAAAACTGCTTGTTTACATGAATCTGTTGTAAAACAGTTGAGAAAGTGCAATATATATGGTCTCTATTTATTTTGAACTTTCTCAGCTATATCCACAATGTAACGTTATGCACGTTAGCTCACCCAACAACATATATCAAAGAGGGCGGCCCAAGGAAATTTCGGGCCGTTATGTTTGCTGCAAGCCTGTTAGGCTTGGCCCCGTCCTCCTCATGCTCCTATATATAAGGACCACGTCCTCAAGCCAAGTATCAGTACGGGCAGTCAGCCACGACGAGAGTTCGTCCAGTACGGGCACGTACTTATGACATGAGTTCGCCCAGTACGGGCAGGTAGTTATGACATGAGTTCGCCCAGTACGGGCAGGTAGTTATGACATGAGTTCGCCCAGTACGGGCAGGTAGTTATGACATGAGTTTGCCCAGTATGGGCAGGTAGTTACAACGAGAATTCGGCCAGTACAAGAGTCACAGCTGGGAGTCAGTCACTTAGGTGACTAGGATATGAGTCCATGATGCAAAGCCATACTACAGAGTGGTAGTTAAGTTGGAAGTAACATTGATACCAGGAGAGTTCCAGACATCGAGAGGGCCTACTGCTTTATCCATGTTAATCACGTGTTGGGTGAGAAAATTCCAGACTATTTGGTTCAAACATTTATTTGGATTTTACTCGTGTTTTTGGGAACTAAGTTTAATAAAACAGTCACTAAATACGACTCATCTAAAAATTAATAATCACTGGATGTTTATTCTGAGCCATTAAAAGTGGTGAACTGAAACCTCTTTGTGTTCATACCTTAGTTGAATGTGCCAAAAATAAAAAGGATCAATATTACTGAATATATTGTCACGAACCTGATCGCAATAGCACAGCTTGTATACACAAAGAGCCTGGAGATAAGGAGTATGCCGGAAGAAATAATGATAGAGCGAGATAAAAGACCTGCCGGCACCTATAGGGTTACGCTTCTGGAAGGTGATAGAACATTCGATTCCTGTTTGGCCCAGAAATATCTCAAATTTACGAAATAGGTATTTAAGCAAGTGACGGTTCGCAAAAGAGAGTTTGTGAAACAGTGTTGTGAAATGAGAGATAGCCAGCTGTGTTGTTGTAACGAGAGCTAAGGATGTAATCTGCTGTCACTGTTTGTTTATTGTGATCGACCTTGGTAGACTGATGGTGTGTGTAACGTAATGCAGCTGTAATCTGTAAGAGTATTTCTACGAAAATAAAGGAGATTTTAAATTTCTGTATCTCTGCCTTTTAAGTCTACGAACCCACTGAGTCACAATATGTATTGATGGTTTCCATGATAGGCAAAGTGCTGGTATTCTGAAATCAAGTGTTGATTCACATCCTAATAAAAGGAAACAAAAGGAAACAATCAAGAAAGCGTACAGACCAAACTCAATGATACTCTATGTAAACTGCACACATGGTTTCAGACGAATGAACTAATTATAAATAAGGATAAGACTATTGCCATTTCATTCCATACTTGCCAAAATAGAAATGTGGTCAAACCTCCAATAGTATTTGATAAAACAGCCATTAGCTACAATAATGAAACAAAATGTTTGGGATTACATATGAATGAGAACATGAAATGGACCACACATATTCAACATTTAATAAATAAACTGAGTTCTATTTGTTATTTGCTTAAACTTTTGAAAAGCTTAATAAATTTAGCAGCACATTGAGAAATATATATTATGGTTACTTTCACAGTCAGTTTCAATATGGGATAGTGTTCTGGGGGGAAAAGGCAGATAGAGTCTTTACTCTTCAAAAAAGAGTGATAAGGATACTAAGTGGGGTGGATAACAGAACATCTTGCAGGCCATATTCACAAAACATCAAATATTACCTCTAGCATGTATGTATATTTTGAAATTAGTGATCCATGTAAAACAAAATAAACTACAAATACAAAATTACAAAAATGCCGATATTCACAAATACAATATGCGTCAGAAAGATGACATTCAAAGCTGTAGAACGGAAATCTTCAGGTCTAGTGCTATCAATAAAGGTATAAGATTATACAACAGGCTACCAGAAAATATTAAACAAATGAAGAACCTTATACATTTTAAAAAGGGAGTAAAACTATTTACTGCAACATTCATTTTATTCTGTAAATGAGTTTTTAAATGTTAATTAGTTTTAAGTGATTGTAAATAATGACAATAGCCATTAATGTAATTTTTATACTATGACGTGTCTGATATCAATCGAAAGGACAAAATATATTGAATTGAATTAAATTATGAAGTAGAGTAAACTCCACATTTGTGAATAATTACTTTTATATAGCATTTCTCTATGGTCTTTATATAGTTTATAGTTATTTGCTTTTTCTACTTTGGACTTTTGTTGGATCCTGTATCTGTTACAGTTTTTAGTCTTATGTAACTTTTTATATTTATCTTTGTATCTTGAACTGACGTGTCCTATAACATATATATTATGTTCCAAAGGATGAAATAAATACAATACATTCAGGTTTGAGTGTGATTGTGGGTGTTTACTCTTATATGATTATAGAATTATCATTGCCATGTCAGGGACGATCAAGAGAACCTTTCCTATTCAACTGTTTGAATCTTTTGTGCTTTATGTGTTATATACAATTCTTTAACCTTAAATATATTCAAGAAAGCTTAACATGTGTATTGGCAAGCCCATTCCCCCACCGATCCTCAATTCAGTATGTTTCCTCAATGTTGCTATGTTACTCATCTATGCCATACAATACAATACCTTATTCGTCACATTACACTTACATAGTTGAGCAGGTGCTCGTAAATTGGTGACTCTTCAAAATATTAAACCTAGACTTTAAGATCAGAAATGAGTCTACAATATTTACAATACAGTATGTTACAAAGTATAATAAAGCAAGAGAATATTAATTATGTACAATATCTAGAGTATATAGTTTTCCTAAATTTGAACAGACACTAAGATACAATTGTGGTCACAGTGCATCATCCATGTATTCCTGAATTGAATAGTATGCTTTGTTGGTGAATAAACTTTTGACTGTTTTCTTAAAAAGATTTTGGTTTTGGATTTCCCTAACTGTTTGTGGCAATTTATTACATATTTTAATCCCAATATATTGTGGACTTTTCTCGAGCAGTGCTAACCTATGAGTAAGGTATTTTATATCTCTTTTTCCTCTTGTGTTATGACCATGATGATATTGATTTTTTTGAAAACTGTTATAATTACTGTGTACATATAGAACTAGATTATACATATAGAGGCAAGTTTGCGTCAAAATTCTTAATGTTTTAAAAAGTGGTCTGCAGGATGCTCTAAAACTCGAATGTGTCATGCGTATGATTTTCTTTTGAATTCGAAAAAGTCTGTCAGAGCCTGTTGCATTTCCCCATAAAGTTATTCCATATGCAAGTAATGAGTGAAAGTAACTGTAATATACGATTTTTCTTGTATCTTAATTTGTAATCTGTGTCAAATAGGACATGTTGAAACAGGCAATATTTAAATTTTTTTTCTATGTAATTTAATTGTTTAGTCCATTTAAGGCATTCATCTATAAATAACCCTAAATGTTTAGCTTCTTTTGAGGTAGCTGAAGTTAATAAGTTACTTTGTGTGTTTTCTACTGTAGTCTTAAAATGTACAATTTCAGTTTTAGTTTTATTTAATTTCAGACCATTGCATGTAGACCATGCTTCCAATTGTTTTATGGCCTGGTCAATGTTTGTTTTTAAATTATCAATATCTGACCCACTTAAAATAATTGACGTTTCATCACCATAAAATGCAAGTGGTGGGGGGAAGAGTAAGAATTGAACGAGCAGCATAGTGAGTTGTTACGTATTGTAAGTTATACAGTAAAGCCCAGGCGGCAACAAGTAAATAGTATTATTTCAAGCACCAGAAAAGTATTCGTTTAGCCCCTCAATGTGTGCTGCACTACAGAGAATAATTGCCAAATGTGAAATTGCCCCATAAACCTGTCCTCACTAGGTGGGGTACGTGGTTTGAAGCTGTCTGCTTTTATAGCGAACATTTTAAAGATGGAAATCTGTGATAGATCGATAATTTATTCATCTTGTAAATCATACATTGTACATGAGTACTATGATATAAGACATGTCAAATTGTGAATTTACAGTGCAATTAACTATACTTGTAAATTAACAAGTCACATCCAATAAGGACAAGTCAGTGTTTGCACAAAGTAATGTTTTATAAAGATATCTCAAGAATTTTATAATATACAAAATTAATTCCGAAATGTAACAATATTATAAACTTTCCATAAATTCACTAACAGAATAAAAACAGTGGTCTAGCAAGTATGCCAAAACTGACTTTTTAAATGCTGAAAAATTGCAAGTGGTTTTATTGGCTATAGGTAGTTTATTAAAAAAAAAAAAGTGATTCCTAGGTTTATTATACTGTTTTGATGAGCTCTTGTGTTACTTCTATTCACATGAATATCCATTCTCTGTCTAGTATTATGGTTATGAACTGTGTCATTAAAGTATGGTAGCCATTTCCTTTCATTTTAAATTTGTCTTTGTAATTAATAATAACTAAAGACTAGTAACACAACTTCACTTATCTTATTTAATTCCTGGGACCGGTTTCAAAGCAAACATCTGCTTTATCCTCAGCCACTCAGCTTGACACTCACCCACTAACTGAGTTGAGTCAGTTAGTGGGTGAGTGTCAAGCTGAGTGGCTGAGGATAAAGCAGATGTTTGCTTTGAAACCGGTCCCAGGAATTAAATAAGATAAGTGAAGTTGTGTTACTAGTGTTTAGTTATTAATAACCTAGTTTACTTCACTGTCAGCAGCTTCAGTTTTTTACATAACTATTGTCTTTGTAAATTTTAAAAATTCAAAAATGAAAATACATGGGAGAGGTAAGATTTTAAATTTTTAAAATAATGGTCTGCACATAGATGTGTGTGTGTGTGTATTTAATGCTCAGAATTTGATAATAAAATCATTTTTCTTCTTGCTTCCCAATATTTGGAGACTAGATATTCTTGATTTTGGAGAGTTTCACATACAGTTAGATGATCGATGTTCATTAAATCGTCCTTACCACATAAACAGCACATAGATGTTGATTTAACTCCTCAAAGTATTCTTAGAATCTGTTTTTGCATTATTAATAATGATTTACAATGTGGTGAGTTACCCCATAATGTTATGCCACATTTTAAAATGGAGTGAGCGCACGCAAAATACATGCTTCTGAGAGTTTTTATGCTAACTATGTGTACCAGTTGTCTGAAATTATAAGAAATTGTACTCAGTTTTTTAACTAGATGATCAACATGTGTTTCCCACTTTAGGTTACTCTTTATCCAAAGACCAAGAAATTTAGTTGTATTTACATACTTAATTACTTTATTATTACATATTTTGATTGTACAAGAGACTTATTCTGAGAAAACTGAAAATGAATTACATGTGTCTTATCCAAGTTTACAATTAAATAATTATTGCTGAACCATTTAGAAATATTACTGAACATTCTGCTCGATTAGATTTGTAGCTCTTCGGGTGCATTGCTTTAATTTATTATATTTGTGTCGTCAGCATATTGAGCTATTGTTTTAGCTGTAATATTTGACTGTAAATCATTTACAAACAATAAGAAAAGAATAGGACCCAAAATAGAACCTTGTGGTACACCAAAGTTAATATATTTTGTGTCTGATTGGTATTCTTTAATGCGATCTTTTTCTGTATGTGAAATTTCTACTATTTGCTTCCTGTCCTTTAGATATGATTTGATCCATTCCAATGCATGCCCTCTAATACCAATATGTTCTAATTTTTGGAATATTAAATTGTTGTTTAGTACATCGAAAACTTTAGTTAGGTCGAAAAATACGCCTAGTATTTTGTCTTTGTTATCCAAAGTATTTATTACACTGTTTACAAAATCAAAAAGTGCAGTTTCTGTTGATTTTTGTTTGCAAAAATCATGCTGAATTTTAGATATTAAATCATTCATCTCTATAAATGCTATGTCTTTTATAGAATATCTTTTCCAGTACTTTAGAGAAGCTGGATAAGAATGAAATTGGCCTGTAATTTAGTAAATCGGTTTTATCTCCTTTTTTGTATAGTGGCTTTACTTTAGCAGTTTTTAGAGCTTCTAGAAACACTGCATGTTCAAGTGAGCATATAGATTTGTGAGATAGATTTGTTTCCAGTGAAGTCAGCCGTTTCAGTGAGAGATGCCCAAAATGCCTTCAGTGATCCTAAAATACAGTGCCAATTAGCTTATATCCAAAGCAATTTTGGATTTGTTGCTGATAATATTTTGAAACTAGAAACTCATGGTGGCATGCCATTGAGGGAATAATTGAACAATGTGGAAGATGTGAAAGCCCAGTTATGTGTTTTTGAATGGACAAGTATTACAGAAATTTGAATCTGTGATGGAGAGAAACCTTGGCTTCTCGACATTGACTGCAGTGTGCAAGATCCTCAGTGACAAAGAAGTGAATCCACCAGATTATCTCTCCCCTGAAAAATTATATTTGCTTACATTTGCACCAGCAACTTCCTGTGATGCGGAGAGATCATTTTCAATAAACAAGAACATCCTCTCCTACTGGCGACCTTCTATGACAATGCAAAACTTGGAAATGTATCTAATAGTTCATCGCAATTCAGAATGAAGCACATTGGGTTCTGCAAAGTAATATTTAGTGCACAGACAACTTAAACAGGGACTATAAAGTAATAGTGAATCTTCATAATAATGGAATTTATTTAACCTCACTATAATGTGGACATGCTTAATTGTTTAATTAATTCATTTTTACACCTCTTCATTTTGAGCAAATATAATTTATAAAATGAGGAATCTTCAGGTCATGTAATGCTTACTACATCATTAATTATCATTAAATACGAAGGTGGTCTGAAAAGTTTCTGACCTAAAAAAGATACAAGACATTCTTTTCAGTAATTTTATTTTCAACATACTCTCCTTGTAACTCTACATAATTCTCCCAGCGATGCCCCCATCTCAGCAACCCATCCAAATAGTACTCAGCGTTTTTTTCTGCAAAATAATTGCTAATGAAGGTGATTGCCTCTTCATTTGACGAAAATCTCTGTCCTCCGAGCACAATTTTCAGATAAGGAAACAAAAAGAAGTCGCTTGGAGCTAGATCTGGTGAGTAAGGTGGATGGTCAAGCAGTTCAAACTGTAATTCGTGGATTTTCGCCATTGCAACCGCTAAGGTGTCCTGTCTTGGTGAAACAGGATTTTCTTTTTCTGCAAATGTGGCTGTTTTTGCGCAAGTTCTGCCTTCAGAATGTCAAGTAATGATGCGTAGTATGCTCCTGTAATGGTTTTTCCTTTTTGAAGATAATTGATGAAAATAACTCCATAACTCCCAAAAAACAGTCACCATTACTTTCCCAGCCAAAAAAACAGTTTTTGCTTTTTTCTGGAGCCGGTTCCCTCTTTGCAGCTGCTTTTTGGACCTTATTTTTGTTTTGGGCATATAATGGTGTATCCAAGTTTCATCTACAGTAATTAATCAGCGCTAAAATTGCTTATAAACTGTGCCAACAGAGCATTGAAAAAGTTCATTTGAACACGTTTTTGGTCTAGCATGAGCAAATGCGGCACTCAATGTGTGGACAGCTTTCTCATATCTAAATTTTATTTAATATGTGACAAACATGTTCTTTTGACATGTTCTTAGCCTCTGCTATCTCTCGCACTTTAATTCGGCGGTCGTCTAGCACCATTTAGTGAACTTTGGTGATGTTTTCGTTGGTAGTTGCAGTTTTTGGACGTCCTGTACTTTCATCGTCTCCCAAGCTCTTACAGCCACGTTTAAATTCAGCTGCCCAAAATTTCACTGTGGTAAATGATGGTGCAGAGTTCCCATACACAGAATCCAACTCATCTTTGATTTGCATAGGCGTATTGCCTTTCAAAAAAAATATTTAATGATAGCTCGATACTCCATTTTGTCCATTTTCATAAAAACACTCACATCAACTCACTCAAACGACTTGCATAACAACCAAACATGCAAAATGGCTGAAACTTTGGTGCATAAATATGTACATATTCTGCATGTTTATGCTAATTAAAAAAATTAATATTACATATTATTAAAATTTTTATGTAATATATATTTCACCTAGATAAATATGTACATATTCTGCATGTTTATATTATATAAAAATCCTAGCTCTAGTGATCACATATGCTGGCTTAACATGAATAGCTTTAATTCTAGTCCAGTTTTCCTCAATATTTAAACAGACATACCAGCATATGTGCAACTGTGTACATCACCTTGTTCACTACAATCAATTCAGCCAATGCAAATTTATATAGCAGATCTGTATAACATCCTTCCTTCCCTTCTTTGGAGGCTGAGAAGGTAAATCAAAATGAAAACACTAGATTAAATTTCAACTTTCCTTTATGTGTAAGGGAAAACTTTTTTATATTCACTAATAGTGATTATAAATCCTGCAACATGCCACTATTATTGTATCATCAACAATGCAGGATTGTGTTCATACTGCCATCAATATGTGATGGGGTGAGGATCTCTAAGTTCAAAATAGGGAGTTGTTTTTAAAAGATTGAGAAACACTGGTGTAAGGTCAATGCACTTGTCAATTCAGATTAACATAAAATATTGTGATGAAAACACAAAAGTTGAAACAAAGTTCTTCTCAAAACTTCGTCACCAAAATCTTTAGCCCAATGCTAATGTTCAAATCACCTTTTTTACACAAATATACAGCTTCAAGATGCCTTTTTAATGTTTTTTTTATTTCTTTACTACACACTAACTTGTGCTGCTGCTAGTAATCCCTCTGATGTACACAGGAGTTGGCCTTTTACATGGAGCTGCACGCTGATTCTTAACAGAATAACTCTGGTATTGACTTGTGAACTACTTCACTGCCTGCCAATTCCTCACCACTGAGTTATACTTCCTGACTCTTGAACTGTTTCAGGAAGACTGTCAGTAGAAGCATTTCTCAATACAGAGTTAGACAAAAGTATTCAGAAAATTCTAAATAAATGCTGCCATTGGCTACAATATTTTAAACTGGCATAGTGGCCATAATTGGATAAAAGCGATAGATTGCCTAGTATTTGCTTTCGTGCCATATGCTGCATAGTGACATATGTTGAAGGACTGTGAGTGGTTTATTGCCCCATTAGAACAAAAGTATTCATAAAAGCGCTATGCACAAGGAAAACGACTGGTAAACACCATACTTTGTATTCTTATGTTTAGTTGCTTTCTTCTGTGTATGGTGAAGGGGTTGTCCGAAACCTCTGTTATATCCCGCTGCTTCCTACCAAGAGCAAACATGGATTGCAAAACAAAGGAACTGTTGAGGAACGACAAGTTATAAAAAAATCTGCACAGAAGGGAAAACCAGGGCTGGCCCTTTATTAACTCAGTCGGTTGAGCATCTGCCTGCCATGCTAAGGGTCCCGGGTTCGATTCCTGTCTGCGGGTGGGGATTTTTCTCCAACCAAGATGTTTCCTCATCCTCTCCAGAGTCTGGAAGTAGAATGAGAGTGTGAATATGTGTGTGTGTGTGTGTGCGTGTGCGTGTGTTTTTTTTTTTTTTTTTTTCAATGATACAACCCACCGGTCACGAGTTAACACCATTGATAAGTTCCAGAGGAGATGGACTGCTGATATGAAGGTAGGGGTGCCAAGGAAGAAGCCATTCCTTAGTAAAGTAAATCAGAGAAAGAGGAAGAAACTTGCCAAAACAGATCTGTTGCGAAGTGTAGAATTCTGGAATAATGTTCTGTGTTCTGATGAAAGTAAATTCAATATTTACCGCAGTAATGATAGAATTTTAATTTGGAGGAAACGAAACACTGAACGGGAACCAAAGAATATGGTAGGCTGAGTATAACATGGTGAAGGCAGTATAATGGTGTGGGTTTGCATGACATCTGCAGGTGTAGGGAATCTTGCTATTATAGACAATACCATGAATAAGTATGCTTAATTATGTATACTTAACATTTGGAAAATGTGCTCAAAAGTTAGGATTGCAGGGAAATTTTTATTTCCAGCTAGATAATGGCCCCAAGCACACCACAGTAGTTCAGTTATGCCTTTTGTACCATGTTTCGCATCTTCTGATACACAACACAATCTTCAGACCTCAACCCAATTGAAAACATTTGGAATGAACTAGAAGAATGAAGTAAAATAAAACATATGACAAGTAAAACCCAGCTGAAAGAAATACTTATAGAGTAGTGGAATAACATCAGAACTGATGTGACAACAATTCATGTGCCTAAAAGGCTATCAACTATTCTCTTGTGAAAAGGTCTAATGACAAAGTATTAAAATCAGAATAATTTTGTCCAGTTCAAGTTAAGTTTTTCTCCATATATTTCTTTAGAATGAGAATTTAGGTTTGTTTTTAATGTATATATTTTTTATATTAAAGAATGAAATACACTGCTTCAGTTCATAGCTCAGTATGTTTTATTCATGTTCATTGTAATCTCAAAACATGTTTCACATTTATTATATGTTACAAACTTCACTTATTTTGAGATTTAACTGTATTGGAACACCACAGTGAAGCAAAGTACATGTCCTCAAAATAGGTATGTAAGTGAAGCAGATGTGTAATAAATACGACTCATCTATAAATTAATAATCCACTTATTTGTTTTTATTGGCGAATCCTCCATTTTACATTATTTACAATTTTCTAATAACAAGTATTACAAATGTTTGCAAACCTTTTTCGTAATACAAAATTTTAACTTGCAAAGTTTGAGGGACTAAAAATCCAGATAAACAATTAACATATACACATTATTATTTGAAGCAAAAGGTTAGAAACAGTGATGCATTTAACATTTGAAAGTAATGAGTTGGTAATTCAAACACAAACATCACTTACATTATCCTTACTTGGACATGTTTTGGAGAACGGTTTGTCCCCATCATCAGCAGTTATCAGACTGGTTGGATCCGTGGTTTCCTGAAGTGAGCTGTTTGTCTGAGATGGCATCTATTGTCTGTGAGATGAACTTTCAAAGAGTTTTAAGGCAGCAATTCGAAATTTAAAGTATACTGTTTGTTTTTTATAATTAGCAACTTTTCCCAAACATCGAGTTCGGGTGCATTACTGGCTGGCTTTAATAGTTTTATATTTGGTACAGTTTCATGATTGGTAGACCAGAAATGGTGGGCTATTGCTGATTTTTCTATTTGTTTGTATTTCACACATCTCATATGTTCCACATATAATCACATGATTAACATAGCTGCAAATAATGGATACAGTAAACAATTAATAGAAAAGAAAATTTGGAAATTCAAGAAACAGAAACACATATTGGATACAACAAAATTAACAGAATCAAAAACCGAGACACAGTTCAGGAAATTCACTTATCATCCCAGAGTGCATCATAAATTCAACAAGATATTCAAGAAGTACAACATCACCCTAGCCCCAATAAATAAATTCAGTTTAAAAAACTTATTATGCAACAACCTGAAAGACCCAGTACCTAAAAACAAGAAATCAGGTATATACAAAATCAACTGCTCAGACTGCAATAAGTTCTACATAGGAAAAACCAAAAGAAGTTTACATATTAGATTACAGGAACATATGAGATATGTGAAATACAAACACATAGAGAAATCAGCAATAGCCCACCATTTCTGGTCTACCGATCATGAAATTGTACCAAATATAAAACTATTAAAGCCAGCCAGTAATGCAGCCGAACTTGATGTTTAGGAAAAGTTGCTAATTATAAAAAACAAACAGTATACTTTATATTTCGAATTGCTGCCTGAAAACTCTCTTTGGAAATTCATCTCACAGACAACAGATGCCACCACAGACAACCAGCTCACTTCAGGAAACCACGGATCCAACCAGTCGGATAACTGCCGACTATAGGGACAAACCGTTCTCCGAAACTTGTCCAAATAAGGATAATTTAAGTGATATTTGTGTTTGAATTACAGACTCATTACTTTCAAATATCATACACATTTTGTTGTACTACTCCCATTTAGAGTTAGAGCTGCCAGCATTCACATTACAAAGTCACGAAATATCTGTGTTTTAGTCTCCATACTTTTAGAACATTCAGTAAGTATTGTGTGTTTCTTTAAACTGAGATGTGATATGAATCTTTTTTATTGTATCTGAAGATTAAAAGATGCTAAATATTGATAATATGGGATTACAATTCTCGCATTATATGTTGGCAGTGGTGAAGGTCTGTGGTTTGATAGGTCATTTGCTGAATGTGCTTTAATATGTTGCACATTCTGTTAATTGCTGAAGCTCAAATTTAGGATTTTCACTCTGTGTTCAACTTGAGAGCATTTAAGGTCACAAATGAAAATAAAATTGCTGTTTTAGAGATAATTAGGGACTAGTGAACTAACAACTACATTGCCATATGTTATTACATGAAACTGACAGCCAATTTAATGCAACACATTCTTGTTCCGAGTTAAGGCTTACATTATGCTTGTTGTATTTCGAATGTGATGTCAGGTAACTTGCAGTGGAAATTTCACTTGCTACAACTATTTGATCAAGTAAAGTTCTATAATTAAATTTGCAGGTTTTAAAAGTGTGTTTTTAAATTTAACTTTACAAAACTCCATTGTAAAATAAATTTTGGGTAAACTTTAGTGTGGATCCAATTTAAAACTGAAAGAACTAGAATGTGAATAATGTGTAAAAAACCTCAGGAGTTGCTTTTAGAGTTGATGTGAGCACTTTTATAACCTGTGACCTCACCAACCATGTTTACGATGCACTTTTTTTCTTTCAAATTGTACCGCTGGGATGTTTTTTAGAACTGGAGGAGTGAAGCATTTGCAGCTTCAAAGACAAAGCTTAAGATCTGTGAGGTTAACTTCCAATGAGAGATAATACTCTGAAACTGGGCACTTCAATTCTAAAAGCAACTATTAAGCTATTCTGGTAAATTTTACTTTCTAATTTTATTCAGTTTTAAGATGAAACCTACACATGGAAATTTTACCCTTATTTTACAAATTACAAACATTGTGAAATAGGTTCAGAAGTCATCCTCATTTTATAAATTTTTGAGAAATGTGTCTCAGTAGAAGTATGAATGAATGCAGTTCTATTTCCATATAACTTCGAGGCACTATTTGTTTATATCATCTGCCAAAATATGTAATCTCGCTGAAAAAAACTTTGAGGAGATTCTTTCTAACATGTTATGTGAGAGATGTGGGAAATTTTTTAAGTCTGAAGGTTCACCAGTGTGCATACACAAGGAGACTGAAGTAACTAAGCACTATTGCTTCTAACATGGCAGCCCACATGTACTTTGATTGTTACATACATAGCTACCTACAAAAAATTCACCATACATCTGCACTACAGTCTGCAAGTGATCAGCTACTGGTCATTTTTTAAAACTCTTGACCATGCTTTCTCACAGGTTTTATTGCTTGACTTTATGGGAATGTAGTGCGGCAGAATTTACTGTAGTATGATAAGCAAAATTTTTGTTATTGAAGACATTCTGAGAGATAATGAAACTATTAGAAATGGTTCGTCCAATTAGTAAGATGTATGTCAATTTACGTCAGTGTACAGAGAACCCCCTAGCTGCTCGTATTGCGTTTACTGTGTTTCAACCCTCTTACACTACTGAAACTTAGTGATAACATCATGCAAGAAATCACAAGGATTCCTGCTACGGAGCTTAGGCGGGTGAGCAAGAACGTTTTTATGAGATATCTGCCTGTTTGGAAACAAGTCAACATTTCCAGCATCTACTGTAAAGGTAAGTATTTTAGTTCACCTCTGGCACAATTTTTCAGTTCTTTTGAGCAGTGGATAGAGCCCATGGAACATGTTGCCATATGTTTTAAAAAGTTTATACTTACTTTTTTTTCCAGTTTCATTTCCAGATAAGCCACTTGTGTTGATTTCTCGATCAAAATTTGTTGTGCCAAATCTAAGGTTTTACACTCTGAAAAGAGTTAAATTTTAGCACCAGAATCTGCTCTCCTTTTTCATTGGAGGTAAGTGATCCTGAGCAAATATTTATTTGGAAATCTAGTTGATAGTTTCTAATATTTTTAATAGTTGTTTTGGAGTGTCACTTTATTGACATTTTTAACAGTTGCAAATAGTATTTTATTTCTATTGGGTAATGATTGATGTTATTCTATAGGTTTTCTTAGTCTAATGCAAAGTTCATTTGTTCTGGAATACAGTGTATTGTGGATAAAAATCTTTGAATCTTAACACACAGAAAATGAAGCTAGTCACAATGAAGCAACAAATATTACACAAATAAAAATATTTGTAAAAGAATCTTCACTTAACTTAAGAAGTTGATGTTAAATACTTCTTCTTTATATCAATTTCAAAGCATATTGCTTCCATTGTCAGTTACTTCCAAACTCCATTGTTAAGGAAATCTCGGTTACTATGTTTTTTCTTGTCTTATGTTACACATTACGAACCTCTGAAGATGAAACAAACCTAAAAACAGAATCAATTGCCGGTATGTCAAAATTCATTACGGGATGTTTATTTTTTAAAATAAATATTTTTTCCCACACTATTAACTCTATGGGACCATTTAATTGTTTTAATAATTTAACTTCGGGATTTATTTCATGGTTAAATGACCAAAAATGATCTGCTATGGCAGATTTATCAATTTGTTTGTATTTAATGTTAAGAAAATGTTCTTTCTTTCTGGTTTCCAAAGTACGTTTCGTCTTTGCAATATAAACCCGATCACAATCCAAACAATTAAATTGATAAACACCGGATTTTTATTATAAGAAATTTTATCTTTTTTAGAAAATTGTAATAAGTTTTTAATACTAAATTTATTTTGAGGAACTAAAGGTATACCAACTTCTTTAAAAAAAAATTGAAAATGTTTATTAAACCAAGGATGGTAAGTAAATTTTTTAAAATTATAATCATCTTTTATTTTCTTAAGAGTGAAATATCATTCACATGAATTTTCTGTTTTAATAGTTTGATTTATAGATTAATAAATATACCCCTGAATAAAGAAGAATTTAATAAAGAATATAAACATATTAATACTGCTTTAATTAATGATTTTAATAAAGATTTTATACAAAAGAAGATTGAAAAATTTAAATATCAAAAAACTGTTAATGATATTCCTACTCTACTCAAATATTTTTATTTGTATAATATTTGAATCTTAAGTTCACTATGAAATTTTATTTTCCAGTTGTTAAAAGGTAGTCTAATTATTCTTCCATATCGAATAACATGTTCTATAGGGCATTGATGTATTAACTGTGTTACAGGTGCTGGGTTGTTTTTACCCTCCTGCTATTAATCCAAGACATTGGTTTTCTAATAGTTGTTTTTTGGTTATAAGTAATACTTCACTACAGTATGCAAGTACATATTAGTTTTTTGTACACATAAATGATACAAAATGTTTCTGTTGAACATCCCCATTTTATGTCTGATAATCGTTATAGGCCAGGTAACTGCTTTTCTTGTTATGTATTCTAAATTTTCCTTCCGGGTCAGTTTGGTATAAAAAAATACCCCTAAATATTTTGCTGAATGTGTTTCTATAACTAAACTGCAAACAAAAAACTGCAGGAGGTAGGACTTACCGCAACTGAGGCTTTCACCCTCTACTCTTCTAGGCTGCTTAACCTCTGCTGGTTTGCACTGCATCACTTTTCTTCTGCCTAAGGGTTAGCCCATTCGGCCTATTTTGGTCTTGATCCACCTTTGCCTGGGTCTTCACGGATCTCTTCATCCTGTGGGTTTATGACTTAAAATCTTATTTGGTATTCTTGTGCAATCCATCCTTTGTAGGTTCCCAGTTTTCTCTATGTTCTTTAATTTTATCATGTATGTTAAAAATGTTTAGCTTTTCCCTTACATCCTGATTTTTATCTTTCCTTGTGTGTCCCAATATTGCTCTTAAAAATTTTTATTTCTGCATCACTTGCATACATTTAAATGTCTCCTTATCTTCTTTTTTTAAATATTCTGCTGCATTGTAAACTATTAGTCTGAGACTAACCTTGCAGTGACCTACTGGAAATGCAAGATGAAGATGAAGTTGAAGGCTGGGAGGTAATTTTAACTGGGCACTTCTCTCATCATTAAAATACAAAATGACAACTTGTTTTACTCAGAAACACACATGTCTGCCAGTCATAGGGAGGGAAACAGCAAGTCAAGCTGGGAAAGAACCATTTTTCTAATTTTTGAATGGGATCATTGCTTTTCCTCCTTATGATTTTTATGCCTTGTTTCGAATTTTGGAAAGTATGAAAATCTATGTATGAGTCAGTGTACAAATTTGTAGTTGGGAGCATTTATATTTATTTGTAATGGGCCTCATTGCTTTTCCTGATTTATGTAGTAATTTAGGTAAATTATATTTAAAATGGTAGGTAAATTTAAGTTTAAGGTATTGGAAAATTTAAACAAATAGTAACTTCAGAGGGCTCACTGAATTAAAAGATGTATTTGACATAAACTGGGTATTTTAACAGCTTTACATTTTTCAAGCAGGTGACATTTTGTATATATTTTATAGTATACCAGTAATGCAAACATCATCCAGAGAGACAGGGGCTTCTAAAAACATTCCTAAGAAATTCAAGATGTACAATTCATTTCTTTGAACAATTTAAAGAATGGTATTTTAATAAAAAAAACATTGTCCATTTTTTATAAATTCCACATTTTTGATGAATATTCCATGTAAATGGTAGTTCAGGAAAGGGACAGGATTTTCGTGAAATTCTTGGAACATGCTGAACTTAAATACAAAGTTTTGTATTTAACCAACATTTTATCTTTAAGTTATCTGTACACACATGCACACACGCACCCATACACAGACCTTTTTTCTAAAAATACTTTCTTAATTTCAAGGGCTCCCAAAACACGTATTTCCACCAAATCTCAATATTGAATTTTTGGGTGGAATTTACTGCACTTGCTATATGTAGTAAAGTAAAAAGTGGTTCTAACCCAACACAAAGATACCCATTATTACTAAGTTCCATAATTTGTCATTAATTTTACAACAACAATTTGTAATTAATGACTCATTTTGATGATTATCTAATGTATAGCAATGGCAGATTTTATGGAATGATGGAAACTTATGTTAAGTGTAAACATTCAAGATCCGATCAGGAGTGTGAATGTGCCATTTAATATATCTATGAAGGAGTTGATCTGTCTGACTTCCTCACTCTTTCTCTGCTCCTTTCTGCCCTTCCTCCTTTATTTAATTTATCCTGTCCTCTATACTGTGATTTTATTGCATAATTGTTTTTATAGCAGATTTTTTCTTTTTAATCCTGTATTCTGTCCTTTATCACCCAAAACTAATTCTGTGAAGTCTACATGTTATTCCTAATAACAGAACACTATAAAAATTCATGTAGCCTATATGTATCTTTTATTGTTGAAGGAATTATCTGAAAGATGGAATTACTTTTTAAATAAGCACAGTAGATGACATTTTGAGCTTTTGCACCTTCCCTTAGCTCTTTTAAGCTTCCACAATTTGGACATTAAGGGATTAGAGAATTCCCCAAGATCAGTTTTAACCAGGTAGGAAATATTATTAGGGACATTCTCTAATATTATTAAGGAAACTACTAAAGTTATTGTTAAGATTAAGAAGCTGTTTGTAACAATGATGTGGTACTATTTGTTCTCTGTTTGGTTAGTCTTGTATGTTGTGTTCAGTTTTAGGACTTATGCAATAGGAGCACAACTGATCCTACTTTTAATTTTAAATTGTGAGGTGGGAGTCCAGACAATTCTAATGAATTTAAAAACTCTGTAGAATAGTTGACTACTGGTTTATAACTGTCAATAAATTTCTACGAAAACAACTCCCCCGAAAGAAAGACACTCTAGAATGCAATTCTGACATACCAACATGACTATTAGCATTATCTGCATCTCGCTGTTTATCAGTGCGATCAGTAAATGACATAGCTTGTCGCACATTTGACTGACTTCTATGACCTAAGTAATGTCTTCTCCTTGGAATAGTACATAAGTTTCTACAAACTTCACAAAGTAGCAAAGGAATTCAATTAATTTTGTGTCAATTCAATTCACAAATTCACAAACACAAATTACGAAGAAGGTACCCAAGGATTCACCAATATGATAATTGTCTGTGGTCAAATATTTGTAGTGTTATAGCGTGTTCAAAAATTAATTTTGTCTAATCTTCGAAAAGTATATCAGCCCGCTACATTAAAAAAATTGGAGTCTTGATAACAAACGATAAACATTATTTAATAAAATATGGTAAGTGAAATAGCTTTGAAGACTTTGGCAAGGAGTGGGATATCTTTCTACTTTGTAATGCTTTTGTCGAAAATAAAAGAATGTGTATGTGTTCTGTAAAAGTTTGCATGTGTACTTTTATATTTTGTTAATAACCCAGTCCAGGGTTTTTTTCCCCTTCACCTTTTAAACGTTCCTTGGACTTAAACAACTATTTCAAAACCAAAATTAGGCAAAACAGTTCAGCTGTTCTTGACTTTGTGAGACTAACAAACATCAATTCATTGTTATGTAAATATATTGTGACATTGTGGGTTTGTAGAATTAAAAGTCCAATTTGCAGAAATTCAAATCGTTCTTTATTTGCATATAAATACACTCACAGCAGTATTACGTCACATACACAATTACAATATTCCAAGGTCATTGACCACAACAAAGACTTCACTTCCAAAACACCAGTTTCAATTACAGCTCTCGTTATGTCTCTGTTTACAACTGTCTACGATTCCTCCGCTGGCAGTCGCCTGTTATATATACCACTACTAATATCATGAGATATTTCTGGAATATTCTGTAACAAACAAGAAATAGGCTATTTATAGATGAGTCGTATTTATTACACATCTGCTTCACTTACATACCTATTTTGAGGACATGTTTCGCAAATCATTGTTTGCATCTTTGGCTCTTATGTGACTAAAGCTTGATCCAGTGGTGTGGGTAATTCTGGAGTTAAATTAATTGGGAGTCGATTAATGACACAAAACAACACTTTTAAATTTTCCCGGAACTAGTTTCTGAGGCCTTCCCTCTATCTTCAGCCGGACATCGACTGGTTCTCATTGGTGTAGCTGGCAATATTTTGTCATCGGTCTCCTCTGGTGGCGGTTCGAGGAACTTGCTGAACAAATCTTTCTGGGGGATGTCGAAATTGAATACTTTGTTCCTATTTTTTGAAATAAAGATTTGTTCCCATGTGGACAGTTCTTCTTTTCCTGTTGTATGTTTTAGTAATTTTGGTTCTGGATTTATGTTGTGGTTTTTTTCCCAAAAATGTGTGGCAACTGCTGATTTTTCTAATTGTTTGTATTTTATGTTCCTAAAGTGTTCCTTTGCTCTTGTGTCTAAATTTCTTTTGGTTTTTCCAATATAAATTTGACTACAGTCACAGCATTCAATTTGATATATACCAGATTTTTTGTTAGATGGAATGGCATCTTTGATGTTTGAGCAAATTAGGTTTTTTTAAGGAGTAATGGTTCACTGGAGCTAGTTGAATGTTTCGTTTTTTGAGGACTTTTTTGAATTTATCAAAGGCCCATGGATGGTAAGTGAATTTTTTGAAGATCATTTTAGTTTCTGTACCTGAGAGGGTTGTGGTTTCCTTTAGTAGTTTCTTCTTATTTGCTAATTTCACTTTTTTGTCTCCGTAAATTCACTTGGTTTTAAATTTTAAAGGTTACAACTGTTCATTTCTTCTACAAGGTGAAACTTTTACCTTTTTCTTTCATGCCTATATGCAGAATAGCATAGTATTATGACAAATTTATAGACCTTGATGTAAAGTAGCACATGATATAGTAAGTAGTCAAATTAATTTAATGTAAAGGTACAAGACTATTTCTAACTGGTACAGCTTTATTTATATTGATTGTTGCAACATATTAAGATTTCAAGAATAGTTACATGTTTATAATGCCAGGGTGTTTGATTGTTGCCTTTAAACAACTTCCTTGTAAATTAAATTCAAGCTGAAAGAAGCTTGTAAATTTCATCACATTTGTAAGAGTTATATCAAAGAATGATGTGTGCTCATGTGATTTTTCTGAGTTTAATTAGCGAAATAAAAGGGGTAGCTTATTTTCTCATAATATTCTAACTTTGATTATGGTCAGTTGAAAATGGTTATAGGTAGAGACAGGCAATATTCTAAAGCATATGGAAACAGATTTATATCATTTAACAGATTTATCATTACAATGATCAGAATTCAATTTGCATTCATAATATACTAATTTTGAATTTTGGCAATATTTTATGTGATAAAAGTCTTCCCGAGATCATCAACTTCTACTAGCAATTGCTTTCTCTTTCAAGTATAAATTTTATTTTTCAAACCTATGAAGTTCAAAAACCATACTTTTGTCACTGTCTTCCTTCCCTACTACAAGCCAGTTCTATTTCTAAATCTCTCTTGCTCTATAGTTCGAATCCTTGCCCATCTTCTGAAGTGCCCGCTGTCTTTGGTAAAACCAGTAGATTCCATTTGTCATTAGTTATAACCAAAGCATGAGAGTGACAAGAACAACTCATTTTCGCTTGCTCTACAAAAGTAAAAAGAAACCTCAATTTCCACTAAAAAATTTGAGATTTCCACCAGAAATACACGTATACTCCTTGAATCCAAAAAAAAAAAAAAAAAAGAACATTTTTAGAAAAAGGCCTGTGGATGTTTGGATACACACGTATAAACAGGATAACTCAAAAACAAAAAGTTGCAAGAGGGTGACAAAGATTTTTTAAAAAATTCCCTCACACCAAATTACCCTTAAAATTATAAACTTATCAACAATTTTATTTCCTCAAAATATGCCTTTAAAGATATAATCTTCATAAAGAAATATGAATGAAAATTGTTTAATTTCGACACTACCTTTGAAGGAAACCCAAATTTAAGTTCATCAAAATACCTACAGCCTCCAATGAGTTCACCAAACCAACGTCCATTAGTTGACAACAACTGATGATAGGAAGATCCTAACGAAATGCATTCTAGGTAAATACTAGCAATGAGGGGAGCATTGAGTATTAGTTTGACTCAATATTAATACTGCTTTAATTAATGGTTTTAATAAAGACTTTATACATAGCAAAATTGAAAAATTTAAATATAAAAAAAACTGTAAATGACATTTCTACCTTTAAAAAAAATAGACGATTATAATTTTAAAAAATTTACTTACCATCCTTGGGTTAATAAACATTTTCAAAAAATATTTAGAGTTTGGTATAACTTTAGTTTCTGCCCACCTTGATAGCGTAGATGGTAGCATGTCTGCCTTATGTTCAAGAGGTCCCGAGTTCGAATCTCGGTCAGGGTGAGTTACCTGGATAAGGTTTTTTCCGGGGTTTTCCCTTGTCCTTCAAGACGAATGTCAGGTAACTCTAAGCTCCATGGATCCTGGACTCATTTGAGCATCATTTCACCCAATTCATTCACCGTCCGATACCACTTAACGTTGGAGAACGTAAATTTAAAAAAAAAATTTTTTTGTTCCTCAAAATAAATATAGTATTAAAAATTTACTACATTTCTCTAAAAAAGATAAAATTACTAATAATAAAAAATCTGGTATTTATCAATTTAATTGTTTCGATTGTGATAAAGTTTATATTGGAAAGAAAGAACGTAATTTGGAAACCAGAACAAAGGAACATTTTCGTAACATTAAGTATAAACAGGCTGATAAATCGGCCGTAGCAGATCATTTTTGGTCATTAAACCGTGAAATAAATCCAGAAGTTAAATTATTAAAACAATTAAATGGTCCGGTAGATTTAATGGTTTGGGAAAAATATTTATTTTAAATACTGGCAGTCGATTCTGTTTTTCTGTTTTTCAGATTTTGGTAGCACTGGCGAAAACATAGTAATCTCTAGTGAGTGTGACCTTGACAACGAGGCTGTTTGAGGCATGAGCTGATGATGTGAAGAATTGTTTCACGAAATCGCAATCCTCCAATTAATAAGAAAACTTCGTCATTTCTTATAAGTGAAGTTTTATGTTACTAATTATTACATTTGTTGCTTCACAGTCAATAGCTTCATATTTTATGTATTTCCTTAGAGTATATTTGCTGATGTGTACAGTTTCAGAAATATATCACAGTTGCCTGAAAGAACTTCCTAACTGAACTCTGTGGAGCAAAAGAGTTGTTAAATTGACCAGTGAAATACTTTTTATTATTTGATGTATTATTTACTTCTCATTTTAACAATGAATTGTACATATGTGACGTTCATCATTGTATTTTCATGAAGGAATATAGCACAATGGGAAGGGAAACTGAATGTAGCGCCATCTAATTGTGCATTTCGGAATGCATCTTATATGTATCATCTGATACCTTATCACCAAATCATTACCTTAGATTTCGTTATGCTATAAAATGTTTTGAAATATCCATCACAACTTACTATTTGCTGTTATTATTTTCTCTACTGCTGTCTTACATTAAAATATACAGATTTAATTAAAACCTCCTAAGCAGTTAAATAACTTTTGAAGCATATAGTTGATTAACACGAAACTCATTGTAATGAGTTAGTCAAGTATAGAGAACTCTGAATTTTCTTGTAACTTCTGGTTTAATTGAGAATGATTGCAACTTTCTTCTCTCAATTAGAACACCCTATTGTGTTACGTAGTTGAATCGTTCTCTTCAGTAGCTTTTGAACAAGTAACTTTATGAATGTATGTGTTCAATTTATTACTGTTAAATTAAAAAGAAACAAGAATGTAGGCTAAACAGAGTTAAGTGTTTCCTATTTTTCTGTGATTTGACTATTCTTTGTTTATATCCACAAAAGGATGTTTATTTGGCTGTTCTTTGTCTATATTTTTGGAAATGTATATTGTTCTTGTTTGTTTATATCCCAAAAAATGTATTCTATCAGGATCGGCCTCTGAAAAGTTATACAATAGTTGAAAGATTATGCTTTGTACCTTTAAGGATTTTTATCATGGAACATTCTAATTCACATTACATTCTAATGCCGAATTTGCTGCACATACTTGTGGATTTTCTCGCACACTGAAGATAGCATCCAAAATAATATTCTCATCATATGCACTTTTTGGGCTACCTGATCTCGGTAAGCTCTTTATGTTTTCAGTTTTAGTATATTTTCTTATAATCCTTCTTGCTGTTGTATTTAGAACTGAAAAATGATCCAGATGCATATTATGAAGTTGGCATCCTTTGGATGAGACTATTAACTTCATAGCCAGCTGTCATTAAAATTATAATGCTCTTCTTTTAATTCAGTGTTAGCAGGGGTGGCTCCAGATCCGTGGTACTGCCTTAAAAAGGGAAAGAAATACAATTTTAAATCATTTGTATTCTTCTAATGTCATGCTCATTATTGTTCAAGATGCAGTGAAATGTCTTGCCTATCAACACAAAACCACAGAAGGGTGTCATTACAGGTTGTTAGTTTGCAACACTATTATGTTACTATTCAGTGGATCAGTGTCATTTTGAATCTATCATGAAATTATATCACTCTCCATGATAACTCGGGACTTAAAGAGGAGAATTATTGGTAGCATAAGGAGTGGTATCAGTATGTCACATTATAATTTCCTCTTGTTCATAATTAAAATTAAATTAATCATTGCTTTCTGATGTTATCTGCATTATACAGCAGATTATTAAAAGAAAACAAAGTGCTGCGATGTGTTACAGGCTGGGCAAAATAAAAGTGGCCCTTAAAATATTTTCAAGAAAGTGGCCTGGAATGAAAACAAAATGAATGGATAAGTGAACCGGCCAACACTGGTGACATCATTGCTAGGAACCAGTTTCTGTGGCTGTACATCACCATGCATGCTCGTCGCCCACACGCTCTGTCTCGAGTTGCAGTTATGTCATTACAGTTATTGCAATTGTGTGTTAGCAAGAGGGTGCAGATGTATTTAGTGCCTGTAGTTTAATGCAACACAAAATGGTGCTCACTATAAAAGAACACAAATTTGGAATCGAGTGTTATGCGAAGCACAGTTAATGGAAAATGTGTGCAGAATTGTTTGTGCAAGAGTTTAAGAATGGAAGTGTATTGAAGAAATCTCCAGCAAAGTTCGCAATGCAAAGGTTTAGTGGCAAAATGGGTTGAAACAGGCTCTGTCATGAATAACAAGCAAAACTATCCAAATAGTGTGTGTACACCAGAAAATGTCATTGAACATAGCCCTATGACATCTCAATGCCAGTTATCTGTGCATTTGGGCACTAAGAGAACATTGTGTCGAAACATCATCAAGAAGGACCTGCAACTGCATCCTTACGAATTAGTGTTGTGCAAGAGTTGAAGCCTCCAGACAAAAATTTGTATGAAGAGTTCTGCCGATCATTTTCGAGTGCGTTGGCATCAGGACTTTTGGATCATGCATATTTCATTTCCGCAGATGAGCCTCTCAGGATATGTTAACTCACAAAACATACAATATTATGCATCAGAAAATCCTCATCATTACATTGAGCAGACATTGCATAATTTGAAGCTTGGTGTTTGATGTGCAGTATCTGGCCTTCGCATCATCACACAATTCTTTCATCATACTATGAATGCTAACTGTTATGTCCAGAACTGTTTAATCCTTTGTGGATGAACTCACGGAAGATGAATGATTGTATGGGTATTTTCATCAGGATGGTGCAACAGTACACACCACTTTGACAACTTTGTCATGTGTACATGAAGTGTTTAATGAGGAGCGGACTGTCGGCAGAAGCACTAAAATCTGTTGGCCACCTCTTTCGCCGAATCTCTCACTTTGTGATTTAAACCTGTGGGGCAAATTGAAGGGTCTTGTGTATACTCAAATAAGCTTCAAACTCTGGCAGTGCTGCAGCATAACATTGAAAATGCCATTGCTCATATCCCTCAAGCAGAGCTTCAATGCATATCTCACAGTTAAGTAAATTGAGCACTGCACTGCCTCGAGCATTTACTGCGATGCGCAGTTCACCTTTCCATTATCAGGGGTCCATATTATTGTGCTGTTGTCACAATCTGATTTCATTTCATGTACAGTATTTTGTTTCGTGCAAATAAATTGTTCGAGTTCGCTCATGTGCCCTGTGTGTCAGCTTCATTTTCCCATCTCATTTCTTAATTCTGTACATGTGTCATGTATATTAATGTATGTAATGCTAATTCAGACCGGTTCTTGAAAATAATTTCCAGGCCACTTTTATTTTGCCCATCCTGTATTTTCTTTATTTAACTAACACAAATAAATTATTTTTTTTTTTTACTAAGTAGTCTATTATCTATGTTATCGTTAGTAGACAAGGTAAACCAGAAATTTATGGGAGGACCTGCTCCAGAAATGCACATAAATATATAACAAAAAAGTAACAGTAGCTATATAAAAATTAAATAGACATGTGCACAAAAAATTAATGCTTCTGTGAATGTGAAATCAAATATCTTTTCTGTTTCTTATGCATTTTGTTTAGTATCGATAACCACTAATCTGAAAAAAAGGTATGGTGTATTTAGTTCATGCATGTAAAACGTTCAGGTACATTAATTGACTTGTTGTTTGTTAATATATTCGTAAATTTTAATGTAGCTTGATATTAGAGTGTTTATTCTTCATTAGAAAGCAATTCACACTTTGTTGAAGTTAAATATAAGAGAGATTGTAAAGCCTGAGTTTATAAAAATGAAACTGCTTACCGTTCCCAGTTTAATAATACTCAGAACAATACTACACATAAAAACAAATTGCTACAAAATAAACTCAGAAAATCATGACTGTAACACTAGAAACAGGAATGACTAGTTTAGTACAATATAGATTGGCAATGTTTGGAAAAGGTCCAAAATATAAAGGCATCGTACTGTATAATAAACTTCCTATGGAATTGAGGTCATAACCAATGTAAATAAATTTAAAAAGGAACTGTGTAAATATTTAATAAATAAGGTATTCTATTCTATTAATGGGTATCAATAATGGATGATCTTTTGTAAATATAATTTTATTTTGTAAATGTATATATTTGTATTTCTAATGTAAATAATATATTGACAATGTCTGATGGATTTCTGTAATATCTATGGACAGTACATTTGAATTTGCTTGCTGCTAAACTTCCAAGTCACTACATTGGTGTGCACATCATATAATTGAGCTTCATTCACTGTCGAATATCTCTTACCATTTGTTAAAGTACGTTAAATCATTAAAATTGAGGTAAAACTGGCACTTTCATGCTTCAGCTGCCACTGAACATCTATATTGAATACTATATATTGTGACTTTGTGGGTTCGTGAAATGAAAAGTCCAATTGCACCACTCAAAAATGTTCTTTATTTCCACCGACTTACAGTTAAACTCTTGCCAATTACACAGAATTACGTAATGCACACAATTACGATTCACCAGTTCGTCCGTTACAATTTCACTACACTCGTAATTACGTACAACCCTCTGATGCACTCACACAGTCTTCTCGTCGTACACTAGCACTGCATTCTTACGCCAAGAACTGACTAACTAACTTCCAGCCCGGCGTGTTGCTTATATAGGGTCAGCTGTCCGATCGAGAATGTTCTGGATTAGATGAAATATCCCGTAAGTTCGAGAAATCAAGGGCAGCGGAAAGAGACGGCACGGTAATGTTTTTTTCCCCAGCCACCCCACGTTACCGCTATAAGACAAACGAGAGGGCGGGTCCGAGCGCCTCCGTCTCTTGCTGCTGCCATCAGCTGGTTCTATAGGGGTTCCACCGTTCGGGTGACAATATGTAACACACTAGATGACAAATTCAACCCCATAAGTTACTAAATCAATCAATATTCAGTTAACATGTTTCCATTGATATAAACAAATTATAGTCAAATTTCCATGGAATAAACAGGACCTTCATTAATAGCAGCTATAGCTGCATAGAATTATCCCTGTAGGTATTTTTCTATTGAAAATTACTATCTGAATCTGTAAAAACATTTAGAGTGTTTCATTTAAAATAAAATAAAAAATAGTCACTTCTGATTAAATCAAATGTTTCAATAAATCATTAATATATATGTATAGTCCTTGTGTGTGGCAGTCTCCATACTTTAAGTTTCGTGTTAAACAGTAATATGCTTCAAGGTTATTCAGATGTTGTATGACTTAACTAACCCTGTATTATTGCACCAAGTGCCAAAATGAATCAAAACACATATTAATAAACTATTTATTATTCATATATTCTTAATTATTATATGCTCAGATAATAAAGTAGTAACAATCTTAAGTTAGAAAATACAGCTCTGTATATATTCCAATCCTATTTTTTGTTACATTTATATATTTAAACGTGTAGAACTAAATATCAGTTTGAATACAAAAGTAAGCATGATGTGGTGTTCATTTCATGCACACATCCCTCTTAACATAAATGTTACATGTGCTTGTTGTTTTACAATAATGATTACATGATTACATCTGTTATCAACTTATGCAGCATTACTAAATAATTAACTTTTGTTATGGAAGTTATATGTGACTTGCAAAAACAGCTTTCAGTTACTTAAACCATAAAGATACTTTCATAACTGGTGGAATGTTTGCTAGTTTTATACACTCTTTTCATTAATTCTTGCTGTGTACCATTAATCTGTCTGCATGGTCACATGTTAGAGCGACCAAAAAATGTATATTGGCATGTAAAAGTAATGTAGTTTAATTATTTTATGTTCTTAGATTTAAAAATAAGCAAAACAAAAGTGCACAGCCATGAAAAACCAATGAAAGAAAAGGTACATACATACGTCATGGTCTCCATACTTATGTTGTTCAGACTCTTGTATACCATTCAACCATCTAAATGCAGAGGTTTTATTCAAATGGGATGTCTGCAGCTAAATAAGCAATCTAATAGTTTCCCCTCCTATTGTAATACTTTCCTCTATAGCTATTTTCATGGGTTATTCCTGTGTTTAATAGCTTATGTTTGTTTAAGTAAAGTTCATAGAATTGGCATATCTGTTACAGAAGCGGAAACAGGTCAGTGTAGTGCAGCAGCAGTCTGCTGAAGTTTCTAAAAGAAATATAGCAGTACAGAAACAAGCTATGCAGGAAGCTTGCATTGCAGCGAAATCAGTTCAAAGACCATCAAATCCATCAAATAATGATGGTGAAGACAAGATGATTGCAAAATCCAAAGTTTTTAGAATAAAAAAAGTCCAAGTGTAGCTGAAAACATTTTGACAAGAAAAAATAATACATTTTATTAACAAACAAAATTAGATGTACTAATACAGTGATGCACTAATTCAATTTTGAAATAAAACATTTCAATCTCTAAATTAAACTGCTTATTCTATTTGGCAGTTGTTTTCATTATGGTATTTGTAATGCCCCAAAAGCTCAGAAATATTTTTCTTTCAGCATTTTTACCTGAAAACAATGTAATATTTAATTTTGGAATTTGTTTGAAAAATAGTAAGCTTTACTATTAATGAATATTACCAACAAAGTTTTATTTAGTGTTCAGGGTCAGCTGTAGAGTAGAATTCTTCTAAGAGAAGCGACCAGTAGGACATGAGTGATAGGTCTTTCTCATCTATAGATATATACATAGTTTGGGTGCTCCAGCAAGTGCCACTAATTGTAAACTAGCCAGGTGTAAACTTCTCTGAAGATACCCAGTGGAGTTATAGACAAAATGTCAGATGATAATTCAACTAGACCATGGCCTACAAGCCTGGAAACTATGTGTCATTGATGTCTTTAGTATTATGCAAGCCAACATATTAGAATAACAAGGGAATTACTTCAGAATTAAAGGATACACTATATATTTACTCTCTAAAACAAGACATCGCAAATGGAATATTAGTAGGAGGTAAAAGCACCTTAGCGTCAGCCTTCAATATAATTAAAGAAATAGAAGTAAATGGCCAAAATGAAATAGCTAAAGTTGAAGTATGGAAAAATAAAGAACATTGTACAATATATAACCTGTATAACCCACCCAAAAATATACCAAATCTGAATCATTTAGAAATAAAGCAGAAAACTGTAATTTTTGGAGACTTTAATGGGCACTGAAAATTACGGGGATACTCCAAAACAGATATATGTGGCAAATGCATTGAAGAAGTTTTAAATAAAAATGCAATACAAATAGAATTAATATTTAATAATACTGACATGTCGACATATCTTCATTATACAGGAACCACTATTTAATCCTTATGTGGTGATTGTGTCCTCTTATATTCCTGAAAAAACAAATAGACAAGTTAGTGATGATTTTGGTACAAGTCTTAGAGCTGTAATTTTAAATATAGATATTTTATCATATCATGCTAAACCTCAAACTCAAAAGACTACTTGGAACTTTAAACTAGGACATTGGAAAGAATATACGGAAGAATTAGGAAACTCACTACCAGAAAAAATAACAAACAAATTCATCAAATCACTTAAATAGAAGACTTTAAAAAGTATTAATAAAACCAGCTCAGAAATTCATCCCTGAAGGCAAAGTTAAAGTATATAAATCTTTTTGGACTAAAGATTTTGATATATTAAAGAAAGATTACAATGAAGCCAGAATAAAAATGGAAATTTTCCAAGATAAAAAAATAGCATGATAAAGTGGGAAAAGGAATATGCAATTTTTAAAAAGCAAATTTTTGAAGCAAGAAGAAAATCATATAATAATTTTGCAGAACACCTTGACCACAGAAGAGATGGAGCTAAAGCATATAGATACATTTCAGGGTTACAGAAAGAGGATAGTAATAAACAACCTATTATCCACAACAATAAAGAACTCGCAGATGATTACAAAATAGCATTGGTTTTTAATACTCAATATACAGCATCAAAATTTCTTAGAATATATATAGTGACTTTGTGGGTTCGTAAAATGAAAAGTCCAATTGCACCACTCAAAAATGTTCTTTATTTCCACCAACTTACAGTTGAACACTTGTCGATTACACAAAATTACGTAATGCACACAATTACGATTCACCAGTTCGTCTGTTCAGTTCCACTTGCACTCGCAATCACGTAAACTCCTCCGACGCACGTACACAGTCTTCTTGTCCGTACACTAGCAAGACGCGGCTTCGCTGCTCGCCAAGAACTGACTGAACTCACTCATTGCAGCCCTTTTTATAGGAATATCACTGCTTTCTAGAAGTCTCTGGTTTCAGTGAATCACCGCGAAGATTCCAGATGGCAGGCGAAGCGGGAAGAGGCGGCCAGCGACAAGTGACACTTCCCTAATCATCCCCTCAGTTAGTGACTGAGATTAATGGAAGGGTGTGGATCTGCTGCCTCTGGTCCCTTCTCACTTGTCGTTGGTCGGGCTTTCCGACAATTGGGTGACACTGCTCCCTCCTCAAAGTTGGTCGTCCAGAACAGCACCATCGTAGCGGGCTAGACGATCCAGGTGTACCACCAACATCTTTCCTCGGGGAACCTTCTGGATGCGGTAGACCACGTCATTTATCCTTTTCACCACCCGGTACGGCCCTTGCCATGGCTGCTGAAGCTTCGGGCAGCGTCCCTTGGTCCGCGTCGGACGGTACAACCAGCCAGGTCACCTTGCTGGAACCCGTTTGGCTGTTGGCTTGCCTGTCATATCTGGTCTTCATGCGGTGGCTCGCCTTCTGGATGTTCTGGCGAGCCATCTCGTGCATGTCGTGGAGATGGCCCACCAAGTTCTCCACATACTCGGTCGCTGGCTGTTTCGCTTCCGGAGGGCTTCCAAAAGCCAGGTCACAAGGCAGGCGTAACTCTCGGCCGAACATTAAGCTGGCTGGCGTCATCCCAGTTGTGTCGTGTGTAGACGAGCGGTAGGCCAGCAAGAACAGTGGCACCTTGACGTCCCAGTCTCGCTGATGGCTGGCCACGACCTTCCTCAGGTGTTCCTCTAAGGTCTTGGTGTATCTTTCGACCATGCCATCCGACTGGGGAGGTAGAGGCGTCCTGCGGGTCTTGTTCACCCCAAGCCTTTGTAGTGCCTCCTTCATTAGGTTGGACTCAAAATTGGTACCCTGGTCACTGTGTAGCTCTAACGGCACCCCAAATCGACAGAACACTTGCTCCACGAGGCAGTCTGTGATTGTCTTTGCCTCTTGGTTTGGGATGGCATACACCTCCGGCCAATTGGTGAAGTAGTCCACGACCACCATTAGGCACCACTCTGTTGCCTCGGTCAGAGACTGGGAACGGTCCAGCAATGTCAACGGCGATCCGTTCGAATGGCGCTCCGACGTTGTACTGCTGCATGCGACCCCGGCTCATAGTCTGGGGGCCGCGACTCGCCGCGCACACGTGACACTGACGGCACCATCTCTCAGCATCTGCTTGGAGTCTCAGCCAGTAGTAGCGCTGCCGTAGCTTGTCAATCGTTCGGTTCGCTCCCAGGTGTCCTGAAGTACCGGCTGTTCTCTCTGCGTCTTCCCATCGGGTGACTCCCATATCCGGAATAGCACGCCCTCTCTGGTCTTCAACGATTCAACGAATCCCATTGGGCCCAGTACGACTTGTAGGTGGCGCTCCTCGGTGCGATGTCCTCCCAGGTTGGTCTCGTCCTGCCTGCACTTCCCTCAAGATTGGCTCCAAGTCTGCGTCCACCAGCTGCTCCCTCCTCAGGCCTGCGCTATCCCAGCCGTCCGCAGGCACTGCCGTGACTACTCGGACTGCTGCGGCACGCTCCTTCTCTTCCACTCTTGTGCACTGGCCGCTCTTTTCTGGACAGGGTCTTCGGGACATGGCGTCAGCGTTACCGTGGCTATTTCCTCTACGATGTTCCGAAGTGAAGTCGTACTCCTGCAGCCTCTGGACCCAACGTGCTGTCTGGCCTTCCAGGTTCCTAAAGCTCAATAGTCAGGTTAGGGCGGAATGGTCAGTCCTCAGATGGAATGGCTGACCGTACAGGTACTTGTGGAAGTGCTCCAATGTCTTTACTACCGCCAGTAACTCCCGTCGGGTGACGCAGTAGTTCTTCTCTGCCTTGGATACTTGCTGTAGTAGGCTATCACCCGCTCATGGCCGTCCTGGATCTGCGATAGGACACCTCCAATGCAATGGTCGCTGGCGTCGGTGTCCACAATGAAGGCGCCACCCGGTTGTGGGAAACCCAAAATTGGAACACTGCACAGGGTCTCCTTCAGGTGCTGGAAAGCGTCTTCGGCGTCCTCCGTCCACACATAAGGCCGGTGTTCCTCTGTCAGGCGGGTGAAGGGTTTGGCGATGTTGGAGAACCCCTTTTTGAAGCGCCTATAATAACATCACAGCCCCAGGAAACTGCGTAACTCTTTCTTATCCTTTGGGCAGGCCCAATCTCTCACAGCCTGTGTCTTCTCCGGGTCTGTGGCCACTCCGGTTGCTGAGACTATGTGGCCCAAGTAGTTAATTTCCTTGTGGAAGAGCTGGCACTTCTTCGCGTTTAGCTTCAAGTTGGTCGCCTGCAGTCTCTGTAGCACCTTACTCAGATTCTCGAGGTGATCTTCAAAATTCTTTCCAACGATGATGTAGTCCAGGTATAGCAGGCAGGCGTCGTAGGTCAGCCCTCTCATCACTGACTCCATGAAGCGTTGGAAGGTAGCTGGTGCGTTGCAGAGGCCAAAGGGCATAACCGTGAACTGCCAGAGCCCTTGGCCTGTCGAGAATGCGGTCTTCTCCTTGTCTCTCGGGTCTAGAGCTACCTGCCAGTAGCCTGACTTCAGGTCCGGGGTCGAGAACCACTGTGCACCAGATAGCGTGTCCAGGGTGTCGTCAATCCGGGGTAAGGGAAAACAGTCCTTCCGGGTGACAACGTTCAACTTTCTGTAGTCTACGCAGAAGTGCAGCTCGCCGTTCTTCTTTGTCACCAAGACTACAGGGGAACACCAAGGGCTATCAGACTCTTCAATCACTCCCCTGGATCTCATGTCTTCCAGCATGTCTCGCACTGCCCCTTGCTTCGCCAGCGGAACGCGTCTATGTGGTTGCCGATTAGGCTGGGCGTCCCCGGTGTCGATGCGGTGAAGCACTCTGTCCGTGCGGCCGTAGTAACTGTCGCCTTGGATGAAGACACTCTGGTATCGCCTCAGCGGTTGTCGAACTTTCCCCAGCTGTTCTGCGGTCAGGTGGTCCGTCGCCCTCTCCAGTAGGCCTTCTAGCCGGGGCCCCAGGTGTTGCGTCGGCACCGGCTCCTGTGTCTTGTCGATTGCTGTTACGCTCACCACGGGCTCGCACGTTCCCAACTCCGTCCCGGCCTGGACATCGTGATCGGTGTCCGTTGGATTTAGCAGTCTCACTGGCACCTCCTCTCTGCACGGCAGCAATGCCCTGGCTACACACAGTTCGTGTACAGGCGTCTTCTGGTCCAGCATCATGTTCCTGGTGCTCTGGCCCTCCAGTCGCGCCGTCACCACCACCTCGCTCCTCCCGGGGACAACCACGTCTTCGTTCGAGACGACCCTGCAAATTCCAAGGCGCTCTTCCGGTTGACGGAGTATAACCTCTTCTCCGTTGAGCCGCAGGACCTTCTTGCCTACGTCGACCGTCGCCTCATGGCTCCTGAGGGTATCCAATCCCAGTATCACCTCAGGCACTTTCGCGACGAACACCCACAGACGTACGGTACTCCTTCCTGAGGTCAGATTCAGCAGGGCCTCCTTCTCCACAGGCCAGGTGTCGCCCGATGCCGTGACAAGCTGTTATGGTCGACTCGGCTTCCTTGTCGGCAAACCCTTCGCCACGTCAGGTCTGATGATGGTCACGGCTGCCCCTGTGTCCACCAGCACGCGGCACCGCTTCCCTCTCACCCAACCATCCACGATGAGGTTGTTATCCATACGCCGGCTGACGGCGCGCAGTGTCACTCGAGGGGATGGTGGTGAAGGCGCCGACGTGCCCCTCTCCACGACGGCCCTTACTCGTTTTCCGGCTGCTCTTCCTGGTGTGGGCAGTCTCTCTGCAGGTGTCCGGGCTGTCCACATCCCCATCACAGGCCACTAGGTGTTCGCCGGCGTCCCTCGGCTGGTCTGTCTCCGGTGTAGCGGACACTCCTCGTTCTCGACGTCGGGATAGCTGTTACTTTGGCCGCCTCCATCCTTAATGCTGCCGTCAGCGCCTCGTGGATAGTTTTATAATCGCCGAGCATTAGGCGCTGACGAATCTCCGTGTCTCGTACCCCGTCCACGAATGTGTAGGCAGCTTCCCGGGATACTTACTCTGTTGGGTGGTCGACTAAGGCCTTGGTAGCCAGTTGTTCAACTGCCAGGGCGAACTCCTGCAGCGTCTCCCCTGGCTGCTGTGACCTTGCCTTCAGCTGGCTGTGTTACGCTGCGGCTAAGCGGTGGTTCCCAAAACGATTCTCCAGGGCCTCCCAGATGTCCTTGGGCGCCGCCGTTGTCTGTACCGCGTTCAGGACTTTCGCGGCCCGTCCCTGGAGGCTGGCTATTAACTGTGTGGCCTCCTCCTCCGGTGACCATCTGTTGTGCTTGGCCACTGTGTCGAACTGGTGGCGGAAGACCTCAAATGTTGACGCGCCGCCATATTTCGGAGTTTTGACGCGCGCCGGTGTTGTGTCGCGTCCTTGTGCGTCGGCCTTCAAATCCTTCAACCTCCTGCCGACGACGGCCTCCACCATGGCGTTCAGGGACTTGACGCTGCTGTTGGCCTTCCCTTCCAGGTCGTTAACGCGGCTCGCCAGGTCCTCGACGCGCTCGTCCACTTGGCCCATCCGCTTGCCCAGCTCCGACACGTCATCCCTCACGCCGGCCAACTGTTCTTCAAATTTGGCGGCGAGAGCCTCGTTCGCCACCTTCATTTCCGTGGTCAGTTCGGCCATCTTTGCGGTCATTGTCGTGGCCAAGTTGTTGTTTGCCGTTTCCATCTTCGCTGTTAATTTCGACCTTCATTTCTTCCATCTTCTCGGTGATGTTGTCGTTGGCCGTCTTCATTTGTTTCAACTCGGCGGTGAGGTTGTCGTTGGCCGCCTTCATTTGTTTCATCTCTGCGGCCAGGTTGTTATTTACCGCCTCCGTCTTTTTTGTTAGTTCCGTGGCCAGGTTGTTATTTACCGCCTCCGTCTTTGCTGTGAGTTCCGCGGCCAGGTTATTTGCCGCTTCTGTTTTCGCAGCGAGGTTGTCATTTGCTGCTTTCATTTCCGAGGTCAGTTCGGCCTTCATTTCCATCATCTTCTCCAAAATCTTTTCCAATTCCGCGTCTATGGTTGTAATGTTCGGTGATGCTGTCGTCCCGCTTCCTGACACCAGTGTGACTTCGTGGGTTCGTGAAATGAAAAGTCCAATTGCTCCACTCAAAAATGTTCTTTATTTCCACCGGCTTACAGTTGAACACTTGCCGATTACACAGAATTACGTAATGCACACAATTACGATTCAGCAGTTCGTCCGTTCAGTTCCACTTGCACTCGCAATCACGTAAACTCCTCCGACGCACGTACACAGTCTTCTCGTCCGTACACTAGCACGACGCTGCTTCGCTGCTCGCCAAGAACTGACCGACCTCACTCATTGCAGCCCTTTTTTATAGGATTATCACTGTTTTCTAGAAGTCTGGTTTCAGTGAATCACCGCGAAGATTCCAGATGGCAGGCGAAGGGGGAAGAGGCGGCCAGCGACAAGTGACACTTCCCTAATCATCCCCTCAGTTAGGGACAGATTAATGGGAGGGTGTGGCTCGGCTGCGTCTGGTCCCTTCTCAGCTGTCGTTGGTTGGGCTTTCCGATAATTGGGTGACAATATAAAAGTTCAAAATCAAACTGTAAAATTGTTGCCAAAATCTACAGAGGATGTTTTCCCTAAGGATTTCAATGTAACAGAACTCAATACAGCACTCAAACATCTTAAAACAAGAAAAACATATGGACCAGATGAAATATAACCTGAATTTTTACATCTTGACCCCAAAGCTAAAGAATATTTATCAAATTTCTATAATAAAGTTTGGAAAATTTCTGTCCCTATAGACTGGAAAAAAGTAGTGCTTTAGATAGATCAAAATTTTTAATTGATTAACCATGTTACTTTAATCGATTAATCACTCAATTAATCGAAATATATTTTCAAAAATTAGGTATAAGGATTATATAGTAACTTTAATACTCTGTACATTTAATTGTTTATGAAACTTTTAAATATTTAGATTCAGAATTTGTGTTTGCATCAAGCGCTTATGCTTTATATATGTATTGAATTAGATCTACAATATTTTTTAAGTAATTATTTAGTAACGTATTATATCAATATTGTCACCTAATTTATTGGAAGGCGCGACCAGCTAGCGGAGGTATTCAGGCCACGCCTACCCATTTATCTTGTAGCGCTAACGAGGGGGATGGTTGGAAAAACATCACTAGCCATCTCTTTCCCCCTCCATGACGTCTGGAACAATCGGGAAGATTCTTTGAACCGCGAGACTTCCAGAAACAGCATTCTTCCCTATATAAGGCCTGCAGTTGGCGAGTCAGTATAGACTATGTATGTGAAAAAGTTACAAAAAGATTTAAACTACTGAAAAGATAAGCTGGCACTAAATGGGGCAGTTCCTGGGAAACACTGAATATAACTTACAGCACTTACATAAAACCAGTGATAAAACGTTGTGGAGAAGTATTAATAACTTATCACCATCTAATAAAGGAAAACTCAAATGCATATAAAATGAAGCACTTAGAATAATAACTGGAGAATGAAAACAACTCTGATAGAAGCACTGCAGATTGCTACCTCTAACAATCCACTGAATTTAGAACTAGAAACTCAGCTAATTTACAGTATGAAAAACTGGTTAGATCTCCAAATTTCAGTAAATGGTACAATAATTCAGATGTAAATAAATTAGAATCACAATCTGGATTCATACCAGAAATCAGTAAACTTGAAAAAAGATTAGAAATCCCAGAACAAATACTTCAACATCAGTTAAATCTAATACCTGAACTCAAACAAAATATTAATCCTGTCATAGGTAAAACTCTTACACTAGAAACTTTAAATCTAAAATATCCAACTAAAAAAAAATCTCTCTCTCTCTCTCTCTCTCTCTCTCTCTCTCTCTCTCTCTCTCTCTCTCTCTCTCTCTCTCTCTCTCTCTCTCTCTCTCTCTCTCTCTCTCTCTCTCTCTCTCTCTCTCACACACACACACACACACACACACACACACACTTAATTTAAAATTTATGAGACCGAACAGTGAAGCTAAATAATTATTAAATTAATCGATGAGTTGTATTTATTACACATCAGCTTCACTTATGAGCCTTGATGGCTTAAACCATAAAAAGTTGATTATATATACACAGATAGTTCCCTCTCTGGTACCAATGATGTAGCTGGAGCAGGTAATATATGCCAGTTCTTTTCCTTTTATAGAAATGTAGGAAGAAATACCACACATTTTGATGGAGAAATAGAAGCTGTTTGTTTATCACTGCAAAACATATTTCCTAGGCTATATCAATGCAAATTTAGGTATTCTTCCAGAATCAAAGGCAGATATACAAGCAATTGTAACACTCCTGAAATGGAAAAAATTAGAGAAATCTTAAAGATGATTCAACAATTTGAGAAACTAGGGAAAAAAAATTGTACTACAATGGATTGCATTTCTTTGTGGAGCAGATGGAAATGAAACAGCAGACTTTTTGGGGAAAGAAAGGAACCAAAATTAAACAAAAAATTATTATAAATTTTCCTTATGAATCAATCAAACGCATTGTTAAAAGAAAAATAGATAAAAACTATATAAATAAAATAACACAATAAAATAAAAGCCCAAAATGGCTACAAATTGCACAAAATCCTAAAATAATTCCAAAACTTCTAAGAAAATCAACTGTTATCTTTCGTCTCATAACTGCCATGATTGTCTGAATAACCATCTTTATTGGAATGGACTTTCAAGCTCACCATACTACCTACTTTGTATCAGATAAATTATGAATATGAAACATATAGAATCATGCCAAGCTTTGAAGACGTATCCTGATGTTGTTAGCAAATACTGGGAGGCTAAAAGGAGAATGACTTGGTTGTCAATTCCTGAGCATTAGACACATGTAAACGTTTTATTGGATCAATATTGGCCATGAAATCCCAAGCATGTATTTAAATAAGAAAGTATTAATGTCCGTTTTTCTTTTAATACTGTCCTAGATGATTTTTATGATTTCATATCTATTTCAACATCAACATACATCCACAAGGGCCTAAGGTGTTCTTCATCATCCTAAAATTGAATTCAGTTATCTTCAGCAGTTTCTGAGAAAATGTGCAATTTGTACAAAAAAGTATTCATACAAAAAGCTATTCCAAGCAAAACTTAAGAAAACGATCTATGTAATATAGAGTGACTGGAAGTGGTACACAGTGAAGTGAACATATGAATGAGTAATATTAAGTTAAAGTGTAGTTCTGTTTATTTAGACTCGTTACTCATATTCAAACTCCTACATATTTGCAAAGAAAGACATCAAAGTTTGAACACCTGGATTTCTGCCATATTTAACAGCAGTGTCATATTACATTAAAGTGCTCCAAAGCTTGCTGCTGCAGTTCAGTGATGAAAGTACATAATGAAGCTGGGTATGGAGGCCAGACAAGCCCATACATATATAAGAGAACATAAATACAACAGACTGTTTTGATTTCTGGAAGAGGGTTGTATTTACTGACAAAAATAAATTTGAGCTGTTTAAGTCAGATGGGCACATAATAGTATGGAGAAAAAGGAACTTTGAGCCTGAAGAAAGAAATCTCACAGCTTCGTTTAAACATAGAGGAGGTTCAGCACTTGTATAGACAGCATGAATGCAAATGGTGTGTGAGATTTGTATTTTGTTGATGGAATTATGTACCATAAGGTTTCACAAGCGTCCTTAAAACACATTAGAAATTAATAAGAATTTCTTTACTTTGAAGTTCTAAAGTGAAACTTATTTTTGGTTTATAAGAACAATGTTTTATTCTAAACAATTAAAGTGTAATATTTTAATCTCCAGAAGTATTAATAATATGGGTATTTTGAGGATTATATTTTCACACAAATAATGATCTCATATAAACAGCTCTAGATACAAGGCTGTGGCTGATTTATAACACTTCCTGCTGGATGCAAGACATTTAGTCCAATAGAGAATTAGCGCTTTAGCATTACAGATGATTACTTATTTAGCCTCCCAAATTGCCTATTTTAATATTACAATAAAACATAATAATTTGCTACAAACTTTACGTATTTTTTAAGAAATTGGTAAGTTCTTCACAGAATTCTTGTGTTGTGTGAAAAATCTTTCAATTTCTTAAAAAGATAAGCTATTATATAAATTATTATGTTTTACTGCAATATTTGTATTACTTCACTGTTATTAGCTTTTGTTTTTATGTATCAATTGCCTATTTTAACTTATAAATTGTTTATTATATTCATGTAAATAGAAATCTGTTTATTTGTTGTACTCTTTTTCATTCATTAATAAACAAGCCAATGCCCTTGCTGTACTTCATTCTGATAATTATTTTCCACTTTTATACAATCTTAAACATAACTTTTGTATTAGATGAATACTTTTTGGAGTATGTATGGAGGAAGTTCATATTAGTAATGAGACGCTTCCAAAGATTAAAAGGCACTTTTTGGCAACTTTTATAATTTAGACTCCATTTTAAGATATGCAAGGTAAAAATAGTGTTCCCAAAGAAAAGATATCCATTGGGATATAAATAATTCAGGAGAAAGGATGTTATCTACCACAGAATGAGAACATTAATTCCCATTATTCACATCTTTTTGCTTGGCCAGTAATTGAAAATGTGGATTTGGACAAATAGAAAATGTGTTATTTCTGCTGCTAATTTTGTTATAGTTTTAAAATCTGTTATACTTATGTACAAGTGAGTGAAAAACCATATTTGATGTAAAATTAGAACACTTGGCAAGTATATATTATAGTATTTTTATGTATTTAATTGTTTAAAGCATTAAATTAACTAAGAAAATGTAATACAGTGTTTTTATTATTTTTTTCCAGTAGAACCCTCCTGTTTCACAATTCTTTGGTGAAAGCTTCCTAATTAATTATTTTTTTAAATAAATATACTAATATGTACTAAAAATAAATATACTAGTGCAATCACAGTATATATTAAGTCCCAAAATATTCAAAAGAATTAGTAAGCATATATAGGAATTTTTTTTAAAAATTATATTAACCTTAAAAATTTGTGTACACTCACTTTTTTACTAATGGGAATTTTGGAAAAAAAGCTGATTTACTTAGTATCATAGTTTTAGTGGTTTCATGAGAAGTGTTTAAACATTTTAAATATATGCATATACAAAATGCAATTATCACTTCTTTTCTAACATTTTAACATACTTAGCTATAGTACCAGTACAAAAAAAAAAAAATACTGGTAGTACTAGAGCATTTAAACATGCAATATTGTTGGAGTCAAACCTGAATAAATTTTATTTAATAGCTCCAACATTTTGTATCCTCTGATGTCCTCTTTTTAAAATTCTTTTTATCCTGTTATATATATTTCTGCTTACTCAACCTTAAATGATCATTTGCAGCAGTAAATCAGGAATACATCTCTCAAGTAGTATTATGGCTTACAAATTGTGCTGCTGGTTGAACCCTATTGAACAACAGAGGAACATACATAAAAATCAAAGTGTGGTTTGCTGTCTTTGGATAACGCATCCTCTTAATTGACATTAACCATTCACCTTTAATGAATTAACATGGAAAATAAAAGTGCTCCAGTTAGTCAGTTTTAGACCTTTTCTGAAAGATGACTTGAAATACGTTTTGCAGCACGAGTATTTATGCTGTATTAGCATTTGATTTCTTCCACAGGTTTTCTTAAATGTGATCTGAGAAGAGGGTCAATAACATTGATTTAAGCAACTAGCATTTTGGCAATTTAATTTTTGTAAACTAAACGATCTAATACAAATATTTTGTATCCTATGCCAGATTTTATGACTTTCTCTCAACGTAACATTACTATAGCTTTCTGTTTGTTGTGGATATATTTCAATAGATTTCCATATTTTTTGAGTTAGTTTTCTTATTGTTCTTATTTGCTTTCTACAACAATTTTAGATCTAGGAATATTCAATTTATTTTGCATCTTTTTTTAAGTTTCTGTTTTGATTGTTTGTTAATTTCTTGCACAGCCAGGATGTTTTATTTTGCTTTGAAATAAGGGGAAGAGCAGTTATTATGGGTTCTTTGAGGAGGAATGTATATAACATTAATATTGTTTGTTTCAATGGAGAAAAATATTTTTGAATGATTTTCTTTCTGTATGTTGTATAAAAAATGTTTTCTGTACTAAACTATCATATATCAAATTTTATGATTTGTGATTTATTAAGTACTAAAACAAATACATCTTGGACTAGCCGTTTGCTAATAGGGCAGCCCTTCAATTCTTTTACATACTTAATGTTTGTCCTTTTTAATAATAGTTACTTTTCATTTGTCTATCATGCATTAGGCCAAATTTTTGCCTATCCCTATTATCACTACTTACAACTTATTAGCATTGTTTCACTGGGTCTGTATTTATTTAACCTCCCCTTTACTTGCAAAAATAGTAACATCCACAAACATAACACCAGCACAAAAGATAATACTGGTATCCTAAATAATAAATGCATAGAAAATAGCATCAAAGATTTGTATAACCACCTACCGGCTGAAATCAAACAGATAACAAACGGGAAAACAAAACTAAAGGCTGTCAAAATGTATTTATTACAGAAAGTATTTTACTCCGTGGGAGAATATAAACAGATTAGATAGAATATGCTATTTACACTTCTCAACTTTGTAAACATGTTTGTAAATATTATTGTATTAATTTTATGTATATACAAATGTAAAAAAAAAAAAAAAGAATTCTGGTGGTTATATAATGTACAATAATCACAATAGTAAAACAATGAATTTTCAGTATCTGCACCAAGTTATTGACTAGCCTTCACAAGATTTAGTGAGTCCTGTTTTCTACTAAACTTATACCACAAACATTGCATTTTCTCTATGCTTGCATGTGCTGGTGATGAATTCGCATCGTCATTCACTTTTCTATTTTTTAGTTTATTGTAAAGTTTGTTTTGGTTCTTATGCTTTGGTTTTAGTTCTGTTTGGCTTCTCAGTTTTTTTAAGGTTTCTTCTTCTTCGTGGTTTTCCATCTTTTCCTTGGTCGTCCTGGGTTCCTTTGTCAATTGGCTCTATAGTTATATGCTGCTTTGGGTATCCTATCTTCTTACATTGTCCAAGTGTTGTTTCCAATTTTCTCTATATTCAGTTATTGTTTTATTTAATATTAATATTATGTTCAGTTGTCTTATTTCAAGATTTTTTTTTTAAATCTAATTTTGTATACCTTGTTATTGGTCTGAGAAAGATCATATCAGCTGTCTGTGTTCTTTTATCTTACAGTAATCGTTCATGTTTCTGAGCCATAAGTAATAATTGGGACAGCCATTGCTTTGTACAATTTCATTATTGAGTCTTGTCTTGCTGTATTTTTTTATGTTCTCTTTATAGTTCCTGTTATATACATAATTAAATTTGTTTTGCTTCTTGTTGATATCTATTTTGGACCCATATGTTATTTCATGTCCAAGAAAAGTAAATTTTGACGCTTGTTCTGTTTTATTTTCCATAATTATTGTTGACCAAACTGGATAATCACCTTTAAATGCTATGGCTTTTGTTTTGTCAGTTAGAATTTCTGTATTGTATATTTTTATTAAATTTAGTGTATATGTCATTCTTTGAAATTCATCTTCACTTTTTTGGTATTAATATTTGGTTATCTGCAACGACCATTGCTTTTACTATCCTTATTACTAAATTCATTTCTCCTTTCACGTACATTTTTCCATGTCTTATGTTGTCAACAAAAAACTATATATATATATATATATATATATATATATATATATATATATCAAAAAGACTGGTTGATATTTGGCAACCTTGTCTAACTCTCTGTGAATTAATTACTGATTTAGTCATGTCCTTAGTTTCTTATAAATATATGTATATGTCATTCTTTGAAATTCATCTTCACTTTTTTGGTATTAATATTTGGTTGTCTGCAATGACCATTGCTTTTACTATCCTTATTACTAAATTCATTTCTCCTTTCACGTACATTTTTCCATGTCTTATGTTGTCAACAAAAAACAATATATATATATATATATATATCAAAAAGACTGGTTGATATTTGGCAACCTTGTCTAACTCTCTGTGAATTAATTACTGATTTAGTCATGTCCTTAGTTTCTTATAAATTTGTTTCTCCTACTCCATACTTTTCTTTTCAATTAACATATCTTTGTGGAGAGTTGAAATTAATATTTCACTTTTTTCTGTTTTTCTCTTTCATCTTGTCAACCATTTTTTCACTGCAAGAGGCCAAAGAAAGTATCTATTTGTAAAGTTAGATTGTTTGTTTTTTTGTGAAGAGCTAGAGCTGTAAACAGGCTTTAAATTATGTGTTAAAGTTAGTACAAATATGTTTGGTTTTAATAGACCTAGCAGCTCTGATGCAATTTTTTGTAAATTTTTTTAAAGAAGTGCCAGCATGAAATCTAAAGGAAATTCACCTTCAATTCAGCAAACCAAAGAACATTTCAGTTTTTCATAGGTGTTGCAGCCAGAAATTGGGGATGCTGTGTGGCATATGCACAATTTGATTTGAGGAAGAAGGAAATGACTCTGTGTGACTTGATAGTAATTAGCTGCTGCATTATATTGAGCATTGGTTGGATTAGGTTCATTATAATGTGTCATATTCTTTTGAACTCTCCTGATAGTTTCTGGTTATAAGAAGATCCAGAACATAAGCACTTCCCAAACCCAAATCTTCAGCTTCTGCACTTAGTATTCATGAAAATATGTCTCAATTTTTTCTTGTTTCAGCCCCTGCTTGTTTTTCTTATTGGTCTGAATCAACTTGTATCCTATAGAAAACTTTAAAAAAAAAAAAAAAAAAAAAAAGAGGCTTTGAAAACCGGACTACAGTAAAAATGTGGAATTTTTAAATAGAACGTGTAATTATATGTGTTAAAGTTAATAGAATACAAAAAGAATATGACCTAACCTCAATCATGCTATGGTAAATGTTGTAGATACTGACTTATTATGAAAACATGTCTGTAGTAGCTCTGAATTAGCCCAGATTTATTACAAGTTATGTTTTATAATATAAAGTTTAATTGAGCTTATAGATCCCTCGCCTTGTGCATTTTTAACCATATCCTTCAGAATAGTGTTTGGTAGTACAAATAAAATATAGTAGGCATCCAAAGTATAAAAATTGAAAGAAGCAAAGAGACAGTGAAGCACAAGTTAAAATAAAAGTGAATCGAAAATATATTAGTATGAGTGAAGCAATGTGTCAACATCTTCTCAATTCACTTTTATTTTAGGTGTTACTATGTTGATAATAAGGCTCAACAGTTCAAATCAGAATGTAAAAACAATAAAAAGCAAACATTCTTCTCAAATGAGAACACTACATGAGAGAACTAGTGGCTTCACAATTGCATGTAAGGGGTGTTAAATGCATTGTATTTGAAGAAGTTGTAGACTTTCTTGAGTGATAGAAGCAGCAGGTTTAGGAAGAAATGGTAGAGTTGTGTTTGAGAAACAAGCGGAGGCTGAGGAGATCCCATAAGCAGAGGCAGATGTCAAGGGATAAGTGTTAATTGCTCCCAAAATTCAAATCAGTGAAGATGTTTACATATTTGTCAACTTTTATGAAATCCTTTAATAGCAATGGGGTTATTTTAATGAATTACTGAGCAGTTTTAAAGAGTTGCAGATTTTTACCACATAAATGACAAAGCAAGAGATCATGCAAAATTAGTATGTGTCACTGGGTCAGATGGACTGTTGAAATATGACAAATACTGTCAATTATTATTAATTTTTAGATGAGTCGTATTTATTACACATCTGCTTCACTTTCGTACCTATTTTGAGGACATGTTTCGCAAATCATCGTTTGCATCTTCGGCTCTTATGCGACTAAAGCTTGATCCAGTGGTGTGGGTAATTCTGGGGTTGCTGCTGCCATCTGTTGATTTAGTGATGAACTTAAATGTGGGATTCTCTTATGGCGGGATTTCAAAGTTCATTAGTTGGTTTTTATGTTTTTCTATGTATATTCTCTCCTATATGACGAGTTCACTATGTTTTTGTACGTATTTTAGTAATTCTGTGCTATCTTCAATTTCATGATTTTCAGACCAGAAATGAGCTGCTATTCCGGACTTATCAATATTTTTGTATCTTAAGTGCCTGAAGTGTTCTTTCTTTCTAGTGCCTATGTTTCTTTTTGTCCTCCCTATGTAAATTTTTTCACAGTCTTTACACTTAATCTTGTAAATGCCTGACTTTTCCTCTGGTTTTATCTTATCAGTATTATTACTGTGAAGTAGGTTTTTAATGTTGTAATTGTTTTTTGGTGCCAATGTTATATTGTATTTCTTGAATATTTTTTGGAACTTTTTTGTGGCCCAGGGGTGGTAAGTAAATTTAGCAAATCTAATTTCTTGTTTTATTGGTGTGAGAGCTGTGATCTGTTTTAATCTCTTTTGAAGTTTGAATGATTTTAGTTTTTTATCTACAAGGTTTTTTCCATATCCATTTTTAATTGCAGTTTTTAAGATTTGATGGTATTCGTTTTGATATTCTTGCTGGCTGAGAGGTAGATTTACTAATCTGTGTGTGAGACTGTTGATGGTTGCATGTTTGTGTGGAATTGGGTTGAAACTATTTGCTTTGATGTAATTATCTGTGTGTGTTGCTTTTCTATGGATACCAAATTCTAGTTTTTCATTGCTTTTTTTGATTTTAAGGTCTAAAAATGGTAGAGTACAGTCCTCTTCAGTTTCCACTGTGAATTGTTTGCTGGGTTCTTGCAGGTTGAGTAGTTTCAAAGCATCATCTATTTGTTTGTAGGGCACTATTGAAAAAGATGTCGTCTACGTATCTGTACCATGTTTTAAACATATGAGGGAAGGCTTTAGTTATATGTGTTTCGAAAAAGCTCATGTATAGATTGGCCAAAAATGGTGATAGCGGGCTTCCCATAGCTAGTCCTGAAATTTGTTTATAATATTTTCCATCGAAGACAAAATAATTTTGATGTATACATATTTCAGTCATTGCCAAATATTCTTCTATTACATTGGCATCTAGGTTTATAGAATTTAGCCATTTTTTCAGTTGAATCAAGTTTGTCTAATGGAATGCTAGGGAAGAGGGAGCAGACATCAAAGTATACTAAAGTGTCATGAGGTTTTAGTTTAAGATTTTGAATTTTTTCTACCATGTCTAAAGAGTTATTTATGCTCAGAGTATGGAATTGTGGAAAGGACTGAAATTTTTTGGACAGCCATTTTGTCAGAAGGTAAGTAGGAGTGTTTATATTATTTACAATGGGTCTCATGGGTATGTTGGGTTTGTGTATTTTAGGCAAACCATATAGTCTTGCAAGGTTAGGGTTGTCCGGTTTGATAGTTTTTTGTTCTGCAGTTGTTAAAATTTTACTATTAATGATGGTTTTTTGTACATCTTTTATGCATCGGCTGAGTGGATTAGAATCTATTTCTTGGAATTCTTTTTGTTGTAGTAGCTCTAACATTTTTTCCTTGTATGTAGCTGTATCTAAGATTACTATTTTGTACCCTTTATCAGCCTTTGAGAAGATTACATCCTTTTTCCTTAAAGATTTAATTATCTTAATTTGTTTCAAATGTTTTCCTGGTTTTTTATTTATTAAGTTTTCCAATATAGGAGATGATTTTTTCCTAATTATATTTTTGCCCATGGTTTCCAAGCCTTCTACTGCTAATTCTATATCTGCAATGAATTCATCCGGGTTGCTGGAGTATGTTATACATGTTTTTAGGCCTTGGTTAAGCACATCTATTTCTTCAGTGTTAAAATTTTGCTTTGAGAGATTAATTACATTGTCTAGGGATGTGTTCTTTGCTGAAATTTTGTTATGTTTTGGTTGCCAATGATTATGGTTATGCTTTAGTTTCTTTTTTTGACGATAAACTTTCTCTTTGACTTTATAATTTATATGTTCAAATGATTTGGTTTCTAAATGGTTCCATGCTGTGTTTCCTAGTAATTTTACCAGTTTCAAATGTAGGTTGTACAATGAGAGGTCTATATTAGTTAGTTTTCTGTAGTGATTTGCTTTTTCGGATTTTAACACGGCTTTTTCGGCAGCTAATTGTTCTCTACTGTTGTGGTTAAATTTTACTATATTTCTTACAAATTTTGGAGAAATGTTTTGTTTTAGGCAATTGTTGATAAATTATGTTTTCAATTTTGACTGTTCCTCAGCTTAATGCTGCATGTGAACATGTTTTCAGTATTGTGAGAAATAATTGAACAGGAGATTGCTAATAACAAATTGGAATTATGTGTGGTTGGAGGAATTTAGTAACAGTGAGGTCAAAATTAATTTAAAAAACTACTTGTAGTTGGTTTTTTTGATACTTTGTCACTTACATTTTTATATTTTTAAGGGACTAGTTACGAAAGCCATCACGTCCATCATCAACCACTTTCCAACTCTCTGTTGCCAAGGCCGCACCGTGGCTCAGTGGTTAGATCGCTTGGCTCTCACCAAGGCAGCCCGGGTTCGATCCCAGGCGACCGCAAAGTGAGATTTGTGGTGGACAACACGGCACTGGGGTGGGTTTTCTCCGGGACCTCCAGTTTCCCCCGTCATCTTATTCCACCGATGCTCCATCTTCATCTCATGTACCATCAGTGTCACCGCCTGCAGTGCCGTATGTAGTAAAAGCGGGCGTTAAACACTACACATTTCATTTCATTTCTCTGTTGCCATCTGCTGTCCTCTCTCTAGCGGTGGAACTATGAACTTCTTTGTCAAACTATTTACTGGCAGGATTTCAAAGTTATTATTTGGTCCTTATTTTTCCATATGAATATGTTCTCCCATGTTGTCAGTTTATTTTGGTTTATCACTCCTTTTACTGATTTTGATTTTGGATCAATGTCATGGATTTCATTACAAAAATGAAATGCTACTACTGACATCTTGTTTTATTTTGATGTTTCTAAAGTGCTCTTTGACTCTGATTTTTAGGTTTCTTTTAGTTTGACCGATGTAGCATTTTTCACAATTCTTACAACTTATTTGTTATATTCCGGATCTGTTAATTGGTGGGATTTCATCTTTCGTGAAAATTGTGAGAATTTTCACAAGAGATAGACAAAACCTTCTATACAAAAAATGTAGATCACATTAAGCTCCCTCCCTCCCTCCCTCCCACCCCCAGAAAAGGTATTTTTTAGAAAAAATATCCATGTGTGTATATTTCTGTAAACAGAATGAACTTAAGGAAAATATTCAACAAATATCCAATTTAGTATTGAATGTTGATATCCTCCAAAGAGTGATACAAGCCTTTCAAGGAACTCCCTTCACTTGAAACTTCCTTTACATAGAAGAATTTTTGAAATTTTGTATTTTCTCAAAAATAGCTAATGATTTTGATTAAAATACCAGTGTTTAAGAATTGACATCACAAATAATGACTTTAAAATAAACAATTTATTTCCAATTAGGTTTTTTGTAGTATAAACCGTTTTTGAATTATCCATTATCATTGACTTAAAGTAATGTTCACTTGTTTCTCACAGTGAGTAAGACATGGCCAGCACATAATGGGCAGTTTGTATCTACAGCAATATTTGTAAGAATAAGATTGTATAAGTTATATTATAGTAGGTAGGCAAGGCCATGTGAATGTAGCACATTAGATATTTTTTCTTAAAATGTTACCAAATAAAATAATAAATAAATTAACTCTTGCTCCTGAGAAAGTGAGTAAAATGTAAATACAATTTATATGCAATTTAGTTGGTTGTTTTTACACTGTACTGTTATACATCATTTACCAAATTTATTTAGTGGTACATGCTTTGAAAGCATATACTTCCATTCTGAATCAGATACTGAATGCTGAAGCAAAGGGTTAACTCTACTGGGTATTATAAAGTTGAATCTTTTAGCAAATTGTGAGTTTCGGATCTCTTCTACATTCTGGATTAATTTAATGCTATTCATGGCAGATGAAACAAGATCCAGATGTTGATATTGTTACTAATACATTAGCTTTTATGTTTGATGCATATTTGATTAATTATGGAGTTATTCATATGTATATTAAAATAATGTACATTTCATCTAAATTAAGCATAATTTAAAATGAAAGCAGTTTTTTCATGGCATACTATAAGTAAACTTAGTCATTATTTCATTTATTTATTTATTTGTGTATTGAGTTAATACATGTTTATGTATGACAGACATTCAGCCCAAACTTTGTTTGTCATAGCTACCCAACATGATTACTTCTACACATCTTTTATACATTTTTGTGTTTATCTAAGGCATCTATTATTTATTCTGAATCCTTCTATACAGACCCACTTTTTCTTGACTTTACACAAAAACTGACCTAACTTCCATTTTCCATTCTAAAAATCCCCCTTGGTGCTGTTCTGTTCACCTTCTCCTATTTCTGCCCTAGAATTTTTTCCTTCAGAAGTCTGTTCCTTGGAATTCATAAACTTATGCCTCTGACCTTCCTTCCCTCCACAAATGCGACACAATAACTCTGTGGGATATCTTTTCAACCTCCTTTGCTCTCAGCCTCCAAACACAGTCCTTATGCTTGCTATTGTCTCCCTTTGCTCATTATTCACTGTTTTGTAATTTACGTCCTCCAACATTTAGTCATATTGGACGATGAATGAAATGGATGAAATTATGCTCAATGCGTCCGGGGTCCATGGAGCTTAGAGTTACCCGACATTCGTCTTTCAAGATAAGGGAAAACCCCGCAAAAAACCTTATCCAGGTAACTCACCCTGACCGAGATTCGAACTTGGGACCTCTTGAACGTGAGGCAGACACGCTACCATCTACGCTACCTGTATCAACATGGCTCCCTTTTCCATCAACATGCCTCCATTCTTTGATATGCAATCTACCAAGAACCTTTTTTCCATTATCCCCCCAAAAGGGATATCTCTTCAAATGAGGTCTTCAAATCTCTTTCTTACTATTTTCCAAAATAGTCATTTTAACATACTTTCAATTTGTTTTGTACACATCTTGATATTATAAACAATTTATGGACTTGATTGTATTCCCTGCAATAAACAGCCAAAAAGAAAGGAAAATGATTTGTAATTACTTTGCATTGAACCTTCATTACTACTGGATACGTCACAACTATAAGTCAAAGCAAATATATAAGAATGACTGTTCAGTTAGATTGAAATAAAATTTTATTTAATTATTAAATGTTAAAATTAAAGTTTATTTATAACATTTTTTCACATTTTTAAAAATGTCATATAGTAACTAGTTCTCACAGTGACCATGTCAGATCACTACTTAACTAAACATGTCGAAGATAGAGGAGTAAAAGCAGTGAAAGCAACCTTTGAGATAAAGAAAGTAAGCCTATTATCAGTGAGGACTGCCCTTAGGCTCTTCAATATAAAGATTGTGCCCATTGCCTCATACAGAATACATTGCCTTATACATACATGGAAACATCTAAAATATTCAAACCTCAAATGGTTAGAGGGAGTAAAAGCAGCCTACCTGTTAAAAAATGCTCTGCATCTAAAAATAAAAGCAAAGCAGAATAGCATAGGTATATTAGCAGATGAAACCTACTTCATAGATGAACTGATGACAGCCCACAGCATGATGCCAACACCACAATCCACCAGATTTCTGGAAAACACCTGAGAGAAAGCAAAATATATAAACCAAAGACTCCTCAACACCCTACAATGACAAACAGCAAATGGAAGGAAGCCAAGTACCAAGTGCGCCACATATACATGAGAGTAGCAGCCCATGGACTACATCACCGAATATGCCTAAGAAAGATATATCACAGCCCACCGACAGCCAGTGCACCATATGTGAATGACCCTGCAAAACATATTATGTCATCTGTTGTAGAGAAAGAACACTGACATTATCACACTATGCAAATGATGCTAATTCTCTTAATACTTATGCACATAGTGTGTTCAATAACCTATTGTATGCAGTGATCATGTCAGAAGATAGGAACTCATTGCTTAATTGTTATGTCAGAATAAGATAAAATATTTTCTTAAGATAAGTGAAGTTTTTTGTTACAATTTATTATATTTGTATAATACTTATTGCTTCACTTTAACTAGTTTCATTTTCTACATAATCGTTATGTCAGAGCTTACTTAAAATAATTCCTTACTTGGTGTTACACTTAAACTAAAGTCCATTGTTTCAGGTAGTTTTATTTCAAATGGTGATCAACTTGAGGCTTGTCAAATTCTTCTATTTCAAATGATGCACATTGGCTGGTGCATCATGTAGATTCTGTCACATATTTCATCTTAGCAGAAAGAAAGTGTAGTCAATGCAACATTTTTTTCTTGTCTCTATTTTATGTTTTTGAAGTGTCTTTACTTTCTCTGTCACCTACCTTAGAGGTAAGAGGAAGTGTTATATTAAGTATTATAATCAATGGGCTGCCCACCAATTAATGGCCTGGGCCAAATACTGGTGAGCAGCTCAACAATTGTAATAGCTTAGTACACTAAATAAATACAATACAAAGTACAATATTAAGTATTATATTCCAACCAGAACTTAAATATTGAGATTTCACTGGAAATGCATGTTTACAGACCTTAAAAGCTCACTATCATCCAAAAAAAGAAGTTAGTAAAAATCCCATCTCTATGCATGCATGCTTGTGAAGAGGCAGCATATCCCATAAACAAAATGCCTAGTAAGGGCCAAATTTGGTTTTCAGATGCAGGCATCTTCCAAAGATGCTATGTGAAGATTTAAGCATTCCTCTTGACTCCACACTAAACTACCCTTTACATGACAGAGTTTCAAAAAAACTGGATTTTCTGAAGAAAGGCATCGACTCTTTTTGTTAAAATATCATGTATATACATTACTGTAAAACGTATATCTGGAATAATTTTTTTTTTTCCGGAAAGAATTTTGTATAAATTGTAAACCATTAGATAAAGACAAAGCACAGAATTTACTTCAAATAACTTTTGTTGTTTCTGAGCTAACCATGTTCTTGATTTAAATTTCATTTTTTGTTTAAAGTGCTATTATTAATCTGTTGTTTCTTGTAATGTCATGACAAAAGCGTGGAATTTTTAGACCAGCTTGTAGTTAATTGGGTTTTAAACATCTACCTATAAATTTGGTGTCCTCTGACCTTCTTCTACTTTCAGTGAAATCTGAAGAAGGTATTTTAGCAAAGGATCATAAAAATGTGCTTTTATGAGAATAGTTGGTAGAAGTTGAAATGTTCAGTTTTATCCCTGTAAAATTTGTCACGTTGTTTATATTTTTGAGCTATTGTTTTTCAGTATGTATCTTTTAATCATGAATTTAACTTTTGGGTGTAATGGCTGCTTTTTTGAGTTATTGTACCTTGGATTTTTAAATTCATGGATTCTCTGATGGTATGTCAATATTTTATTTGTAACTATTTCTTTCTTACTGATGAGGTGCTATTCTTGATCAGTTTCAGTCTTTTAGTTTTAGATTTGTTCTTTAGTTGTACTTATATTGAATATGTTGAATTTTGCAACCCCTCTTAGTGCTTTTTGTAATTTACATCCTCTAACATTAAGTTATATTGGAGATGAATGAAATGGGTGAAATGATGCTCAAATAAATCCGGAGTCCATGGAGCTTAGATTTACCCGACATTTGTCTTTCAGGATAAGCGAAAACCCGGGAAAACCTTATCCAGGTAACTCACCCTAACTGAGACTCGAACTTGGGACCTCATGAACGTGAGGCAGACACACTACCATCTACACTACCGAGGGGGGCTTCTGATGTGCTGCTTTTCACTGTTGAACTTTTTTGGGTTTGTCAAAACTTTGAGGAGTCTCTGCACTAAGTGTGGAACATGGCATTAAAGCTTGGTTTGGGGATGAAGTTGTTGCATTTTATGCATGTGTATCTATTCTATATATGCAAGGTTCAGTCTTGTGCTTGAAAATGTTATAAGTTGAAAAATTGCTGTTCATCCTTTTCTGTTTTGAAAGTGAATTTTCAAAACATTTTTTTCTTGCACTGCCAAGACATTAACTCCAACTTTTTTGTGCATTTAATCCTGGGATCAGAAGCTCCACTCACCTGCATATGCTGACATGTGATGAAAATTAAAATCACTGGAAAAGAAAATAAACATCTCTACCACATAAAAGCATTAGATGACGAAAGTACTTTGCTATTATCTTCAACTTAATAGAAAAGCATTTCTTGGAATTACCAGTGTTAATTTACATTAGCCAGAACTTTCGTGCTCCCTTTTAAGCATAAGTATAAAATTAGTAATTAAATATAGAATAAAAAGAAGTATTTCAGAAAGTGGAGTGCCATTGTTACTAAAATTAGGCAAGTGAGTCAACCTTGTATATACTTTTCTCCACTTTCAAGTTTTTTATGAAGACTAGTTTCTGGGGACTTCTCCCCTATCGTCAGTTCTGTGGTTGACTGATCATGCATCCGGTGTCTGCATCTGGCTTGGTGTCGTGCTGCCATCTAAGGTTGACTCACTTGCCTAATTTTAGTAAAAATTAGTAATTAAACTTCTACTGACTTTCCATAACAAATTAGATTGAATGTGCCTTTCACACCATCATATGCACCAAATCAATTACTTAGCAGATGGCTTACTATACACTAACAGGTTGATATAAGAGAGCTGATTTCTAAATTGTTGTATATTTTAAGGATAATTAGAGCTTATAATACTTCCAACAGATTAGTAGTTTAGCAATCTCAGTTTTAGTTAAAGCAATGTTGTGGCTTTCTTGGGATGATATAAGCAATTTCAAATACATATAGAGGTCATGATGAAATATAAATATGAATTACATTGTCCACAAACTAGGTAAGATATAATAACCAATTTCCAAGGTATATGGAGATAATGATGAAATGAAATATGAGGAATAAAATTTCCCTCAAAATATCTAAATACTTCTAAGGAAAATGTAGGATAGAAGTGTCAGTTATATAAGAGTTATGAAAATGAGCAGACAAGTTAATTTCTGTGCTCCAAGAAAGAATTTATACATCATTTAAAGTACCCATAATATTTTAGTTGATAGCAGGGGCAGCTGGTGGCTCTGAAAATCGGTGGTTCACAAAGTTATCCATGCAATTTAATTTTTTTAAAGTAACAAATGGTTCTTTAAGCCTGTCACTATAGACTGCTGTATACACATGTTAACGGTAATTCACAGTGTATAACAACATGCACATTTCAAAAACACTCTAGAGCATACAACACTCACCTATTTATACAGAAACTCAGCTCTTCTCTCCTTTCTGCTGACAGACTTATCAATGACCAACTCAAAGTTCTTTATTTGCAAGATGAAGTTTCTTTCAATGGAAAGCATGGCCAATACAACCAGTCTCTCTTCACACATTGTGTTACGCAGAAACATTTTAATTCCTTCAAGTGTACAGAAACATCTTTCTGCCTCACATGTTGTCATGGGAACTTGTCAGAATCACACTAAGAAGCTTAACAAATTTGCTAAAAGTGGAACACAATTTAATGTCTCTGAAAAACTCCATTAGTGGAACAACCCCAGCTATATTCCAATGTGTAAGGACTATGATACAATGAAGCACAAAATTAATATAATTTTGAGTCAAACTACAGAAACATTTTAATTCCTTCAAGTGTACAGAAACATCTTTCTGCCTCACATGTTGTCATGGGAACTTGTCAGAATCACACTAAGAAGCTTAACAAATTTGCTAAAAGTGGAACACAATTTAATGTCTCTGAAAAACTCCATTAGTGGAACAACCCCAGCTATATTCCAATGTGTAAGGACTATGATACAATGAAGCACAAAATTAATATAATTTTGAGTCAAACTAGTACTCAATGCTCCACTTATTGCTAGTATTTACCTAGAACGCATTTCGTTAGGATCTTCCTAACATCATCAGCTGTTGTCGAATAATGGATGTTGGTTTGGTGAACTCCTTGGAAGTCTCTGTCGATATCGTGATGAACTTGAAGTTTGGGTTCTCTTCAAAGGTAGTGTCGAAATTGAACAGTTTTCTTTCATATTTGTTTATGAAAATTTTGTCCCATGTGGTTGATGCAGCTGAACCTTGGACACTTTTTAATAAGTGGATATCTCGTTCTCTATTGTGATTCTCCTTCCAAAAAGATATGCTACCGCCAAGTTATCTATTTCTTTGTTCCTGGTGTTCAAGCCTAATGGTCAAATTCCTTTTAGTTTTTCCAATGTAAAAGTTGTCATAGCATTTTTGCAGTTTATCCGGTACACACTTGATTTTTTGTCTGTAGGTATCTCCTTTGTATTATGTGATTTCAAAAGGTGTTGGACACTGAATTTGTTCTTTGGGGTCAAACTAACATTGTGCTCTTTGATAACTTTTTGGAAAAGGTGTGTAGCTCTGGGATGATATGTAAATTTTCTGTATGAAGTTTCATTGCTAATTGGGGAAAGAGTAGTTACTTGTTTGCATCTTTGTTGTCTTTTGAATTTATCAATTTTCTTGCTGACCAATTCAGCACTGAATCCATTGTTTCTGCAATGTGAATGATATTATTGTACTCTTTGATATATTCCATCTTGTTTAAAGGTACATTAACCAGCCTGTAAGTTAAACTGTTGATAACAGCATGCTTATGTTATCTTGGGTTGACTTCAAGGATTCATTGCAAGATTTCATTCTGGATTATCTTGAAGGTCTCCTTAAACACTGTAGCATTCTCCAGATGGCTTTTCAGAACACAGTCTAGCTCTGCACTTAAGTTTAGCGTCCTTGAAAAATACCAGGATTGCTTGATGTAGCTGACTCATCGTGTCATCGTAGAGCTAACTCAAAGACTCCACAAAACCTAATGCAGTTAACAATAATGTTTAAAACATACCTATTTTGAGCCACTTTTTGGCTCAATTGTTCTTAAATTGTTCTTTTTTTTTTTAATTTACTTCCTCTAACGTCAAGTCATATTGGACGATGAAATGGGTGAAATGATGCTCAAATGTGCCCGGGTCCATACAGCTTAGAGTTACCTGATTTGTCTTTAAGGATAAGGGAAAATTCGGAAAAAACCTTATCCAGGTAACTCATCCTGACTGAGATTGGAACTCGGGACCTCTTGAATGTGAGACAGACACGCTATCATGTACGTTAACGAGGCAGGCATTCAATTGTTCTCCGATATGCACTGTCCATCTGGTTTGCTATATTTACATTGCCAAGCATAGCAAAACTGACTGTTTTTTATGTGCAGTTTTGAAGTTGCGTGGTTTTTAGCGCAATCATGAAGATGCTGCAAATCATGCATGTCATGTTTTGTTCACGATCTTTACTGCCAAAAGAATGCAAGGAAAGCAAAACAGAGCATTTGTAATATCACAACCACACATCAAATTATATTTTTCGTATACATCATTGTTAAAGTTCCTGTTAAAACATTTTGTTTTTGTTTTAACTACCTGTGTGATTTTTAAATTTGTCGTGGGACTTCCAAGTGGCTTAACTTCAGTTTTTTCCTCTAAGCTCATTTTTTAAAAAGGATGTGCTAATAGACACTGTATGGAATTCATTGTTTCTCCTTATATAAGTTTATCTGTATTTAGATAAATCACTGTGATTCACCACTCAAAACACGGCACAGCTAACAAAGCACAGAACAAACCATGTGGCTATGTACTGATAGGTAATAGCTGACCAATGTGAATAATATTTAAATATGAGAGCAATAGATGGCGCTGAAAACAGAAGGAGAAGGCTTGGCATCCATTGCTTTCTGGCTGTTAGGTTAACCAACCTTATGCAGGCTTATGCCCTGCACTTCCCCTGTACTTGCCTCGGCACTCCATAAGTTCATCCTGCCCTATACCTACCCATTATATGCCAGTGGTTTGCATCTGGGAGTACTAGACAAGGTTGAAATGAACTCCAAATGGAACGTGCCATTGGATTAAAGAGAGACTCAGCATTTGGTTGTAGTGCAGACATGCTACCCTATTGAGAAGCCGACCGAGGTTGATAGGTACCTTGCGTCAGTATTCAGGAGTGGTTCCAGGGATGCCATGGAACTGCGTTAAAAAGAGGAAGAATCTTGATTTTAAATTTTTCCTAATGCAGTCATGTTTACTACTGTTAAGATACAATAAAATGTTTTGCCTAACAACAGAAAACTACAGAAACTGAAAGAGACAAGTCATCAGTTGCAACACTTTCAAATGTTAAATACATCACTGTTTCTAACCTTTTGCTTCAAATAATATTATGTTACTATTTTATGGATACGTCCCATTTCGAGTTTGACACAAAACTCTAGGGAGTGCTGCAGTGAAGGAGTAGGAAAAATATTTCTGATAAATATCTAGACATCTATCCTTGGCAACACATGCCAATCAGTAGTGCTAGTGGTACTCAAACTATAATATACTATATTGAGAAATGACAGATAAATCACTTATCCATAAGTGTAGAAGTATGCAGTATAAAAATTAGCAGAAAGCTATGTTTGTTATTTCAGATGTCATTTTCCCTTTTTCATACTTAAAATTCACTCTATCATTGTTACCTACATTAGCAACAAACAATTAAAAGAGAAGTCTGCTTGGGAAAATTAAAGTCTTAAGTGTGTGAGTAGTGCAACATATTTTCTTTATTTAAGTTTTCTTATACTAAGTTTTCTTACTTAGTAAGTTTATTAAGTAGCCCATTTTTTACATTGTCATAAGACAAGCTGAAACTGAAAAAACTTGTTACTGATCTGCACGTATATAACATAAAGGGACGCTTACCCGTAAGAATTAAATGATCACTTACCATAAATAGATGTAAAGTCAAATGGATGTTGTTCATGCATGTAAAACATTAAGGTACCTATGAGAGTATCGTAAATTGATAAGTTGTTTGGTAATCTATTTGTAAATTTATCAGCTATTAAATAGTAACTAACCTTTTATGACATTTATTATCAACATTTGAATTGTTGGAAGAAAATAAATTTATATCAGCCTATAATTAAAAAAAATAACACAAATTTTACTCTGGTACGCTGGTGATGGTTTGATGAATATTGTATATATAATTGTAATTTATACCTAATGAATCTATTTATAAAATAGAATAGAATTTATTCACTGATTGATATACATTAAGTATATATGGCTTTGTTAATCTTACGTAATATCATTTACAGTATGCACATAACAGAAGAAATTGCATAAATAGACAGGTTACATATAAGTTAATTGATGGAAATTAATCATTTCTTCTCACTAGCTGTATATAGACTAAGATTTTAGATAGAGTCAACCTGAAAAATTCAATGCCATGGCTGGAATTTGAACCACAGATCTCCTGGTTTCTGTCTAGTCACTCTTACCCATTGAACTACCATGGCCAACATGCCATCCTGACATTAAATCCTCCAATTGACTCATATTTTCCCGGTGAACCACAATTTGAAATACAGCGCTTGTGGCGACATATTATTGTAAGTACTTAAATCCCAGGCTTCATCATTAAACTCTTATTATTTAATTTAAAGTGGTACCGGATGAACTGCAAAGGCTGTGACAACTTTTACTTTGGAAAAACTAAAAGGAATTTGAACATTAGGCTTAAAGAGCAGCTTAGGAACATCAGGAACAAAGAAATAGATAAATCGGTGGTAATGTATCATTTTTGGAAGGAGAATCACAATATAGAACGAGAAATCCACTTATTAAACTGTGTCCAAGGTCCAACTGCATCAACCATATGGGACAACATTTTCATAAAGAAAAATGAAAGAAAATTGTTGAATTTCGACACTTTCTTTGAAGAGAACACAAACTTCAAGTTCATCAGGATATATGGACAGAGAGGCCCTATCACCTCCAAGGAGTTCACCAAACCAACATCCATTAGTCGACAACAGCTAATGATAGGAAGATCCTAACGAAACGCATTCTAGGTAAATACTAGCAATTAGTGGAGCTTTGAGTACTAGTTTGACTCAAAATTATATTGTATTAATTGACTGTCTATCTAAAATCTTAGCCTTTATATGGCTAGTGAGAAGAAATGATTAATTTCCATCAGTTAACTTAAATAATAAGAGTTTAATGATGAAGCCTGGAATTTAAGTACTTAGAAATAGTAAGTCGCCACAAGTGGTGTATCTTGATTACGAGAGCGCCTAGTGGTTTACCAGGAAAATATGAGTCAACTGGACAATTTAATGTTAGGATGACATGCTGGCCATGGAATTGAATATTTCATTTTGACTCTATCAAACAGGTTACTGTTTGAATTCCAAGAAATCATTTACACTATAAAATTTATGTTTTAACAAAAGGTGCTTGACTTTTTTATTTAACATTTTACCTGAGAATGCATTGATAGATTTGGGTATCTTGTACAAAATTACTCTTTATGGGAAACGTTGTTGATTGTTCTGGTCAATCGGTGATGGTGCAGGTGTATCAGTTCAGTTGCTTGAGTATTATGAGCACGATAGTCTTTATTTTTTTTTTTTAATGTATATTATTAAGAATAAAGGATGCAGTTTCTAGAATATATATATGGCAGTGGCACTATGTTAAGTTCATCAAAGATTGGTTTATTTGGGGTAAAGATTGTTAGTTGTTTAATTATTCTTGCTGTTTTTTTTTTTTTTTTTTTTTTTTTACACTGTACACCATGGCAGCCTGATTAGCAACTCCACCAATGATTGGGTCACCATTCGCATTGCATATGCTGTATGGCTTAACTTTTTACATAAGGCTAAAACGTTCGTTCCAGGATAGAGTTGCATACATAGTAATACCTAGGAAATTAGTGGTATTTTGACTGCTTATTATTGAATTATCAATAATTACTTGGTACAGTTGATCAGGGTTTGAGTGCCCGCTGAAGTCTGTGTAGCTAGTCATACCAATATTTATAATCAGTCACTATGGTGCTACATGTAATGGAAGACCATTGATATACAACAAAAATAGCAGTGGCCTTAATATTGAACTTTGTGGCACACCGTATTAGAAGTCTGCAGATCAGACCGTTTATTTTCAATTTCCACCTTATGAAATCTATTTTAAGATATGAACTGATCCAGTCATTTGCTGTGCCTCTAATACCATAACTGTCAAGTTTATTTAAGAGAGTATCATGTCTACGGTATCAGATGCTTTGGACAAGTCCACGAATGACCCAATTACATGTTTTTTTTTGCACTGAATATTTCTTCTAGGAAGGAGAACATGGCCGAGTTCATGGGTTTTTCATAACCCAAATTGACAGTTAGTGATGACATTAAACTTATCTAAGAAACATGTTAATCTATTATACATGATCTTTTCCTGGACCTTAGAGAAAGTAGAGAGTAAAGATATAGGCCTATAATTTTCAATTTGAGTTCTTTCACCCTTTTTAAAAATAGGTTTAATCTTTGCAATTTTAAATGGTTCGGTAAAGGTACTAGCTACAAAGGACATGTTACAGATATCCATTAATAGCTTAAAAAAAATATTTTCCACATTGTTTTACAAGCGAATCTGGTATGTCATCATAACCACTGCATTTTTTGTTTTTAAGGCCATAAAGGGCTTGCTGAATTTCATACTCAGTTGTTGGATTAAAGTAGCTAGAGGCATGATTGGTGTATTTCTGGAAGAGATACATTACATATTGTATGGCGAATTGCCTGTGTTAATTTCTTCACAACATCTACAAAATAATGATAGAAAATTATTGTTACTTTATGATCAAATTCAAAGAGGAAGATGAAATCATAGGAGCCATTCATAGTGTCTGTATGATATATACATGTTCCTTTAACTACATAACTTGAGAGTTATGTCCCATGTTTCACATTTCAGATTAATCTGCATCTATAAGCCAAAGAATTTTGTTTCTGTTATGTATGTTACTTTGTCTTTCAGATTCAGATTTTATTCACCATTTGCAAAAAAATGTTTATAAGGCTTCGTCAGAAATACATTAAACATAAATAAGAACTGTACAATAATTTACATACATTAGTACTATAAATCTTTATATTGCATGACTAACTACTATTGACATGTGATAATTTATACTCTTCAATTGAATAGAAGGCATTTTTTAACAGGTATGTCTTAATTGCCTCAATTTTCTTCACCTCTGAATTTATTTCCTTGAGAAGGTGAGGTAAATGATTGTATAAATCTTTTGCATTGTTTTCAATACACTTGTTACCTAGTGTACCTCTTAGTCTGTTTCTAAAATAGTTCAGTTTTGTTCTTGTGTTATGCCTGTGAATATTAGTATTCTTTTCCTCTTTGTGCATTCTTACTATATACTTAAGAGATTCATATATATAAGCAGGGTAGTGTAAGTATTCCAAGATTTTTAAAACTACTTTTGCATGAGTTTCTTCTTGGAATTTTTTAAATTAATCTTATGGCTCGTTTCTGTAAGCTAAATATTCTTAACCTCTGTTTCTTTCCTGCTGCTCCCCATAAGATAATCCCATAATTTAGATGAGAGTGTATAAAAGCATAATATACTTTCAGGGCGCTACTCTCATCCATGATTTGTATTACTTGCTTTAACACATATATGCTCTTATTTATTTTGTTGCAAATTTTTTCAATGTTTATTCCATTTTAAATTACTATCAATAACTAGTCCTAAAAAGTTTGTTCGCATTACTTGTTGAATTTACTCATTTTGGATTACTAAAGTTATGTTTGTCTGCATTTTATTATTTACTCCAATTTGCATCCATTCTGTTTTATTTGTGTTAAGTAACATTCCTAGCTGTGATAAATATATTCCAACTACCTCTAATAACCTGTTTGCTTTATTTTGGACCTCTGCTGCTGTTTTTCCTGTTACCACTATGGTAGTATCATCCGCATACCCAATGGCTAATCCTCCTGCATCCTGTATTTTTTTGAACAAGTAATTTATGTATAGTATAAATTGATATGGCCCCAATTTAGACCCCTGCAGGACTCCATGTGTTATCGGTTTAAACATTGATTTAATTTTTTTCAAGTTTCCTTCTATGTTATATATTATCTCTATGCATTGCTGTCTGTTGTGGAGGTATTAACTTATCCATTCTAATGGGGTGCCTCTTATCCCATAGTTTTCTAATTTTGAGACTAGATTTTTTATGTTAACACAATCGAAAGCTTTGGGTAGGTCAAGAAAGATTGCTACCACTGTCTCTTTTTTATCTAATGCACGAACGATTATATAATTTCCTTTGCTAATTGCATGTATTGTAGATTTAATTTTTTGAAAACCAAACTGATTTTCTGAGATGATATTAAATTTATTGCAAAAACTTTGTAGTTGTTCTAGGAAAAGGCCTTCCATGATTTTTGAAAATACTGAGCAGAGCGATATAGGACGATAGTTTTCCATTAGTTGTTTGGAGCCTTTCTTTTTGTATATAGGTCTAACTACTATTTGTTTTAGTTTACTTGGGAATGTGCCTTGGTTGAAACTTTCATTTATTATGTGAGTAACGGTGTCCACAATTTCATATTTACAATATTTTATCATTTGATTAGAGTATTCATCTAACCCACTAGATTTTTTACATTTTAGTATATTTATCTGTTTGATGACCTGCTCATTTGTTATTTCTCTCACTACCATGGAGTTACAAATGCTTCCTTCATTTGTTGTTTGGTCATTTATTTTCTTAATTCCCATATTGGATACAATATTTATATAGTGGTCATTAAACGCATTACTTACTCTTATTGGGTCCAGGATCTGACAGTTATTTTTTTACAATTTGTAAATTTTCTACCCATTTTGATATGCTTTCTTTATGAACAGATTTAATAATACTCCATGTCTTTTTAATTTTATTTTCGGCATTTTGTAGAAGTCTTTTGTTGTGAAGCTTTTTTGCTTCATTAATTAGTGTATTTAAGATATTTCAGTAATTATCTATATATCTGTGAGATTTATCATTTAGTTTGAAAGCTTTTAAACTGTTTAAGAATTTCATTCTTTTCATTGATTTATTTATCCCTTTGGTAGACCAATTTGTAAGTTTATGCTTGTCACATACCACCTTGCATAGTGGTGCTGACTGCTCTAAACACATTGTTAAAGTATTCATAAAGATTTCAAATTTTTCATCTATTTTTTTAGCTTCATGTACATTTCTGAACGCTGCTAGTTTAAGGTTGTTTTTTAATATTGTTAATGTATCTTTATTTAGAATTCTTTTTACTTCGCAAAATTGTTTGAATTTTGAAGTTTGCTTGTTTAAGGTTTTACTATCTATTAATTGTCCAAAATGGTCACTGATACCTCTATTTGTTAGTGATAAGTATAAGTCTTCCCTATTTAGGTTAGTATATATGTGGTCAATATAAGTGGATGTATGTTGAGTAACTCTAGTTGGTCCTGATTCTATTAGGTTCAAATAACACCTTTCCATTAGCTCTAACAGTGATGTTTTCTTTTTACTTTCTGTTAAGATGTCTATATTTTAGTCTCCTATTACAATGATTTTATTGTTTTTTATGTCACTTAGGCAGGTTTCAAGTTTTTGTAAAAAAAAAAAAAAAAAATTTTGTCGGCTCTTGGTGGACTGTAAACCCCTAGTATGATAAGTTTTGTTGTTTTTAGAATAATTTCAATTGCTGACAGTTCACAACACATTTCCTCACAGTATTTCTTACAGTCAACTTTGTTAAATTTTGTATTTTTCTTAGTATATATTACAATCCCCCCACTCTTATGAGTTTCTCTGCAGTAACTAGTGGCTAGGACGTAATTTTCATAGCAGTTTGCATTCATTTCGCTATCTTTTAACCCATGTTCTGAAAATACTATAATATTTGGTTGTAAATCAAGGATCAGTTGCTCAATTGTTGCTCTTTTGTTTGCGATGTACTGAATATTTTGATTAAAAATACTAAGATATTTAATACTAAGATATACAATACTAAGATTTAGTATTGGGTTGTATCCATACATGTTTTTCATAATATGAAAATTGAGACCTTTTTTTTAAAAAGAAAAAACCATATTCAGTACCAAATTGGTATGTTTTACACGCGTCCCTAGATGGTGACATTCTATAGTGAAAGATTTAATGGTATTGTCACATAAATTGAAGTCTGCAAATAATGCAGTACTATGAGCTTGAATGTTACCTTTTAATATTTAAATTAAAGCTGTATCTTGAGTACAATACTTGAATAATAAGTTTAAGAGAATTTGATGCTGTATTTTATCAAAACTTTACTGAAATTTAAGAAAGTGATATATTCAAGGGTTTTGGAAAAACCTTTCCATATCTCAGTAAAGTGTTCTTCAATTGCAGAAGTAAATAGTACAAAGTTCTTAGATGTTATGATTGATTCTAATTTATCTTGGGAATGCTACGTATTGTCTTTGAATGATAAATTCAGTTCTTTAAGTTATGCATTCCGGATCTTGTCAAAATCTCTTTCTATTGATGTATTAAGGTCAACATATTTTGGATATGTACAGTCATTGCTTTCTTATGGCATAATTGTCTGTGGGTCTTCTTCAAAAACCAAGTCGCTCCATCCAGTCGCTCTTACCCTTTGAGCTGCCATGGCCAACGTGTCGTCCTGACATTAAATTCTCCATTTGACTCATATATTTCCCCAGTAGACCACTAAGGGCTCTCGCATCTGAGATACACCGTTTGTGGCGACTTACTATCGTAAGTACTTGAGTCCCAGGCTTCATCATTTAACTCTTTATTATTTTAGTTAATTGATGGAAACTAATCATTTCTCCACACTAGCCGGAGGAAACTAGGAGATCCGTGGTTCAAATTCCAGCCATGGCATTGAATTTTTCATGTTGACTCTATCAAAAACCTTAGCCTATATACGGCTAGTGTGGAGAAATGATTAATTTCCATCAAATAACTAAAATAATAAAGAGTTAAATGATGAAGCCTGGGGCTCAAGTACTTACAATAGTAAGTCGCCACAAACGGTGTATTTCGGATGCGAGAGCTCTTAGTGGTCTACTGCGGAAATATGAGTCAAATGGAGAATTTAATGTCAGGACGGCACGTTGGCCATGGTAGCTCAAAGGGTAAGAGCAACTGGACGGAAACCAGGAGATCCGTGGTTCAAATCCCGGCCATGGCATTGAATTTTTCATGTTGACTCTATCAAAACCCTTAGCCTATATACCGCTAGTGTGGAGAAATGATTAATTTCCATCAATTAACTAAAATCATATCCTGGTGCTTTTTTAGTATTTATATTCTGCTGTATTTCCCAAATCTGAACTACTAAAATTCATATTGATATAAATACACATAGTGCAAAATATAGTTTGCAATACACATGTGGTAAGCACATAAAGGAATCTGGGAAATAGAAAAAACTCAGCCCAACCACCTCATTTTTTCTAACCTTTCCTCGTTCTGTGTACATTAGTATTGCAATATACTATTATTAATGAATTTATCAATTGCCATGTTCATATCAATGCTGCCGGTATGCCAGAATTTTGACCCACAGGAATTCTTTTACATGCAAGCATATCTACTGACATGGGGCAGTCGCTTTTGGTTGAAAGGAATAAGCAGTTCATTGATAAGGGGCAAACCGTCATCTTCCTGTTCAAAGAATTCCCTGAGAGAACAGACAAATTCTCTAGTTTGACTATGCAATGTAACACCCCAACCGTTAGCTGATCTTTGCTTTGGGTTATGAATCCTCAGTCTACCACTAATCCTACTGTCACTACGTCTTGCTTCCATAACAATGTATTTTAATTGTTTTCACAAAGTAGGCTAACAATACACAATGCAACTGAACACAAGCAAACTCGGTTTCCCGCACACAACTAGCGATAACTGACCTGAGGAGTACTTGTTTCACCAGTGTAACACATCTGGCAACCTTTGTTTACGTTTCCATAGCAACAACCTTCCCCTCTTAGCTTTTGCATCCCTTGCTTGATGACCTTCACATATCTTCTTTTAAAAATCAGACTGTAGTGAATGCAAACAAATGATTTCTAATTGCTACTTTCTATTGCAGGTGAGGTACTCAGAGGGGATAGAATAGTCAACACTCCTTATGAAGTACAAATGGCAGAGAATGTAAATTGTCGCTTGCTCTGCCATGAACCATCAACGCCAATGAATTGGAATTCAGAACAGTCACAAGTAGTAATCAGCCGTATAAAACATGAATATTTTGTACATTTGTAAGTACACCAAAATTCTATAAATTATTAAAGAAGCATTCCATGCTAAATGATTATGTGTAAATGGTGAATTACTAGCTATTTAAGAATTCCTTAGTGCTGTATGTTAGCTTGTAATTCTGTTTTTGGTAGAAACAAAGGGAAAAGAGCCTCTCTTTTTATCAGCTTTTTCCTTGTTAAAAGTAGCCCTTCAGAAATTAATTCCTAGAACCTACATAAATAGTCAGAGCATAGAAACTAAATAAACAAAATAAATTACATATTTTTGCTAGTGATGGTGAGAGTAGTGTCGCTCAGATTTACATCTTCAATATTCCAAGACCATGTAAATAGATTACAAAATCAAGTTTAACAAATTGAGATGGATTTTAACTTCACTACAATTTTTTTTCTTCTGAAAATAGGGGCAGCTTTTGTCTAAGGTCTTAACAAACTGCCTCATGATTTCCAGTTTGTTGTGTACTGGGGGCAGAATTACTTTTTTTGGGTCAACTAAGGCAGCATTTGTAACTTTTTTACCCCCGGTGTCAACACTTATCTTTTGGGCCAGTTATAGACTGGCTTATTCACACATCTTCTAATTCCTGATACACTCAGTATTTTCACAGTAGAATGAAATAAAAACAACAGGTCAGACATTCACCATATGACATAACTGATTGCCACTGGACAGGACACCTTTAAGAATTATGCCACTACCACAACCTACAAAAACTCTGCATTTCAACAATGCATTTCATGGATAACAATTCTAAAAATAGACATATAGGAAAGTTCAGTGGATTTGTGTGGGATTGACAAGCATGCACAAGAATAACAAAGCAAAGCATACCTACACTAACAACAGCTGATTCCCTGTTATTGCATTTTAAGACTGCAAATCATGATTAATGGCAAAACTAAACATGCTACATGAAAACCAGTGACATTTCTGAAATCAGGAGATCTTAATTAGTCATAATCGCTTATCAGATGCTTTGCTGCAAAAATCATGCTGGATAGTGTTATTGAACAATCTTTAGGTTTCAGATTCTGATTCTACATCTGACATGTTATTTGGGACAACATTAATCTCACATCCCGTGTTTAGGACATCAGCATTTTGTGGTTTCTAAAATTTACACAATGCCAATGCATCTTTTTTTTTAAAAAAAAAGGGCAAGATTTACTTCTGGTTTTGGCTTATCAGACTAAGGGCCCTGTAACTTAGAAAAGGTCAGCTATGGTTGAGAAAAATAACTGGTTGATATACTGCAATGTAGGTATTTGAACCTGACACCATACCCTTTGTAGAGTAGTGTATATGGCAATGTGTGTGAATGCAAAATCTGTAGCCTTTAGCTCGTGAAAACATTGGAGCAAGTGCCTTTGACCAGTCTTTTACTAACAAAGCATTAATGACATGAATGGTCTGGGGAACACTCTGTAATCCTCCATCATTTTCACATATTCAGCAGAAAGTTCTATATTTTCAACCCTCTTTACTAGCACACCGTACTTCCCAAAATTTCTATCACACTGATTGTAGGAGTGACCCCTAACAGGAAAAATATGTTCAATGTCAATATAATTCCAAATTTTGTTGTCTCTTTACCCATGCATGAAAACTTTCATTGTCTTCTTCCATTTTATTCACCATGTGGCTTGCATTGTACTAGCAGTAGCAGTAAGCACAGAGTAACAGCATGACATGTACACAAGTACAGCATTGTACATGATCCTCTTTTCAGGCACCTTGCCATCTAGAGAGATATTGAAATAATTTTTCTACAGACGATTGTTGAATGTCTGAAGAATACAATGCATGCATTTATGCAATAACAGCGTTAGTTGTTTAATGCTTTTGTTGCATCCAGGTATGAAATTATGTCCAGGGAGTCATTCTAGAATATCGTAAAATATCAATTAACCCATTTTCATAAGAGTGGTAATTAATGGATTCCATCCTATTCTGGAATAACAGGCAATGAAATGGTTGATGTTTTTGCTAAAAAGAAAATTAAAATTATCACTAAATCAACACCTAGTTCCATTTTGCTCTATCAAAAGAATAATATTCAGTGGCGGCCAATAAAGGAGGGCTGCGGCACTGCAGCCCCAGAGCAAATTTTAATTTTACTTTTGTTGCCTTAGTTGCTTAAATGGAATAGATTACATCCGTATATATATTGTAAGTCATTACAACAAGTTCTGTGTGGCAAGTTCAGATGAGAATCTGCTTCTCCCTCTTGGACTTCCAGGACAACTCACTAACGTGCATATTGCTTCCTTTGCTTGCCCTGCTGCACGTTTCGACCTACCGCGCACCCCATAGCTTAGTGAACTCATTAGACTGTATTGCTTGCAGTCCCAAGAGCGTGTAAGTGCAATTTTGTGCGGATTTTCGTGAAATCGTTGGTTTTTTAACATTTTCACAGTGATTTAAATATATTTTTGTTTCCTGATAGTAAAGTATAATCAAATGTGACTTTTTATACTGGTATCAATGGTGTGATAGTAACAATGAGAAATTCAGTCGAGTGTTTAAATTCGCTTCGTTTTTGCGCTTCAACACTGCAAGAGAAATGTGACATTAAAGTACGAGGAAGACTGATTCCTGTGTTATACATTATTCAAAGTGCAACAAGATGCCAAAAACAATATAGTAGGTGTTTCAGCCCTGAAATTTACACGAAATATCAGTGGATATGTGGCTGTGAAATCAGCAATTCCCTGTTCTCTTTTCCTTGCCTTTTATTTGGAATTAAAGACGATGCAGCCAATATTGTATGAGTTCAAAAGGGAGTTTCAGACTTGCAGAGGCTATATGAAAAATGTAATGAACATGAAATGTCCTAAAGCCCTGTTAATAACATGCTTAATTTTGCTACACTTGGGCCAGTAAATGTACAGACATGTTTAAGCCAAAACTATAAAAAAACCAGTAGATTGTCACAATGATCAAGTTCAACAAAATAGGGACACTATTATAAAGATAATCAACTATGGGAAATTTTGTGGTTATCAACAGCTACCCCTAAGAGAGCATGAAGAGCATGAAGGGTCACAAAATCAAGGGGTGTTCAGGGGGTTGATTAAATATACATGAGAAATTGATTCCATATTTAAGAAGAAGAAATTTCACATCCCGAAGTTCGAGGGAGTGGGCAATAAGTTTGCTAAAAAGAAAGATCACCGTTCATCTTCAAATGATTAAGCAAAGCTAAACTTCCAGTAATCAATGCAGCCCCCCCCCCCCCATGGTATAGACAACATGAGCCGCCACTGATAATATCCAATAAATACACAAACCAAATCAATGAAGAATACACAAACAAAAAATCTGGAAAACAATGGAAAAATTTACAAGATAAAACTTACAATATTTACACATTATCAAGAAAATCTACAGTAGCAACCTTCAGACTATTAACAGGACATGATTGTTTAACAAAATACCTATACTGATTTGGTATAGCAGAGACTGCTATATGCCCTTTCTGTAACTTAAATGAGGAAATGGATCATGACCATCTTCTACATTGTCCAACTTTTACGGAAGATTCAAACCTCTCAGCTAAATATTGGAGTCCAAGAAGAATGATTTCATTACAAGGGACACTATTTATATTTTGAGCCTACTAATTAGAACAAAGTAATTTCTGATTGAAAATGCTTTATTGTTTTACACAATATTCTCCTTTATGATCAATACATTTATACATCCGTTTGAACCATTTGTGAAATAATTTATTCCAGTCTTCTTGAGACACCTCCAAAACATGGTTTTTGACGGCATCAACAGCTACTTCTGCCGACGAAAATCATTACCCACACAATTTATTCTTGATGTTCTTGAACAAAAAGAAGTCATTTGGTGCCAAATCAGGACTGTATGGCAGATGACCCTTCAATTTGATTTTTTGGGCTTTCAGATGCACTGTTGTTAGACGAGATGTATGTGCGCTTGCATTGTCTTGAATGATCCTACGGTTAGTGTTGTTTTTCCTTACTCCACTGAAGACTTCCAGCAAACAAATGGTTGTGTACTATTTGGTATTGACCGGTTTACATTCCTCTAAAGGCACTGTTGCCACATGGCCAGTTTTGTTGATAAAGCAGGCGACCATTTGCTTCAAACTGCTTTAGTGTGAACAACTTTTGTTGGATTTGCTACATCTTGAAACACAAATATACAGTTGACTGCTGTTTAGGTTCTGGCTCATATGCATAGTTCCTTGATTTGTCACCTGTTACAAACTTATATTGCGTCAAATTATGCGGGATCTAACCAGAGCAAACCTTTTTCACGCTAAATAATATTGGAGTATTTTATATATGCTGGTGGAACTAATGCCTAGGGTTGCCTCAATTTCATGATATGTTGCACGACGATCTTGCACAGCATCAATGCTTTCTGGCATAACTGATTTTGGACGATCTTCACAAACTTCATCATTGAGCAAACAGGGGCCATGATTAAATTTGTTGTACCAGTGTTTCTCAGTGGCAAAGGCTAGATCTTAATCGCCAAATGTGGAACTTATTTGATTGATGCACTCTCGTCTTGATAATCCACATCAAAAGTCGTAATAAATTATTGCATGAACATTTTCATGAGTTAATTCCATGTTTTTGTTGGGACACAATTTACAAGTTAATGTAAACAGAACAAATTGTGCTCTATTGACAAAATGTCTGAAATAGATTACGGTCAACAATATCAAACTATCTATTGGAAACGTCAGAGGGTACCTTGTGCCAAAGCTCAAAATACAAATAGTGGCCCTTGTATTAAGCATTTAACATTAGATACCAACCAAATTGTATAATCTTCATTAACCCTCCGTCGGTCCAAAAAAAAAGCACAGCTACAAATTTTTGACTGGCTCACCTGCTTAAAGGCAACAGGTGGTGCCACTTTCTGCAGTACCTTCCTACATTTGGGAGGTCTTCCCGACCTGCTGTCACAGTTGACGCTACGTCATCACAGGGAGGAGATATACAGGAATTGGCCAAAAAACGCATGTTGTGACCGAAGATGTCACACTTTTCGAGGTTAGTATTTCCAACTTTTTTCCCTTGCATTCATCTTTATTGATGGTATTTCATCCATTTATAAGGTTATTATGTAGGATTTATGGAAAACAATGTGTTTTCATGAGATGTGTGTAATCTGCACATTGCAACTGAACTCGTAATGGAGAAACTAATTTACTTCACTTGTTCTTTGTTCCAGATTTTTGGACAATACGGTGAAGAGGACGTTCAATCTAAATAAGGAGGAGAATGTCAAGGAGGTAAGAAGACTTTTGGCAGCTGATGATAAGTATCCAGTGCTAGCAGAAGATTTTGGTGAAGAAAGTGACATTGCGTCAAAAGATGCAGTTGAAGAACAAATAGATGATATGGCTACTGAACAAGATTATAGTGGCGATTCTGATGCTGAAGATGCTTGTAATAATGAAGAAGAAGAAGATGATGCACCATTCACATTAGGGAAGGACCAGGTGACTAAGGAAGGCTCCAAATAGGTGTTAGTGTAGAGGACCCGAAAATATAACTCGCCTTCCAGGTGTAGTAGGAGCATCTAGACTAGCCCAAACCCCAGTTGAGTGTTGGAATCAGTTTTTCATGACACTATGCTTGAAATGATGGTAAAATACAGCAGTCAATATATGGAGAGTATCAAGGGGAATTTTGCTCAAGCAAGGGACATTAGACCTACAGATATGACTGAGGTTTGGGCATTTATTGGATTACTATATCTCGCAGGAGCCTATAAAGCAAATCATCAAATTTTGGAAGAGCTCTGGGGTCGTGAAAATGACGGAATTGAAAAATTTGGCCTAGTTATAAGCATAAGATGGTTTAAAACCTTTGTCAGGTGCCTTCGCTTTGACGATCGCAGTTCTCAAGAGCAAAGGAAAAAGTATGATAAACTGTGTCCTAAATGTGAAGTCTTTGAACTATTTGTGAAAAATTGCCAAAAGAATTATTCTGTCGGAGAACACATCACTATCGATGAAATACTGCCAGGTTTCAGAAGAAAATGTACTTTTCATCAGCACATTCCCTCAAAGCCCAACAAGTATGGAATCAAAATGTTCGCCTTCGTGGACGCAAAGATGACCTACATGTGCAACTTGGAAGTTCACACTGGCACACATCCTGAAAGTCCTTTCAGAGTGAGCAACAAACCACCTGACGTCAAACGAATGGTTCAGCCCATGTTAGGAAGTGGATGAAATATCATGGCAGACAACTGGTTTACCGATTTTGCACTTGTTGATAAGCTCAAAAAACATAAGCTCACCTATGGTATGGTAAGGAAAAACAAGAGACAGTTGCTTCCACCCTTCGTGAATGTGAAAGGAATGAAGCAGCATGATAGTATCACAGAACATATAGACACAGAACACGCAAACACTGTATACGATGAGTGTAAAGTTACCATACCCCCACCTTTTTGTGAGGAGTCTAAATCTAGTGATTCTGATCTCACTAGTATCAGACTAAAGTGCCTAAGTTTTGTTGTTTTTGTTTAACATTTAAGTTGCTATTCTGTCCAAGTTTTAAATCAAGCACATTGGAAAGCTAAAAATTGTTATTTTGGAAATCTAATGTTTTGAGGTAATAAAACCCCTTTCTGCTTCATATCTTTTCTTAATTAATGTTGATCCTAAAGAAGGTAAATACGAAGGAACATCCCCCAGTTCCAAAAAGGTCTGGGAGTTATGATAATTTGAAATTGTGTGCTTATTTGGCACATTGCCACTGAACGAAATTACGAGAAAGGTGTGACCGACGAAGGGTTAAAAAGAGTAAATATAATGAAATAGCAGACTTCAAATTTTTCATGCAATGTATAAATTTTTAACACAGTGTAGGTATTACAGAGGAGTCACAAATTTGTTCATTTGCAGTCTTTTTTCCATTATTCTTCTATAATATATTTGCTCCTATTCCAGGAATTTTGTGGTCTATTTTCAGTGCTATCTTGATGCTTTTCCTTGGCTATTAATTTTAACATGCATATGAGAGAATCTAAGCTTTCACAGCCGGAGTCAATATTACAAAGAATTATTTCCGGGCTGTTTTACTATGGCCTGCTGGCGTAAAAACGTCTATATGTTCGTTCACAACTGCAGTGGACATCTACAGTGGAGCGGTCAAAGTTTCTTTGGGGAAGGAAAGCAGTGAAACCTTCAAAGAAACTTTGACCGCGCCACTGTAGATGTTCACCGCAGTTGTGAATAAAACATATAGACATTCTTACGCCAGCAGACTACAACAAAACAGCACGGAAATAGTTCTTTGTAATTTTGATATGCATAGTTTGTAAATTTGTGATATCCATACACTTAGGTTAATCCTAGAGGGATAAACAGATTATACCAAAAGTTTACTCACTATAATAGTGTAACGGGAGCGCTAGAACACCCTGTGAAAGCAGCTGGCAGCGGAAGGTAGGGGAGGTTCGGTTAGCCACACCTCCTCCTCGTTCGTCTTGTAGTGGTGACAGGCTGTGGTCAGGGAAAAAAACATGACTGTGTCGCCTGTTTTCTCTACACCTGTTTCTCGATCTTTCTGTTACTAGAACAATCCTGTAAACACCAGAAGTTGGCGATATTCCTATTTAAAGAAGGTTACAGACAGACAGAGTGGAGTTGGTTTTGGTTTAGTCAGTCAGTGAGTTGGTTTTGTCAGTGAGTGAGGAGACAGTCGCAGTTCTTGGTGTAAGAGTTAGTCAGTGACGTGTTAATGAACGAAAGGATTGTGCAACGGAAGACTGTACGTAACTTTGAATGTGTACCGGAGCTTACGTAACCGCGAGTACAGTGAAATTGTAACGGACGGACTGGTGAATTGTAACTGTGTGCAGCAAGTAATTCTGTGTAATTGGCAAGTGTTAAACTGTAAGTCGGTGGAAATAAAGCACATTTTGGAGTGGTGTAATTGGACTTTTTATTTCACGAACCCACAAAGTCACAATATCATAAGATTTAAATTACAACTAATTAAAAGAAATATGTTTCAGTAGATATTTAGAAAAGATACATTTTGTTCCAAGTGGGATGAGATGATATGTTTCATAGACAATGTATGCCAAACCATAGCCTGCCAAACAATGAAAATGTTAATATTCATTGTGGAGACTACAATTTTTTTCTTTCCAGGCTTGTAGATAATTTACCATGTGCAACTAAAGTGGTAAACCCAGAGACTTCTGAAGTGCAGTATGAACATGGTTATCGCTTGGGAGGTGTGGAGGGTAACAACGCATATATCAACAATCATCTGAAACTTATACTGCTCTATCACACACAAAATCAGTAAGTGAAACTATATTTCAAGACTAATAATTGTACATTTTTTAACAATGAGATTAATCAGATTAATTAAATTTGGTTATGTTTAAAGTAAGGTAGTGTAAACATAAACAGTGTTCAGTTATATATCAAGAGTTTATTTTTTGATAGTCCAAAATATTGAGAGTATGAGTTATTTTTAATAGCTGAGAATATGAAGGATAAAATCTGTTACACAAATTCAGTAAAGCTGTTGGCACATATACATAGTACATACATACCAAGTGAGTCAGCTGCCCAATTATTCTTATCTATGCAACCCGCAATTAATATTCTAATGTGAAAACATTGAACCTTTTAGCAAGAAAGCCATTATTGCAGCTCTGACCTTCTAATCAGTATTATTGCATCCAGCATTAATACTTACAGCTCTGGTTGAGGACCAAGAAGCTGTGAAAAGGTTAAATAAATGTTGTGTTTTCATGCATATAATACTAGCAAGGTGATGTGTGCTTTCCCAAAGAACACCACAGAATACGTGACAGCTGGATGAGTGGGTTAGTTAGCTGCTACAATACATATGGTGGTGCAAAGGTTAGGTTCGAAACGATACTTTTTTTTTTTTTTTTTTTTCATTCTCTAAGTCTATATTGTCTGTTATACAAATGTAACAATTTGTAACAAGAAACTTCACTTATCTTAAGAAAATGATGTTAATTCTTCTTTCTAATTGAAATCAATTTCATGAACTCTTGTCCGCGTCTTCGAAGAAAACCACAGGTAAAAGAAAAGGTAATAAACTTTTTCAGCTAACATGAAGGATTTGAAATACCATTTAGCCAACGCTACCTTCAGAGAGCAGCCTCCAATTCGAATAAGTAACCACGGACCTCAGACCTCCATCTCGAATCTTTACATTCTTTTTACAACTTCATACAGGTTTTCAGCTTTGATGCGGTCCGTATAGGACTGGAGACTAATAATAATAATAATAATAATAATAATAATAATAATAATAATAATAATAATAATAAAGTAATTAATAATAATAATCATAACCCACAGGGACAGTTAAGTTATAATTAAGGATCATATTCGACATATATAAATAATACAGAAATGTTTCCTACAGAAATGTTCTTGAACCTTCTCAGACAGGTGCACATACTTGCAAACAACCAGAAACTATTAGCTATTGTATGATTTAGCTTGAGGCAGTTTATGATGCCAGTTTGGTGGTGAAAAGCTCTTTCATAGAAATAGGTTCATGCTTCACACAACAGACCTTAGGATTATACCAGAAGTTGGGAAGACATGTGTACGCTTAATTTCTCTCTCTGATGGGAAAAGAGAAAGCTAGGTGAAAAAACGTCCAAACTGAGAAATTTGAACATTTACCAGAAGAGGGGATAAAAATCAACCAATATCAAACTAATAACACATGTGAGTTTTCAAATTTCATAAAAATAGCAAGAGTGGGAGAGAAAATCATCGTGACAGAACTTTGATAGTAGACGATACTCACTCTGCAAACTACACAGCAAGGTACTTGATGTATATGACAGCGCGTCGGCCATCAGTGAATCTTCGAACAGTTACATTTATTCGCGTGTGAGAAATAACATACATTACACTCTGTACTATTCACACCGAGGAACACGTGGTACAAGAACTCTGTCCGGGCGCAAGAAACTATACGTATTTCGCACAGTTAAATTGATTCGCACACGAGACATTAGTGTATCTTCGAACACTTAAAGTTATTCGTGTGGAAGAAACAAACTATGATACATCACACTACAGACACGGGACACAGCAGCATGTATCACATTTCTACAAGAGTAGCAACATCACAGGTGGTGAGCTGAACGAGAGATTAAGGAATACAATAAACTGATATGTAAAACAGTTGAAGTATTTCTGTCAGAACTACACTACCATTTAGGATGCACCCACACGCTGAATCCAGCTAAGAGAATCCATGGGGAGATACCCTACAGAAATCCCCGACCAAGTTTAATTCTCCCCAAACCTTAATCCTTGCCCATCACAAAAACCATCATCGTGAGGCGCTGAACAAAGGGGAGAACTCAGCAAGATTTCACCAGCTAAACTGCCTCAGCTTGTTAGGGTAATTTTAACACAAATAAAAAAAACTGTATCTGCCATTAAATTTACTGTATGAGCTAAAAACTGCCGTAATTTGTGACAGAATCAAAAACAATCTACCTAATTCTCAGCATTCTTTGGCATGGCTGTACAACGAAAACATGTGTTGGCTGAAGATTTATATCCAATTGTTCCCACTGTGTATATCTGCTATTTTGTGTTCCAATGTTATCAACTGATGTATGTGATAGGTTGCTCCTTCAGGGGAGTGTTTAAAGATGTGTGCGAATGTACATTAATGAATAAAAGTTTGTAAACTGGTCTAAAATTATTACTGCATTCTCTGTGTCTGAATGATGTTTTTCGAATCGACATAGTGATTGCTTTCTGTCCCTTACAATACTTATGCATTGAGTTGTCTACTCCTCCTCTATAAACTGTTCTGCTGATCACCCATTCAAAGGTATTCAAGAAGTGCCTAAGTCACATATGTCGCTTAGCACGTTGCAAAAATTGAAAAATAAATAGGGGCAGGTGACTTACCTGGTATATCTGTGTAACAACTCATGTGTAAGATAGAGGCATGAACTCTCTTAAACTGTTCTTCAGTGGCAAAATTGGCTTTCTCCATGAACACACCAGAGTTTTCAGCTCAAGAAGAGGTAACCTAATTGACAACTGATTACATAGAAAATGAAGCTAGCTACAGTGAAGTAATAAATATTACACAAATATTTATATTTGTGTAATACTAATTGACATTAATTGTTTTTGTTGCTTGATAAACATTTATTTATTTTCTCGAAATTTAACTGTATTGGAACACCACAGTGAAGCAAAATAATTATTAAACTATAGATGAGTCATATTTATTACACATCAGCTTCACTTACATACCTAATTGACATGTTTCACGAACCATCGTTCGCATCGTCGGCTCTTATGCGACTAAAGCTTGATCCAGTGGTGTGGGTAGTTCTGGAGTTGCTGCTGCCATCTGTTGATTTTGTGAGGAATTTAAATGTGGGGTCATCTTCTGGCGGGATTTCAAAATTCATTAGTTGGTTTGTATGTTTTTCTATGTATATTCTCTCCCATATGACAAGTTCACTATGTTTTTGTAAGTGTTTTAGTACTTTGGTGTTATCTTGAATTTCATGATTCTCAGACCAAACAAATTTCAGGACTGGCTATGGGAAGCCCGCTATCACCATTTTTGGCCAATTTATACATGAGCTTTTTGAAACACATATAATTAAAGGCTTCCCTCATATTTTTAAAACATGGTACAGATACATAGACAACATTTTTGCAATAGTGCACTACAAACAAATAGATGATGCTTTGAAACTACTCAACCTTCAAGAACCCAACATACAATTCACAGTAGAAAATGTAGAGGACTGCACTCTACCGTTTTTGGACCTTAAAATCACAAAAAACAATGAAAAACTGGAATTTGGTATTCATAGAAAAGCAACACACAGATAATTACATCAAAGCAAATAGTTTCAACCCAATTGCACACAAACATGCCATCATCAACAGTCTCACACACAGATTAGTAAATCTACCCCTCAGCCAGCAAGAATATCAAAAAGAATACTGTGACTTTGTGGGTTCGTGAAATGAAAAGTCCAATTTCACCACTCAAAAATGTTCTTTATTTCCACCGACTTACAGTTAAACTCTTGCCAATTACACAGAATTACGTGCTGCACACAATTACAATTCACCAGTTCGTCCGTTACAATTTCACTTGCACTAGTAATTACGGACAATACTCCGATACACATACACAGTTACGTACAGTCTTCCGTTGCACAATCTTCTCGTTCATTAACACGTCACTGACTAACTCTTACACCAAGAACTGCGACTGTCTCCTCACTCACACTCACCAACCAACTAACTAGCTGCAGCCCTTTTTATAGGCATCTCGCCGTCTTCTTGGCTTTTCTAGTTCCCAGGCGAAGTTCCAGAAGTTTGAAAGATCCCGTAATTTCCAGAACAGGTGGAAGAGAAACAGACCGCACAATCATGTTTTTTTTCCCCCAGCCATCCCTGTCACCACTATAAGACGGACGAGGGGGAGGCGTGGCTAACACGGACCTCCCCTGTCTTCCGCTCTCAGCTGCTTCTATAGGGTGTTCCAACGCCCGCGTTAAACTGCAATTAAAAATGGATATGGAAAAAGCCTTGTAGATAAAAAACTAAAATCAATAAAACTTCAAAAAATATTAAAACAGATCACAGCTCTTTCACCAATAAAACAAGAAATTAGATTTGCTTAATTTACTTACCACCCCTGGGCCACAAAAAGTTCCAAAAAATATTCAAGAAATACAATAGAACATTGGCACCAAAAAACAATTACAACATTAAAAACCTACTTAACAGTAATAATACTGATAAGATAAAACCAGAAGAAAAGTCAGGCATTTACAAGATTAAGTGTAAAGACTGAAAAAATTTACATAGGGAGGACAAAAAGAAACATAGGCACTAGAAAGAAAGAACATTTTAGGCACCTAAAATACAAAAATATTGATAAGTCTGCAGTAACAGCTCATTTCTGGTCTGAGAATCATGAAATTGAAGATAACACCAAATTACTAAAACACTTAAAAAAAAACATAGTGAACTTGTCATATGGGAGAGAAAATACATAGAAAAACCTAAAAACCAACTAATGAATTTTGAAATCCCGCCAGAAGATAACCCCACATTTAAATTCCTCACAAAATCAACAGATGGCAGCAGCAACTCCAGAACTACCCACACCACTGGATCAAGGTTTAGTCGCATAAGAGCCGACGATGCGAACGATAGTTCGTGAAACATGTCAATTAGGTATGTAAGTGAAGCTGATGTGTAATAAATATGACTCATCTATAATTTAATTATTTATTTATTTAGCATTTAATTTCTGTACAGAAATATTTGCTTTGTCAAGGTACAACACAAACAAATTGAAAATATACAAAATACAATATAAGTCAATTCTGCATGTAATAAACAGATTAAATGGTATTCTGTTGTTTAAGGACTATGATACAATGAAGCACAAAATTAATACAATTTTGAGTCGTACTAATACTCAATACTCCATTTATTGCTAGTATTTACCTAGAACGTGTTTCGTTAGGATCTTCCTAACATCATCAGCTTTTGTTGACTAATGGATGCCGGTTCAGTGAACTCCTCGGAGGTGATAGGTGCGTCTCTGTCGTTATCTTGATGAACTTGAAATTTGGATTTTCTTCAAAGGTAGTATCGAAATTAAACAATTTACTTTATCCTTTGATGTAATCTCCTTGTTCCCAAGTGTTCCGAGAGACAAACTCTAGAGTACATGCAAACATGGCTTCAGTCCCTACAAATAGACCAAAACTTCATAGAGGAATACCTTCAATTAACCAATATTTGCATTGAACAGTCCTTTTTTACATTCAATAAAAAAAATTTCAAACAAAAATCAGGACTATCTATGGGCAACCCATTGTCCCCATTTTTGGCAGACCTCTTCATGAGCTTTTTGGAAACGCACATCACAAAGGCATTCCCACTAATTTTTAAGCATTGGTACAGATATGTGGATGACATTTGGGCAATAATAAATGAGAAATAAGTGGATGATGCATTAAAACTACTTAATTTACAAAATCCTGCAATAAAATTCTCCATAGAAGAAGAGACGAACAATGAAATCCCTTTCTTAGATTTGAAACTTACCAGAAAACATAATAAACTTGAATTTGGCATACACAGAAAGGAAACACACACAGAAAATTTCATAAACTCAGATGGATATAACCCAAGACAACACAAGCATGCTGTTATCAACAGTTTAACTTACCGGCTGGTTAATGTACCTTTAAACAAGATAGAATATAACAAGGAGTACAATAATATCATTCACATTGCAGAATACAATGGATACAGTGCTGAATTGGTCAACAAGAAAATAGATGAATTCAAAAGACAACTAAGATGCAAACAAGTAACTACTCTCTCCCCAATTAGCAATGAAACCTCATACAGAAAATTTACGTATCATCCCAGAGCTACACACCTCTTCCAAAAAGTCTTCAAAGAACACAATATTACTTTGGCCCCACAGAACAAATTTAGTGTACAACACCTTTTGAAATCACATAATACAAAGGAGATACCCACAGGCAAAAAATCAGGAGTGTACCGGATAAATTGCAAGGTCTGTGACAAATTCTACATTGGAAAAACAAAAAGGAACGTGAACATTAGGCTTAAAGAGCACTTTAGGAACATCAGGAATAAAGAAATAGATAAATTGGCGGTAGCGTACCACTTTTGGAAGGAAAATCATGACATAGAACGAGAAATTCACTTACTAAAAAGTGTCCAAGGTCCAGCTGCATTAACCACGTGGGAAAAAATCTTTATAAAGAAATATGAAAGTAAATTGTTTAATTTCGATACTACCTTTGAAGAAAATCCAAATTTCAAGTTCATCAAGATACCTACAGAGACGCACCTATCACCTCCGAGGAGTTCACTGAACCGGCATCCATTAGTCGACAACAGCTGATGATGTTAGGAAGATCCTAACGAAACGCGTTCTAGGTAAATACTAGCAATAAATGGAGCATTGAGTATTAGTTCGACTCAAAATTGTATTAGATTAAATGGTATTGAAGTCAGCATATATTAGAAAACTTACAAGAATTGACAACCATTAGATATACATGAAAGTAACATAAAATTATCCTCATGTGGTAATTCACTCTACTTACTATGATGTCTAAAATATTGGAAGAACTCTTGATTACTATAGAAGCACTGATTTACTAAGAACAATTTCACATCTTTTCTGAATCTTTTCTTATTGTTTTAATATTCTTTGTGATTAATGAGTCATTCTACTTAGATTTAACATCTTTCTTATTATTTTCTTTTGTGCTACAAATAAAGCCTTTATTTAAGTAGCTGATCCCCAGATAAAAATACCATATGCAAGATAAGATTGCACATATGAATAATAAATCAGCTTTAATGTTTGTGTATTAAGCTGATCCCCAGATAAAAATACCATATGCAAGATAAGATTGCACATATGAATAATAAATCAGCTTTAATGTTTGTGTATTACATATTTTTCTTAGCACTGATATTATATAATGGACTTTATTAATTTTTGCAGTAATATACTGAATATGTGGCTTCCAGCTTAAAAATTTGTCAATAATTACCCCTAAAAATTTTGTTTCATTGTTATAGTGACCTCATTGTCAAAAGTGATTACTAGCTTCATTTCTATTTCACAGTGTAATATGCATACTATGTGTTTTTTTAATATTAAGTAGTAATTTGTTATTGGTTAGCGAAAGCGTCATATTCGTCATCACAGTATGAGTATGGTATTGCAATTCAGAATGATTGCAGCCTTTAATTATTATATTTGTGTTGTCATCATACAGAATAATTTCTGCAAGGGGAATATTAAGTGGAAGGTCATTAATATATACTAGAAAATGTAGTGGTCCCAGAACAGAATCCTGTGGAACCCCACAACTCACTATCTCAATATTGGAATCAATATTATGACCATTTAATTCATTATTAATTACAGTATACTGTCTTCTACCTTCAAGGTAGGATTCAAACCAGTTATGAGATACCCCTTTTATATCATAGAATATAATTGAATATTATGGTCAACGAGATTAAATGCCTTAGAGAAATCCATAAAAATCCCAGTAGTAGAATTATTTGCCTCAAACCCTTCTAATATATAACCTTAATGTCAATGAAAATTTCACCAACATCCCTTCCTACTTGTCAGTGCTATGTTCAGGACCTCATGTCATATTCATAGCTAGCCTCATCTACATTATCTCTAATTGTTGCATTCTTTAGGATGGGCGGCAACACCTCTCATTCTTTCACCTATTCACCTAGACTAATGCAGATGCAGTTGGCAGAACTTCATGAAGCCACCTTCTACTTCTTTCTCACTTTCCACCATCTGTGATCTCTCCTTATCCGTCCCCCCCCCCAAAAAAAAAAAAAATCCACCACCACAGAAGTTTGTATCATTGACTGCAATGCTGTTAAGATTTGTGATTACAGATGAAGGCCCATTCAATAGGTAACTGGCTTTCACAGCATTTTGGCTACCCTTTTTAAGCTTTTGTTTTCAACTGCTTTGATATCCATCAATAAGACAAGTTAGTGACAGGCATTGAATCTGCAAAATTGAAGCAAGCTCTGTAACATGTGCCCCTTCACCATGATCATTTGCCTCCCCCCTTTTTTCTAAAGAAGAAAAGGAGTTTAAAGTTCTTACATACCAATTACATGAATCTACCACAATCAGTTTTAGTAATTATTAATAACTGCTAAATGTTAACAATACATTTTCTGAATGATTAGAGCCAGACTGAAAAATTCAATGCCATAGCCAGGATTTGAACCACAGATCTCCCGCTCTCCGTCTGGTTGCTCTAACCAACTGAGCCACTATGGCCAACATACCGACATAACATTAAATTCTCCAACTGACTCATATGTTTCCCGGTAGACCACTAGGGGTTCTCATATGCTATGAAACACGCACTTTTTGTGGCGACTTACTATGCTGTAACTACATAAGTCCCAGGCTTCACAGTTAAACCACTATGTTGTTCAGGTAAATTAATGGAAGCATATGAGAACCCCTAGTTGTTTACCGGGAAACATATGAGTCAGTTGGAGAATTTAATGTCATGTCGGCATGTTGGCCATAGTAGTAGCTCAGTTGGTTAGAGCAACCACACGGAGAGCGGGAGATCTGTGGTTCAAATCCTGGCTATGGCATTGAATTTTTCAATCTGGCTCTACTCATTCAGACCTTAGCCTACACATGGCGGGTGTGGAAGAAATGATTATTTCCAATACACTTTCTGCATAAATGTATGTTTTCTGAAACTTATGATCCAGCTCAACATGTATAAAAAGAATGAATGGAAACATCATTTGACTAGAGTATCTTTTGTTTGCAGGGAAACATTTCGTGTAGTGGGATTTGAAGTAGAAGCAATGAGCATAGATAAATCACAGCTATCCTTCGTTGGTGATACATGCCAATTCCCAGATAGACCAAAGCGTCAGTATATCAATCAATCTGCTTCTAGTCTCTACTTCACATATTCTGTTGAATGGAAAGCGTCAGCCATCAGCTGGGCAAGTCGGTGGGACATCTACCTTGGTATGAGTGATGTGCAGATTCATTGGTTTTCAATAATTAACTCTCTGGTTGTAGTCTTCTTCTTGTCAGGTAAGTAAAAATGTAGGAATGTGTCTTACAGAAACTATAATTTCTTATAGATGCTATGTTCAAAGCTCCTTTCGCTGACTTTAATATCTGATGCCCAATTTTGAAGTTTGCCTTTCAAACATGTGCATGCACGCACGCGCGCACACACACACACACACACACACACACGCACACACACGCACGCACGCACCCACGCACGCACGCACCCACGCACACACGCACCCACACACACACACGCACGCACGCACACACACACACACACACACACACACACACACACACACACACACTAGCAGATAATCAGGCAGTGAATATTATAAAACGAATAGTGAATATAGTCACAACCACCCATAATGACATATATTACACAAACCAAACCTAGTTAGGTTTTGGATGGAATAGCAAAAAATGCTATTAATAATTTAAAAATATATCCCAAAATTTATAACAGCTCTATACAATAAATAAATGACCAATAAGCTAAGATTTCCAGAAAAGTAGAAGAAGGCAGTAAGTAAATAATAAAACTAGGAAAAGCAAAGAGCAGTGAAGAAACAAAACACAGATCAATAAGCTTGTTTAACATCAGAGGGAAGGTCTTAGAGCAACTACTATTTAATAGAGTAGTCCATTAAATTCTGTAAAAGAAACTAATCAGTAGGCAGCAGTTTAGTTTCCAGGCCCAAATGATATAATTACCAAAGGGCCTTTGAATCACCCATTCCCTTATACAATTGCCTGCCTCTGTAGGTAGATGGTAGCGATGTCTGCCTCACGTTCAAGAGGTCCCGAGTTAGAATTATGATTAGGGTGAGTTACCTGAATGAGATTTTTTCTGGGGGTTTCCCTTATCCTGATAAATGAATGTCGGGTAACTAGCTCCATGGATCCCGGACTCATTTGAGCATCACTTCACCCATTTCATTCATTGTCTGATATGACTTAACGTTGGAGGAATTAAATAACAAAAAAAAAAAAAAAAAAAAAAAAACTTATACAATTTGGTTTCATATCATACAAAAGTAAATATGTATATAACACTTTGCTCAAGTTGTTCTCGGGAAGCAAGCCAGGTGAAAAGACAATTAGAAATTGACGTTTTGAGACTGTGCATCTTTCCCATCATCAGGATATTTATTAAATGCTATAACCCCAAATGAATCACTGGATATAATACAAATATAAACAAAGACAAAATACTATCAAAATTTGCATTACTGAACAAAAGACTGTTTTCAGTAACTTAAATGCCAGGTCAGAAGATGGCGTGTGTATAGACCTTGTAAAACTATTACAATTGGTGAGTAAACAATCTCAATCTCGGTACTGTCATGACTCCTTGGGTTGGCCGCTCTCAGTCTCCTCTCACCCTATCCTTCCTCCTGGGGATGCCCCACTTGGGACTTAGATACAGTAAGCCACAGGAATTGGTGCCGAATTCCCTCTGCAATAATCCTAATCCTAATACAAAATTTAATTGCTTTATATATTGTAGTTATTTTATAAATTTATCATTTGCTCCTTTTATTCTCAGTTTGTATATTAGTGCATCTCTGTTTACAGTATCAAATGCTTTGAAGTTTGCAAAAGAAAAACATATATACTCTACCTCTTTTTCTACTCAGATATTTATCAATAATTGTCTATATTATGAATGTAACAGGACTGCTGGAGCACCCTGTACCAGCTGCGAACGGAAGGCAGGGGGGAGGACCGCGTTAGCCACACCTCTCCCTCGTTTGTCTTATAGTGGTGACAGCCAGTGGTCGGAAAGAAACATAAGTGTGCGTCTGTTTTCCTTCCACCTGTTTCTCGATCTTTCGTTTACTGGAACAGTCTCCTGGTCACTAGAAACCGGCGATATTCCGATATAAAGAGGGTTACAGACAGACAGAGTGAGTCAGTCAGTTGTTGTGCTGTGTTGAGTCAGCTGTTGGTTTGAGTTGGTCAATCAGTTGGTTAGTGAATGAGGACAGTTCTTGGTGTAAGAGTTAGTCAGTGACGTGTTAATGAACGAAAGGATTGTGCAACGGAAAACTGTACGAACTGTGTATGAGTATCGGAGTTTATGTAATCGCGAGTACAAGTGAAGTTGTAACGGACGAACGGGTAAATTGTAATTGTGTGCAGCAAGTAATTTTGTGTAATTGGCAAGTGTTAAACTGTAAGTCGGTGGAAATAAAGAACATTGTTGAGTGGTGTAATTGGACTTTTTATTCCACGAACCCACAAAGTCACAATACTCTACCTCTTTTTCTACTCAGATATTTATCAATAATTGTCTATATTATGAATACATTATCGACTATTTATTTGCCCTTTCTGAATGTTGCCTGAAATTTTGATATCTTTCCTTCTGATTCCATTCAATGTTGTAATGTATTTGCTAATATGCCTGAGTTTACTTTACCTCCTACAGATAATAAGTTTATTCCTCTGTAACTTCCTGGTGTACTTTCTCCAACTTTATATGTTGGTACTACTTACTACACATATTTTCCAGCACTCTGGTATCTCTTCATTCTCTTTCATTTTATTTAACACATTTGTCATTACATATGTTTAGGCCTTTCCTAGTATTGCTATATTTTTTTTTAAAAAGTCTCCTAGAATCCCGTCTATCCCCACTACTTTACCTTTTTTTTTTTACTGTTGGTGTACTTCTATCAATTTTCTATAGATTATATAATGTGAGTTTGCAAATTTACTGAATCTGTATATAAATTTGTAAATACTTATTACCGAGTCAATTTTTTAACACTACATCACATTTGAAAACTTTAAATTGGAATTAATACAATTAACACACATTGGAATTAGTGAAGAAATGGACATTATACAGTGAGTTGACTAAGACACTCTGTACTTCACATACCACCAATTTTCTTTTAACATGTTTTGCTTCCACTTGAAGGCATTATCAAGAAATTGTCAACTGTGTAGCAGGATTCCTCCGTTATGGGTTTTGATGCCCAAAAGGGGGGGGGGCAACATATATAGCAAGATTTGTACTGGTATCTCTTTTTCCGTCGTAGGTCTTACGTCCAAAATATTAGACTTGATGACGAAGATGTTCCCCGAAGTTATCAGGAAAATCCTTAATTATGCCTCGACTAGCTTTTAATATTCTTCTGTTATATTCTTACTTACAAGCAATGAAAACTGTTAAGTTACAAGGGTGGTAACGAGTGAAGAAATCATTAAGACTTTTAATTTGAATTTCTATAAGAAATCAATTTTGTTTATTTGTTTTAACACCAAATCCATTACATTTCTTATCACAAAACTTTGTACTGTGATCGGAATCAATCTAATACTTCAAATTGAACTAACGCTTATTTTCGAGCAATTTAAAGTGTTCAATCTCTTTGGCGTTCCAGAAAGAAAGACTAATTTTCTTTCGGTTTCTACACCAAGATTATTTAATCCTTGGTTACTATCACTACCCATATATTACTTTCATATGATTGGGCGATTTACTACTATATCACTACATTACGTAATACAATTATTACTATGGCCAATCACAAAATTACATATATTTTTACACAATTTTGTTTGTTTTTCTTTTATAAATTTATAAATTTTTCAAACCCTTTTTAAATATAAATCAAAACAACTGTTACAAATGCCCCTCTTCGAAATATATGGAAAATAACTAAACTCATTAACAATATATTTCCATATATTTCGAAGAAAGCACCCAATTAACCATTTTATTTAATACAATAGGTAACACAACACAAATATATAAAACACAACATTAATTAAAATACAACAATATGTGAACATTGAACCATAAAAAATATATATATATATATATATTTTTTATTTTTTTTTTATTTTAACGCACTCATGTGGTATATAATCTATATTGTTTTAATGATTGTCAAAGTTTTTGAAAGGTTTCATTAATGTGTTATGATAACTTCCCACACTCTTATCAAGGCCGCACCGTGGCTCAGTGGTTAGACCGCTTGGCTCTCACCAAGACGGCTCGGGTTCGATCCCAGGCGACCGCAAAGTGAGATTTGTGGTGGACAACACGGTGCTGGGGCGGGTTTTCTTCGGGACCTCCGGTTTCCCCCGCCATCTCATTCCACCAGTGCTCCATCTTCATCTCATGTATCATCAGTGTCACCGCCTGCGGTGCCGTATGTAGTAAAAGCGGGCGTTCAACACTACACATTACATTACATTACACTCTTATCATTTGAATCTCGCAACTCATAAGTATAATCTCCAAATTTGTTTATTATTCTATACGGACCTTTATAAATTCACTCATTCTCCAATGCATTTTTCATCTAGCACCCGAAATGTTAAACGTCTTCATCAATACCATATAATTTATTTCAGGATCCCACTTGGCCTTTCTTCTTTGTACTTTCTTTAATTTTTTTCAGCTTTTTCTTGTATTCTTTTAAATGTTTCGGCACATTTCTCTTCTTCATTTATCACTTATATTTTTTTCTGAAGTCATTGGTACATTTATTGTGAGAGATTCTGGAGGTTTCCCAGTCATTAACTCTATTGGCTTTGACTCTATCTATCAAAAACCTTAGCCTATATATGGTGTGGCGGTTTCTTCTACACTTGCAGCCACACGTTGGTTCTCCAACTTAATCAGCCACTGTAAATTACCTCCAGCACATTGATAAATCTTTTTTTTAAGTTAATATTTGTGGCAATATAACAGATCATCTCGTTTCTCGATGATTAATCAGCCCCAAAGTTGGCCGCCAAATTTGTGGCGTTATTACTTGGTTGTCTTGTTTCTACAACTTAATCGAGCCACAAAGTTGGGAGCCATCTTTGTGACCGTCCATCTTAATCATTGCATGTTAAATTCCACTTCTTGATGATTGAATTTGATTAACTATATATTTGATTGTATAATCCACTCGTTACTATTATGAATATTGAATAACTCTTTTTGAAGATTATTAACTTTCCGTTACAAAACTTTTATATTCACCGCAACATTTTTCCATCGTCATCAAACCCAACTGAAGAACATATATCTATATCAAGATTATTGATTTTTCTGTAACTATCGTTACTCCTCTATTAATTTTGTGATTGGCCGATGTACTGCTACGTCACCGCATTACGTAATACAATTATTACTACGGCCAATCACAAAATTACACATATATTTGTTCTTAATATTGTCATTACATGGCCTACTAAGTCATATCAGAAAACAATATTCATATAAAAAGTTCTAACTAAAACATATCGTTACAATGGCTAGTGTGAAGAAATGATTAATTTCCATCAATTAACTAAAAATAGCCTGGGATTCAAGTATTTACGATAGTAAGTCGCCACAAACGGTGTATCTCGGATGCGAGAGCCCCTAGTGGTTTATCGGGAAAAATATGAGTCAAATGGAGAATTTAATGTCAGGATGGCACATTGGCCATGGTAGCTCAATGGGTTAGAGCGACTGGATGGAAACCAGGAGATCCGTGGTTCAAATCCCGGCCATGGCATTGAATTTTTCATGTTGACTCTATCTATCAGAAACCTTAGCCTATATACGGCTAGTGTGGAGAAATGATTAACTTCCATCAATTAACTAAAATAATAAGAGTTAAATGATGAAGCCTGGGACTCAAATACTTACAATACTAAGTTGCCATAAACGGGTATCTCGGTTGCGAGAGCCCCTAGAGGTCTACCGTGGATTATATGAGTCAAATGGAGAATTTAATGTCAGGACGGCACATTGGCCATGGTAGCTCAAAGGGTAAGAGCGACTGGACGGAAACCAGGAGATCCATGGTTCAAATTATGGCCATGGCATTGAATTTTTCATGTTAACTCTATCTATTACTGTACTAAATTGATATATTTAGATAATGTATGTAAAGTGATCTCCATTAGAAAGAAGAATTAACACCAATATTTAAAATATACCAATTTATATTTGTGTAATAGTCATGTCCCTGTCTTCTTGGTCATCCTATACTTAATTTTTCTTGTGGTTTATAGTTACACAAAACCTAAGTAGAAATAGCAAATTTCTGAAGCAGGAAACACATTTCTAACAGGCACTTACAGCTCTTTACTATTAGTGTTGTTACTGTAACTATTACTATAATTTGAAAAAGTTAAAAGCTCTCAGAATGAACCACAAATTTTAGCAGGATTTCTAAAGAAGTTGTTTTGTTTTCAAAATAAGCTATCATTCATGGAAACATTTGTATTGTCACGGCAACGGACATAAAAATTTCGGCGCAAATAGATAACAAACGGCGGATAATGTTTCACGGTAATAAAGAGCTTGCTTAAGCAGTTTACGATCGCGCGGCTAGTATACACAAAGGAACTGATAGGCGGCTAGCGTTCACAAAGCGCCGACAATTACCGATAGCGCCGATACACAAGAGACGGATAGTTTATCACAGAGGTGAAAGACTTGCCGGCCTAGATAGGGTTTCACGTTTTCTGGAAGGTGATAGAATATTCGGATTACGTCATTAGATGCCTTGTTTATTCCAGAAACATCTAGTGATTGACAGAACAGTCTGGAATTCATGAATGGGTGTACAAAAAGAAGGCATGGCTAGCGATGAGAGCGTTGTGTAACAAGAGTATTGTTGTAAAACGACTGTCAGCTGTGAAGTGTTGTAACGAAAGCTAATGTTTGTTATTACCATCGACCTTGGTGCTCTAAATTGTGATAGTTCCTATAGTTTACGCAGAAGCGTAACTCGCCGTTCTTCTTTGTCACCAGAACTACTGGGGAACACCAAGGGCTGTCAGACTCTTCAATCACTCCCCTGGATTTCATGTCCTCTAGCATATCCCGTACCGCCGCTTGTTTCTCCAGCGGAACGCGTCTAGGTGGTTGCTGAATAGGCCGGGCGTCTCCGGTGTCGATGCTGTGGAGCACGCGGTCCGTGCGGCCGTAGTCGCTGTCGCCTTGGCTGAAGATGCGCTGGTATCACCTCAGCAGTTGTCGAACTTTCTCCAGCTGTTCTGTAGTCAAGTGGTCGGCCGCCCTCTCCAATAAGCTTTCCAGCCGGGGCCCCAGGTGTTGCGTCGGCACCGGCTCCTGTGTCTTGTCGATTGCTATCACGCTGACCACGGGCTCGCACGTCCCCAGCTCCATTCCGGCCTGGACGTCGTGATCAGTGTCTGCCAGTTTGAGCAGCCTCACTGGCAGCTCCTCATGGCACGACAATAATGTCCTGGCTACATAGAGTCCGTGCACAGACGTCATCTGGTCCAGCATCATGTTCCTGGTTCGCTGACCTTTCAGTCGCGCCGTCACCACCACCTCGCTTCTCGCGGGGACAAACACGTTCTCGTTCAAGACGACCCTGCAGATTCCAAGGCGCTCTTCGGGTTGCCGGAGTATCACCTCTTCTCCATTGAACCGCAGGACCTTTCTGCCGACGTCGACCGCCGCCTCATGGCTCCTGAGGGCATACAATCCCAGTATCACCTCCTCAGCCATCTTCGCGACGAACACCCACTGACGTACGGCACTCCGTCCCAAGGTCAACTTCAATAGGGCCTCCTCCACAGGTAAGGTGTCACCCGATGCCGTCACAAGCTGGTATGGCCGGCTCGGCTTCCTCGTCGGCAAACCCTTCGCCACGACAGGTCTTATGATATTCACGGCTGCCCCGGCGTCCACCAGCACGTGGCACGGCTTCCTTCTCACCCAACTGTCTGCGATGAGGCTGTCATCCATACGCCGGCTGACGGCGCGCAGTGTCACTCGAGGGGATGGTGGTGATGGCGCCGACGTGCCCCCTCCACGACGGCCCTTACTCGTTTTCCGGTTGCTCTTCCTGGTGTGCGCAGTCTCTCCAGGTGTCCCGGTTGTCCACACCCCCAACACAGGCCACTAGGTCTTCGCCGGCGTCCCTCGGCTGGTCTTCTGTCTCCGGTGTAGCGGACACTTCTCGCTCTCGACGTCTGGATAGCTGTTACCTTGGCCGTCTCCATCCTTAATGCTGCCATTAGCGCCTCGTGGATGGTTTTATAACCGCCGAGCATTAGGTGCTGACGAATCTCCGTGTCTCGTACCCCGTCAATGGATGTGTAGGCAGCTTCCCGGGATACGAACTGTGGTGGGAGGTCGACTAGGGCTTTGCTGGCCAGCTGCTCAGTTGCCAGGGCGAACTCCTGTAGCGTCTCCCCTGCCTGCTGTGACCTTGACTTCAGCTGGCTGCGGTATGCTGCGGCTAAGCGGTGGTTTCCAAAACGGTTCTCCAGGGCCTCCCAGATGTCCTTGGGTGCCGCCGCTGGACCGCGCTCAGGACTTCTGCGGCCCATCCCTGGAGGCTGGCTATTAACTGTGCGGCCTCTTCCTCTGGTGACCATTTGTTGTGTTTGGCCACCCTGTCGAACTGACGGCAGAAGACTTCGAAAGTTGTCGCGCCGTCGTATTTAGGAGGTGTGTATTTTTGTATTTATTTCTCATGTTTCTTCTACATACAATTTCATTGATACATTGACATTTATAACATTTCTTTCACACAATAACAAAATGACTTATTCACATTTAACATACCCTTTCTACCTGCTTGCCTCGAGTCTCGGTCTCAATACACATAACCCCTGGTTTTCCGTGTATTGATGACCCTCCTCTCCCTTTTATCCCTCGTTCTAATTTTCTAACCCTTAATTGTTATTTATTCTTTGTCAATCTTAACCATTTCTCTCTAATTTTACCCAGATATTCACCTATATTTCTTACATTCTTTTCTCCTTTTACCAATAACATTTTTTTGTTATTATTAATACCTCCCCCCCCCCATCCCTAAAACTGTCCCACTTTTGTTGCCAAATTTGTTCTCTCCATATCTTTGTTTGCAATAAAGTATACTATGCCAATCTGTATCCTCTTCTCCACACATTGGGCATTTCCCTGTATCCTTTTCATATCTAATACCTTTCAAATTTCTAACTCCTGTCCTTGCCCAGGCAAATCCTTCTCGCCCTAACTTATTACACACATCTATGTACTTCTCCCTCTCCCACACTGTCTTTATTTCCCTATATATCCTCGATGATCTTTTCTCCCTTACACTGGTAAATATAACTTTGCTGTCTAAATCTTCCAGCCTTAATTCTACCTCTTTCCAAAAGCCCCTATAATAATACTCTTCGTTTCTCCAAATATGTCACATACCTATCTGTTCCATCAGTTTCCTTACTTTTTGTGTCCAAGTCTCTCCCCATTTGCTTCTCATCTGCAAAAGAAAACATTCCTTGATAATATTGTTTTGTTCCAAATTAACAACCCTGTATAGATATTTCAATGCCCTTGAGACAATTTTAACTCTCGTTGAATGTCTTCCCAACTCTAATTGTGCTGCCCCATTGGGTGAAGATACTGGTAAGCCCAAAATATATTTACAGAAAGATCTGTTAATAACATCCATCTCTTCCCATGCTTCATCCACTCCTCATATCTCTGCCCCATGCAATATCTTATTTTCCACTATGGCAGTATAGATTCTTTCCAGCCATTTGACATTAATGTCAGGTAATTTCCTTAAACATGCTCTTACAATACTCATGGCCATTTTACCTTTTGCTAGAGCCAATTTTTTCTGTTCAGTCAATTCACCATCACAGCTCAATCTTATCCCCAAATAATCAAATCTCTTTATGACATCTATTTCTCTTTCATTTATCTCCCATATCTCATCTTTACGTAATCTATAACCTTTCTTAAAAACCATGATCTTCGTTTTCCTTTCGTTAACTCTCAACCCCCATTTTTGGCAATAACTACTTATTGCTTCAATTGCCCTTCTCAGCCCTCCCAACAGATATGGAACCAACTACTAAGTCATCTGCAAATAACAACCCTGGGATTTCTTTGTTGTAAATAACTGGTTAGTGAACCCTATTTTTAGCAATCTCCTCTAGAATATCATCTATAAAAAGGTTAAATAGCACCGGACTGAGTTTACATCCTTGTCTTACACCCACCTTACTCTCTATACAATCAGTTACTTTGTTTCCCTGCAGCTTGATGCAGAACTCATCATGATATATTTTGCGCAGTATTTCAATAAATTTACAACTTACCCCTTTGTTATTTAATTTTATCCACAATGCCTCTCTATTAATTGTATCGAATGCTTTCTCTAAATCAATAAATGCCATATAAACCCTCCCCCTTTTATTGCTTAAATATTTGTCTATGACTGTTTTGATAGTAAAAATATTATCAGTTCTCCTCCCTGGTCTAAATCCTGCTTGGAACTCTGATAGCTTCTTCTTCTCTACCCACTTCTGTAGTCTATTTGCTAAAATACCTGTAAAGATCTTCCCTGTAACAGAAAGTAAGCTTATCCCCCTATAATTTGCTGGGTCGCTTTTACTTCCCTTTCCTTTGTAAATTGGTGCTACCATGCTTATCCTCCACTTCTTGGGAGCCTCCGTCGTTTCCAATATTTTATTAAATAGCCTTATTACTATTTTTCTACGCATCCCCTCAGCTACCCATACCTTCCAAACCTCCCCTGGTATACCATCAATCCCACTGGTTTTGTTGGCTTTTAACTTCCTAATTTGCTCACATAACTCAACGTCTGTAATTTCTCCATCTAGATCATTTATTAAATACTGGCTTCCCTGGAATCTCATTTCCATTACTTGTAAACAGGTCTGTCCTAATAAATTTTTAAAATGCTGACACCATTGGTCTGAACTTGTATCCTCATTTCTTGCCCCCTCTTTATGTAGGCTTTTAACTATTGACCATGTGTAACTCTTTGTAACTCTATCAGAAACCTTAGCCTATATATGGCTAGTGTGGAGAAATGATTAATTTCCATCAATTAACTAAAATAATAAGAGTTAAATGAAGAAGCCTGGGACTCAAAGTGCTTACGATAGTAAGTTGCCACAAACGGTGTGTCTCGGATGTGCGAGCCCCTAGTGGTCTACCAGGGAAATATATGAGTCAAATGGAGAATTTAATGTAAGGACGGCACGTTGGCCATGGTAGCTCAAAGGGTAAGAGCGACTGGACGGAAACCAGGAGATTCGTGGTTCAAATCCCGGCCGTGGCATTGAATTTTTCATGTTGACTCTACCTATCAAAAACCTAAGCCTATATACGGCTAGTGTGGAGAAATGATTAATTTCCATCAATTAACTAAAATAATGAGTACAGTAATATTTATTACACAAATATAAATATTTGTTACAAAGGCTTCACTTATCTTAAGAAATTGGTGTTAATTTTTCTTTCTAATGGAAAAGAAGAATTAACACCAATTTCTTAAGATAAGTAAAGCCTTTGTAACAAATATTTATATTTGTGTAATAAATATTATTGTACTCAAGTGATATATTTAGATAATATATGTAAAGTGATCTCCATTAGAAAGAAGAATTAACACCGGGAAAATATGAGTCAACTGGAGAATCTAATGTAAGGACAGCACGTTGGCCATGGTAGCTCAAAGGTTAAGAGCGACTGGACGGAAACCAGGAGATCCGTGGTTCAAATCCCGGCCATGGCATTGAATTTTTCATGTTGACTCTATCAAAAATCTTAGCCTATATACAGCTAGTGTGGAGAAATGATTAATTTCCATCAATTAACTAAAACCAATTTTTAAGATAAATATTTAAAATATTTCAATTTATATTTGTGTAATATTTATTGCTTCACTGTAGCTAGCTCCATTCTCTACGTAATATGGTACATGACTAGTTCAATTAACACTATGGAGATGGACTAGGTGATGACATATTATTATTGATGATCTACCTAAATACTTGAAATGACTTAATTTTTTATAGGTATTCTCACTATGATCATGGTAAGAACTCTGCGCAGAGACATTGCACGGTACAATGCCGATGAGGGTCCAGATGAAGCCATTGAAGAGACTGGTTGGAAACTTGTGCATGGTGATGTTTTTAGACCACCAAGATATCCACGATTGTTTGCTGCTATAATTGGAAGCGGAATTCAAATTTTCTTCATGGCTCTCATCACCATCTGTAAGTATTTGTTGTTTTTGTAGTCATGAGCTTACATCCTATTTCATCAAAAGTGTGAAAAAAGTATTTTTGGACACCATATTTCCTGTTACAGCATATTATGAGCACATATTGGATTCTTTAGCGATGCTTCTTAATTAAAAAGGCATGTTATTCAGTAGTCTTTTTAATTACTAAGTCATAGAGTATAAAAAGCATAGCCCAGAATTTTTGAAAAATGACTTTTTTAAAATTATCTGATTGTTTTAAATTGAAAGTGAATCTATACATAATAAATAAAATGTTAAACTTGCATAAATTTTTCACTTTGTGCCTTTTCAAATCTTATCCTAAACATGCTGGTGTGAAAGAATAGTTAATTTCCTTAATTGATCTAATGTTGATGTAAACTATAAAGCATAGAAACAAAAGTATTTACAGCATTGTAAGTCACTGTTAAAGTATGTTATGTTTTATACATATGGGATCTCCAATAAGGGCCAATTATGTTGGCATGTTGCCATGTAGCTCAGTGGTTAGAGCAACCAGACAGACTGGGAGATCTTAGTTCAAATTCCAATTATGTTATTCATTTTTTCAGTTTGACTCTACCATTCCAAATTGTTTAATAATAGAAATAAAATTTACTAGTAAACTGTATGTATAATCTCTCTCAATTTAGTTTAACCCTGTTGAAAATGTCTGGATGGGAAGAGAGAGACAGAGATATTGGGACAGAAAATGGTACTGTTGATTGGTTTAGCGAAGTTAATGGGCGTTGTCTTTTATTTGCAGGCGTACAATAAACCCCTCTTTTAACTACAGTGCTGTAAGTTGTTTTCTGATCACTGCTCTGCGCGAGCTAATTTCGAAGAGAGAAAAGTATGCAAATGTTTCGATTCTTATAAGCGTAATAGCCCCACATTTTTCTTTCTGCTTCACATACCACATAGATGTGTTCTGTGTACTATATACAGATTAGAGGGAATACAGGTGAAATCATACCTATTAACTTATTATGTTAAATTAAGCTGCATTTTATTTAACAATTACTACAGGACATTGTTATTATATAATATTTTTGCATTACTATACCAGGCAGCTCTCTCGCAACGAGGTCTGTATCAAGTTGAATGCTGATTAAAATGTTATTGTTTATAGGTGGAGTTGCTTCTGATATTTTACACTGAATTTCCCGTACATCTCGCGTACCTCACAAGCTCAAGAACACTTATGTGTATGCAATTTAAAATCAGTAAGCTTTTCATCATGAAGCCCGTGTTTCAGCCAAAATTAAATACAATTGAGGCAAACGTTTAAAAAGTGGCGAGGGGCAAATGATCGCGCATTGTTTCGTGGTGCTTAAAGAAAGAAACCTAGAATGGTGTATAAAAACATTGAAAAAGAAACTGATTTTCTCCTTGGTGTTTCCACAAGTAGTGTACAAAGTGTTAGAACGGAACATCAAACATGTGGAACTCTAAGAACACCGGGAAAATTGTGTAAATGCAAACAGGTCATGGAGAAATACAACGATTTAACGAAAAGTGCTATATGCAGTAAAGTTGAGGATTACTTTTTCAGAAATGGACCAATTCATAGATTTAATAAGTTTCTAACCCAACCCTATTTATTGTCTAGAAGTTAGCACTGCTATATATACTGCTAGTGTTGCAAAACTTATGTGCGTGCATGTAGCGTCTAACATGTGGCAAGTTGAGTCAGCTCCGCCTTGTTGTTTACAGCAGGATTAAACTAGCATGAGATAGAGTGTAGTATTTCATACTGTTAAGTAATGGGGCATACAACATAACAGCACACAGACATATAGATTCCCTTTCTTGACTGGCTAAATTTGTTTGTACCTTGAATGCATTAAGATGCAAGTGCATTATGGACAACAGTAAGTGAAATTAAACAAGCTTGCACTCATCCAATGAATTGGAAGCATATAATTGTTTATTAACATTCAACTCATTGCTTACATATGAGATATGAAACAACTGATTTTATTAAAACTGATTTTATGTTGCAATCTGATTCTGTGTCATCATTTTCATTGCTTTAATGCTTCTGCTAATCCCACCTTTTTCTTAATGCTAAGTTAGAGATTATAAATAATGATCGGTGTACATTAACTAAAGGAGCAGTATACATTATGCCAACAACTTTATGTGGGCTTCATAAATTCCAATGATTGTAATTGTTTCCGGAGTAGATGTGCATTGCTGCAACTAGATAACTGTAGATTTTGATTAATCCCTATTTAATAAGCAAATTGTAGTACATTTGATGTGTGTTTGGAGGAATTTAGTAACAGTGACGTCAAAATTAATATAAAATTATTTGTGGTTGGTTTATTGACACTCGTCACTTACTTTTTCATATATTTATGAGAGACTAGTTTCAAAGGCCCTGGCCTCCATTTTCAATCTCTTCCCAACTGGCAACTGTTGTTATCTGCTCTCTCTGGTGGTGGAACTATGAACTTTTTTGTGAAATTATCTGCTTGCGGGATTTCAAAGTTCATTACGCGATCCTTATTTTTCCAGATAAATATGTTCTCCCATGTTGTCAATCTATTTTGGTTTATCACTCCTTTTAATAATTTTGGATTTGGATCAATGTCATGGTTTTCATTCCAAAAATGAAATGCTACTGCTGACTTGTCTTCTTGTTTCAATCTGATGTTTCTAAAGTGTTCTTTGACTCTTCACATGAAAAATGCTACATAGGTCAACCAAAATAGATTGACAACATGGGAGAACATATTCATCTGGAAAAATAAGGATCGCGTAATGAACTTTGAAATCCCGCCAGCAGATAATTTGACAAAAAAGTTCATAGTTCCACCACCAGAGAGAGCAGATAACAACAGTTGCCAGTTGGGAAGAGATTGAAAATGGAGGCCAGGGCCTTTGAAACTAGTCTCTCATAAATATATGAAAAAGTAAGTGACGAGTGTCAATAAACCAACCACAAATAATTTTGTAGTACATTTGTTTAGACATGCATACTTCAGCTGTTTTAACAAACCCATATTTGTCAGGTACATAGTTTGCTCTTGTAATCCAAAATTTTATTACCACCACATTTGTAAAGTTTGACCATGCAGGTACCAAATTTCCAAGGATATATTTTAAGCATCTGTGAGAACAATCAGTTTCACTATATTCACACCGGCTTTCTATGTAATCCTAGTAAAAAAAAGCAACTTAGTATTCAAGTGAAATAGTGCACTGTGTAAACATGAGAGGTAACTAATCATCTTATTTTACAATACTGTAGCATTAATATTGTCGCGAACACATTGTTGATTCGAGGCGGCACAGGTGACGAGTTCAAAGAGACGGGCAGTGCAGTGCGGAGATAAAAGCTCGCCGAAATGGTGAGGGGAAGGAGGTGGATTTCAGGAGAGTTCGTCTTTCTTCTAGCGCCGTCTTGATTGTTTGAGAACACTTAACGAATTTCTGGAATAGTGAGTAGCTATAAAAGGAGCTGCCGCCTGCCACTGAGTCAGTTGTTAACCCTTTCACCGATATGGACGTCATATGACGTCCAAGTTAAAAGGCCCCAAACCGATATGGACGTGTATAGACGTCCTGCGCATACATGCATTTAATGCGTATTTAATGATAATTCTTTTAAACCTTATGTTTTACAGTAAATTTAAATAAATTCTATAAGAAGTAAAAGCTTACCTTTAAAAGTTTTTTCTTGAATGGTACACCTCAAAACATGGATAAACACACAAGGGCACATCTCCACATTCACGGCAAATCGTACTAGTTTCCTTTCGGACAACTTTCTTGCGGCACACCAAACATTTTCTGAAGGGACGCGACTTTTTTGCTGTGGGTGGTATCCTTTTAGGAAAATGTTTTCCTTCAAGTCTGAGGGGTGCTGGGGTGGTGGATTTTTTACCCCCAGTATGGAGAGGTCTCTGAATTTTATACTGCTCAATTAGGCTGCGAGCTATTGATATGCGAAAGTCCAGGTACGTCATTGTCTTCCGTGGGTTTAGAGCTCTCCAAATTACTAAACAATTGTATATGGTTATATCCAGCTGGTGTAAAAATACTTTTTTATACCATTTGATTGTTTTTCGCAAAGAGGGATATGCGTGTAATACCTGATCTACTAGATCCACTCCACCCATATGCATATTATATTCCTGGATAATATCAGGCTTGAAAATTGACATTTTGTTACGAGCATCAATTTTTCCAGTGTCAATCATCAAAATCTTAGAGCTGCAATTGGATAATGCTGTAACAACCCTCCTGTCTTGCCAAGCAACATAGGTCAAGGGTGGGAGCTGATGCACCTGCATTTCTCCTCTTCTTAGAGCCTTCGTATTCACATCTTTTGGCAAACCAATACAATTTGAACGTACTGTTCCAATTGCATTTGTTTTGCTTTTGTGTAAGGCCATGAATAATTTAGGGGAACTGTACCAATTATCTAAATATACAGTCCTACCCTGATCAAGTACAGATTCCATCAGGTGCATTACTATGGAACCAGATAACCCCAAATCTTTGTCTCTGGTGTTATCAGTCCCTTGGCCAGTGTATATGCAGCTATTGTAAAGATATCCTGTTTTACTTTCACATACATCAAAACTCTTTATGCCAAATCTGGCCCTCTTTGTTTTGATGTATTGTTTCCAACCTAAACGGCCCTTCCAAAGCATCAAGCTTTCATCAACAGTGATCTTTTCACTAGGCACATAATTTTCTTTGAATTTTGAAATAATGTAATCAAAAACTGGTCTGATTTTGGATAGTTTATCATTCACATTTTCTGTGCAGGTGAAATGAAGGAAGCGCAAAATGGAAGTAAACCTGTTATTTGACATGCATTTCCCAAAAAATGGGGTAGCTAGCATGTCATCTGTAGACCAGTACATGTCTAGCGTAGGTTTACGAATAACACCCATGAGCATAATTAGACCAAGTAGTCTGTAAATCTCATTCATTGTTACTTCTGTCCATTTCTGCAATCTACTCTTAGGTCCTAAATTGCCTTTAGCAATCAGGTCTTCCTTCACCCTACTCGCATATACATTTGTTTCCGAAACAATGAGAGACAGTAAGTCAGTAGTAAAAAATTTTGTGAAAATGTCAATTGGTTGGCTGTCAGAAGTTAGTTGAATATGCGGTTGTACACCAGAGGTTGTGCTCGTGAACGTATGTCTATTAGTGTTAGAGTTATTTTGACACCTCCATAATGTTGATTCTTCACGAACACTTGTCGGAAATGAGTCATTTTCCTCCTCACTGCTACCTATATCCTCAACACCCCCCTCAAAATGTGAAAACTCGCCATCAATGTCCAAATCACTGTCTAACAGCAAAAAGTCTTCCACATTTTCTGATGTAATATCAGAAGCCTGCACTCGTCCTACACTAGCTAATTGATTTGCTACATTACTAGTTGAAGCCATGATTAGCACTGAGAAAACTATTTCAACTGTGATTTAGCTAAAGAAATTGCTTGGAACTCTGATGCAATCTAAATTACAATGTCAACTGAGCTAAGAAAGAAGTTACGTCAGCTAACATAAACTTCCGTTGTGCAATTAGAGAGATGCTGACGGAGTTTTCTTCCAGCGTGTATAACGCAATATAAACAGTTATTATTACGTGTTAGCATGAACTGAAACCTAGAAACCTTGAACCCAACACTTCGTTTATTCAGCTGATATACACATATAGCTTGTAAAACAAAAGTACTCAGAATTAAACGCGTTCGACGCAAAGAATGGCTTTCTTTACAGTGATACAAATTAATGAAATTTCATCGCTTTATTAATATAGTCTCTATTTTAATGATACCGCAGATGTATACAGCTTTTAATGGGCTTTTAACCAGTTTTTGTTTCCCTGAAATAACTTAGAAAATACGGAAGATACGAATATTTATTTATGAAGCATTTTTGCAGCATTTAACAATTTAAATGTCTTGTTCTGTTTATTGGGTATCCGTTCCCGGCCGTGCAGGGTTTAAATGGCCATCGGCGAAGCGGTTAATTGAACTTGCGTGCGTGAACAGCTGTGTGAGCTGTGTTGTCGTCGTTGACCTTGCAAGTTGTATTGCATATGTAACGTAATCCTGCTACTGTCAGATTGACCTAAGTGTGTTTCTACAGAAATAAAGAGCAATTTTTAGTGTTTGTAGCCTGGACTTTTAATTTCACGAACCCACAAAGTCACAATATTATGAAAATGACTAAATGCATCCATGTACTCTCATGAAAGTAAATGTGCACTTTATGTGGGTCAGCATTATTCCATGAGTTGGAGGTATGAAAACTAAATCAGCCATGGTCATAGATGTATACTGTCATATTTGCCATTTTTCCTATCACTTCAAATATTTGTATGACTGTATTATCCCAGTATGACGAAATATGAATTAAATATCGAATAACAAATTGCAGTTTTCTTGCAGCTGTGCTATTAACAATGTACATGGTATTGGAGAATATGCAATATGACAGAAAACACATAGAATGATGATTCAGTAGAACCAATAGCTATATTATATATAACCCAGGCTGTTAACATCTGCTATCTTAGTTCATTGGCAAAACTCATGCTGTGTCAACAGTTGTTTTACTGTGGAGTTATGGGGAAAGAGAAGAGAGCATGGAGAATTATATGATAGATTGCAGGGAAATAGGGGAGTGGAGAAATAAGATATGGGTGGGAAAATGGGATAAAATGGACCAAAAAATAGTAGCCATGAGAATGCCGACAGGAAGGGGAGAAAGAAGAATAAGAGCTTGGGGGAGTTTTTAAAGAAGATGAAAGAGAAGTAGAGTAGGAGAAAATATAGAGGAGCAGATGAGAATATAGAAGGAAGGAGAGAAGGTAGGGAGAGAGAAGAGATCAAGTAGTGCCCTACCTTGAGGTGAGTCAAAGGCCAGGGAGCCAGGCAACTAGGGGAGCCAAGAGGAGAATAAATGGCTAGACTGCAATTTACACTTAGGATAAGGTAGATAATAGAACTATTGTGAAATATTGTAAATGATGTAAAACAGAAATAAAGGTACATTGATATTTAACAACACAAAAAGAAAGAAAAAAGAAAACTGTGAGATGCAGTAATGAAGCAAGTTACAGCTTTTCTCTTGTAGTTAAGCTACTACTACACAGCAGTGGAGAATATGCAAGAAAAGGGAAAACACATAGAATAATTTTAGTTAATTGATGGAAATTAATCATTTCTTCACACTAGCCGTTTATAGGCTAAGGTTTTTGATAGATTGAGTCAACACGAAAAATTCAAAGCCATGTTGGGATTTGAACCATGGATCTTCTGGTTTCTGTCCAGTCGCTCTTACCCTTTGAGCTACCATGGCCAACTTGCTGTCATGACTGTTGACTTGTCTTCTTGTTTTAATTTAACATACTGAAGTGTTCTTTAGTTCTGGTATCCAGACTTCTTTTGGTTTGTCCTGTGTAGAACTTTTCACAATCTGTATAGTTGATTTGGTATACTCCAGGTCCATTATCTAGTGAAATTTTATCTTTTATTTTTTAACTTACTATGTTTATCACAGAGTATCTGTTTATGGTATCCAAAATGAAATTTTGTTCTCTAAAGATCTTTTTGAATGCTTTTGTGTGGTAAGTGAACCCCCTGGATGTTTTGTTACTATATTTTTCTGTGGTGAGGGTGCTTGTTTCCATTATGATGAGACATAATAAAATCATATTTATGATAGAATAATATAATACAAATATTAATATATAGAATAATGATTTAAAAAAAAAAAAAAAAAAAAAAAAAAAAAAAAAAAAAAAAAAAAAAGCTAACTTAACACCCATGCTCCCATGCTCTCAGGGAGAAGTTGAATGGGCCATTTCATGCAAGTGTTCAAGTAGGACTCATGCATCAATGCTTACTCAAGACAAAACTCTGGTAGAAAATGTGAGGAACCAACCTTTAAAACACAGATCTGTCTTTCTGGACAAAGCACTTGAGTATAGTCACTTAATGAAACCATACATCAACAATTAATGCTGGTATTGCATCACATCATTCCACCACTATGTAAGCTCCTTCACAAAAGGCAAAATGATTAAAATGGACACAATGCATTATTGATGTTCTTCAGGTTTACCAGAACCTGGTAATCAGAGTCTATATAGAAATTTTAAAAAACACTTCACTGCCATCACTTCATGTTAAGCTCCCAGAACAAGAATATCTATTATGCATGGCAGTAGTAGTTTGCATACCTCAAATATCATAATATAACTTTTCAGTCTTTTATCTTTTACTACACTGGATTATATACAGTTATATTTGCAGCTGTAAATTTGTTTTTCTCAAGATGAGAATCTTTCATTTTATTGTTAATTTATGTATTATCTTATTGTTATGGTCACGTGGATTGTAGCATTTTGAGGTTCTGCATCAAAGTACCATTCAAGTTCCAGTCATTCTCTTCAAAACCATGTGATAGCACAGCTGCAAGAGAGCATCCATAAATTGCATCTTACAGAGTAAAAACAGAATAAAAATTATGACCACCATTCCACACGATTTATGTCTTGAATATTGTCGCCGTCACATTGTTGCGACAAGTGCAGCCGATGTACACAAAGAGAGATAAAGCTTGCCGAAACAGATAAAGATAGATAACTGGGAGGTTCTAGTGCCGTCTTGTTTGTTACAGAAAATACCGGTAATTTCTCGAACAGTGAGCAGAGATATAAAAAGGAAGTCGGGATTAGTTGTTGAGACAGTCGTAATCGGAACTGATTCGTGTGCATGCAGCTATGTTTTGAAAGGAACTCCTTTGTTTGTTTACGTGTGCAGAAGTGGCAAAGTTTGTAATTGTGTATGTTACGTAATTGTGCTACTGTAACGGTTGACCAAAGTGTGTTTCTACCGAAATAAGAGCATTTTGAATTTCTGCAAACTGGACTTTTAATCTCACGAATCCACAAAGTCACATTTGGTGTCAGGAGTGAGACACACGACGATGGACGCTACATTGGCAAAAATTCCAGAAGAGCTGAAAGAAATGAGAACAGCGCACGACAATGCTGCGAAAACAGAAGCGGCAAATAACAACCTGGCCGCGGAACTAAAGAAAATGAAGACAGCGAATGACACCCTCGCTGCGAAGACGGAGGCGGCAAATAGCAAGCTGGCCGCGGAGCTAAAGGAAATGAAGCCCGAATTGACATCGGAAATGAAAGCGGCGAACGACAGCCTGGCCACAGAAATGAAGACCGAATTATCTGAAATGAAGACTGCGAACGAAACCCTCGCCGCCAAATTTGAGGAGCAGTTAGCCGGCGTGAAGGAGGACGTCACGGAGCTGGGCGAGCGCGTAGAAGACCTGGCGAGCCGAGTTAATGACCTAGAGGGAAAGACCGACAGCAACACCAAGTCCCTGAACCCCATGGTGGAGGACGCCGTCAACAGAAGGATGAAAGATTTAAAGGCTGACGCGCCGGGACGCAGCACAACATCTGCGCGCGTCAAACCTCCAAAGTACGACGGCACGTCAACGTTCGAAGTTTTGCGCCGTCTATTCGACACAGTGGACAACCACAACAAGTGGACACCAGAGGAAGAGGCCGCACAGCTAATAGACAGCCTCCAGGGACGGGCCGCAGAGGTTCTGAACGCCGTCCAGACAGCGGCGGTGCCCAAGGACATCTGGGAGGCCCTGGAAAACCGCTTCGAAAACCATCGCTTAGCCGCAGCCTTTCGCAGCCAATTGAAGTCAAGGTTGCAGCAGCCAGGGGAGATGCTGCAGGAGTTCGCCCAGGAGTTCGCCCTGGCAATTGAGCAGCTGGCCAGCAAAGACTTAGTCGACCTCCCACCTGAGTTCGTATCCCGGAAAACCGCTTACACCTTCGTTGACGGGGTTCGAGACACCGAGATACGTCAGCGCCTAATGCTCGGCGACTACATGACTATCCACGAGGCACTATCGGCTGCATTAAGGATGGAGGCGGCCAAGGTGACGGCTATCCCGAGGTCGAGAACAAGGAGTATCTGCTACACTGGAGAGCGAAGGCCAGCTGAGGGACGCCGGGGAAACCAAGTGGTGTGTGTTGGGGTGTGGCCAGCCGGGACACCTAGAGAGGGACTGCCCACACCAGAAAGAGCAGCTGAAAGAATGAGTAAGGGCCGTCATGGCGAGGGGCACGTCGTCGCCATCACCACCATTCTCTTGAGTGACACTGCCCGCTCTCAGCCGGCGTATGTATGACAGCCTCACACGGACGGTTGGGTGAGAGGGAAGCCGTGCCACGTGCTGGTGGACAAGGGGAAGCTGTGACCATCAGACCCGACGTGGCTAAGGGTTTGCCGTCAAGTAAACCGATCCGACCATACCAGCTTGTGATGGCATCGGGCGACACCTTGCCTGTGGAGAAGGTGGCCCTGCTGAAGTTGACCTTGGGACGGAGTGCCGTGCGTCAATGGGTGTTCGTCGCGAAGGTGGCTGAGTGGATAATACTGGGGCTGGATGCGCTCAGCAGCCACGAGGCGACGGTCGAAGTCGGCAGGAAGGTCCTGCGGCTCAATGGAGAAGAGGTGATACTCCGGCAACCCGAAGAGCGCCTTGGAATCTGTAGGGTCATCCTGAGGGAAGACGTGGTTGTCCCCGCGAGAAGCGAGGTGGTGGTGACGGCGCGACTAGAAGGCCAGCGAACCAAGAACATGATGTTGGACCAAAAGACACTTGGATACGGGCTTTGTGTAGCCGGGACATTGTTACCGTAACGAGAGGAGGTGCCGGTGACGCTGCTCAACCTGACACAGTTAATGTTAATGCCAGAGGTTCTACTCCCATTAGTCCTGGACCCGTAGGACCAAGGACCTGGGTCTCCTTCGACCAGGGAGTTACCGAGCTGTCCCAAAAGGGCGCCCAGCGCCTCCGTGGGGCTTTCCATAGGGCAACATCTAGAGACTAACAAGCCCCCCCCCCCCCACATCTGGTCCTGTGGACTCACGACGAGATGGAAGTGGGTACGTCACTTACGCGCGCCAACTCCAAAATGAGAAGGCTACCGATATGACACCGATCACGACGTCCAGGCCGGGACGGAGCTGCGGACGTGCGAGACCGTGGTCAGTTTAACACCAATCGACCAGACTCACGAGCCGCTGCCCACGCAACACCTGGGGCCCCGGCTGGTGTGCGTTTTTAGCCAAGGCGACAGCGATTACGGCTGCACGGACCGAGTGCTCCACAGCATCGACACTGGAGACGCCAGGCCTATTCGGCAACCACCCAGATGCGCTCCGCTGTCATAACAAGCGGTGGTTTGGGACATGCTGGAGGACATGAGATCCAGGGGAGTGATTGAAGAGTCTGACAGCCTTTGGTGTTCCCCTGTAGTTCTGGTGATGAAGAATGGTGAGCTACGCTTCTGGGTGGACTACAGGAAGAAGAACGCTGTCATCAGGAAGGATTGCTTCCCTGACACCCTGGACACGCTTGCTGGCGCGCAGTGGTTCTCGACCCTAGACCTGAAGTCGGGTTACTGGCAGGTGACTCTAGAGCCGAGAGACAAGGAGAAGACTGCATTCTCGACAGGCCAAGTGCTTTCGCAGTTCACAGTTGTCCCCTTTGGTCTTTGCAACGCATCAGCTACCTTCCAGCGCCTCATGGAGTCAGTGATGAGAGGATTTACTTATGACGCCTGCCAGTTATACCTGGACGACATCATCATCTTCGGCAAGACTTTCGAAGACCATCTCGACAACTTGACTAAGGTGCTACAGATACTGCTGGCGACCAACCTGAAGCTGAACACGGAGATGTGTCCGCTCTTCCGCAAGGAAGTCAACTACTTGGGCCACATAGTCTCAACAACCGGAGTGGCCACAGACCCGGAAAAGACACAGGCCGTGAGAGTTTGGCCTCGGCCAAAGGATACGAGAGAATTTTGCGCAGTTTCCTGGTGCTCTGCATACCGCCGTTTCATTAAGGGATTCTCCAACATCGCCAAACCCCTCAGCTGCCTGACGGAAGAACACCAGCCGTATGTGGACGCAGGACGCCGAAGATACTTTCCAGCAGCTGAAGAAGATACTTTGCTGTGCTCTTATTTTGGGATTCCCACAACCAAGCAGTGCCTTTATTGTGGACACCGACACCAGCGACCAATGCATTGGAGGCGTCCTATCCCAAGTCCAGGACAGCCACGAGTGGGCGATAGCTTACTACAGAAGACGCTATCCAAGGCAGAGAAAAACTACTGCGTCACCCGGCGATTTATTGGCAGTGGTAAAGACCTTGGCGCACTTCCACAAGTACCTGTACGGTCAACCATTCTATCTGAGGACTGACCACTCCGCCCTCACCTGGCTTTTGAGCTTTAGGAACCTAGAAGGCCAGACAGCCCATTGGGTCCAGAGGCTACAGAAGTATGACTTCACCTCTGAACATAGTACAGGGAGGAGCCACGGCAACGCAGACGCTATGTCCCGAAGACCCTGTCCAGAAGAGTGCGGCCATTGCGGAAGAGTGGAAGAGAAGGAGGGTGCCGTAGCTGTCAGAGTGGTCATGGCAGTTCCTTCGGATGGCTGGGATAGCCAGCTGGCGAACGCCGACTTGGGGCCACTCTTGAGGTAAGTGAAGGCAGGGACAAGACCAACCTGGAAGGACATCGCACTCAGAAACGCGGCGTACAAGTCGCACTGGGCCCAATTGGTCTCATTGAAGATCAAAGAGGGCTTACTGTTCCGGATATGGGAATCACCCGATTGGAATTTGCAGAGAGAGCAGTTGGTACTTCCTCGGAGTAAGGTCCCGGAAGTCTTGGAGGAAGTGCACGCCGGTAATTCAGGAGGACACCTGGGAGCAAACCGAATGATCGACAAACTCCGACAGGGCTACTGCTGGCTGAGGCTCTGATCAGACGCTGAGAGATGGTGCCGTCAATGCCATGTGTGCGCGGCGATTTGCGGCCCTTAGACTAGGAGCTGGGGTCGCATACAGCAGTACAACGATTGAGCGCCATTCAAACGCATTGCAATCGACATATCTGGACCATTCCCAGTGTCCGACCAAGGCAATAAGTACCTGGTGGTGGTCGTGGACTACTTCACGAAGTGGCCGGAGGTATATGCCATCCTGAACCAGGAGGCGAAGACAATTACAGACTGCCTCATAGAATAACTGTTCTGGCGTGCCGTTAGAGCTCCAGAGCGACCAGGGCATCAATTTTGAGTCCATCCTGGTGAAGGAGGCACTGGAAAGACTTGGGGTTAACAAGACCCGCACAACACCTCTAGATCCACAGTCGGACAGCATATCAAGAACTTAGAACACTTGAGGAAGGTCGTGGTCAGCCATCAGCGAGACTGGGACGTCAAGGTGCCACTGTTCTTGCTGGTCTACCGCTCGTCAACACATGACACCACTGGGATGACGCCAGCCAGCTTAATGTTCGGCCGAGAGTTACGCCTCCCTTGTGACCTGGCTTTTGGGAGTCTCCCGGAAGCGAAACAGCCAGCAACCGAGTATGTGGAGAACCTGATGGTCCATCTACACGACATGCATGAGATGGCTCGTTAGAACATCCAGAAGGCGAGCGACCGCTTGATGACCCGATACGTCAGGCAAGCCAACAACCAAGGTTTCCAGCAAGGTGACCTAGTCTGGTTGTACTGCCCTACCTGGACCAAGGGACGCTGCCCAAAACTAACACAGCTGTGGCAAGGACCATGCTGAGTGGTAAAGAGGATTAACGACGTGGTCCACTCATCCAGAAGTTGCCCTGAGGAAAGATGGTGGTAGACTTGGATCATCTGTCCCGCTACGATGGTGCTGTTCGGGACGACCAGCCTTGAGGAGGGAGCAATGTCGCCGATTGCATTGTTGCGACAAGCGCGGCTGATGTGCACAAAGAGACAGATAATGCAGCGCATAGATAAAAAGCTTCCCGAAAGAGATAAAGATAGATAAGTGGAAGGTTCTAGTGCCATCTTGTTTGTTACAAAAAATACGGGTAATTTCTCAAACAGTGAGTGGAGCTATAAAAAGGAAGCCAGGGTTAGTTGTTGAGACAGTCGTAATCGGAACTGATTCGTGTGCCTGCAGCTTTGTTTTGAAAGTGAACTCTTTTGTTTGTTTACATGTGCAGGAGTGACGAAGTTTGTAATTGTGTATGTTACATAATTCTGCTACTGTAAGGGTTGACCAAAGTGTGTTTCTGCAAACTGGACTTTTAATCTTACGAACCCACAAATTCACAATATTCTCTAATATCATGCAGTTAATAGTTCAGTTGCAAGAGAACTGCGATCTGTTATGTAATATAAGAGGTGCGTTAAAGTTATAACACCTATTTTTTTCAGGACTGGGACCAGACAGGAGCTTCTGGTTTTATTTAAAAAATACACATGGACTCTTTGTGAATGTGTGACAGAGATGGCAGCACTGTACAGGGCAATGAACTCTAGTGGCAGCGACGAAAGTTAGGACTGTTTTTGATACTTAAAATGGTGACTTTTCATTGCAAGAACAGCGTGTAATCAATGTTCCATTCATGCCATCATCACGCATCAACATCACCTGACAATTTGCCACATGCACAGCCCTGTGATCATCCATCAGTATTCCTGGCACCCACCTGGACGTCACAGCCACTTTTCACATTTTCAGATCTTTGTGCAGGATTGTGTGCACAGATCCCACGGAAATGCCAATTTTGGAGGCAATGTTCGTAACGCTCAATCGAGGATCCTCCAAAACAATGTTCTCCACTCACTGGATCATGTTGTCAGACCTGCTGGTGAAAGGCTGTGACTGTCTTGGTTTGTTGTTACACGATGTTTTGTCTTCTTTGAACTGTCGCACCCAGGAACACACATTAGACGCTTCAATGGTACCATCATCACATGCCTCACTCAACTGGCGATGAATTTAAATAGGTGTCACACCGTGAAAATGGAGAAAACAAATGATTATACACGGATCTTGCAATGAAAATGTCACCATTTTAAGTATCAAAAACAGTCCTAGCTCTCATCGCTGCCACTGGAGTCCTATGTACTGTGCAGTATTGCCATCTCTGTCACACATTCCCAAAGAGTCCATTTAAAGAGTATTTAAAAAAAACGGAAGTTCCTATCTGGTCCCAGTCCTGAAAAAGAAAAAGGAGGTGTTATAACTTTGAATGCACCTCGTATAGTGCATATGTCATCATACTGGTTTGATATAGCCACAGAATTGTTTGAAGCAAGTGACAGGTTAAAATGGCAACCATGACAGTATACATATACGGCCATGGCCAATTTACTTTGCCTAACTCCTACTCATGGAACACCTGAATAACCTGACCTGCAAAAAGTGTACATTTACTTTGTTGAAAGATACTGCTTATTTCATGCATCTGCTTATAAAGCATGTGTTTGTTTTTAAATTCTTCAATTCTATGAAAGCAAATATTTTATTAAATATTTGTGTATGCATTAAAAGAAGACTGGAAATATTCCATCATTAATTTGTGGAGATCAAAAATATTACTCCAAGTTGATTTTATGCTTTCACTCATTTTATGTTTTATTTATAAAGTACCTCTTTCCAAAACTTGTAACCAGAAAAATATTCTCAGCTACAATAAGCTGCTATCGTTTTCTACATAAAACATTGATAAAGTTTTTCTAATCAGAATAACTCTCTCTCATTTTATTTAAAAATATAAGTAACATTTTGCCTAAGGTCTTTCAGACTCTGGCCTGGAAGACCTGTTTTCTGCATTCTCCTTAGTGCCAGAAATATTTCACTTTAAATCTTGTTTTTTATTTTCTTTCCAGTATCTGAGATGACTAGATTTTCATTTCTTTTAGCTCTTGCTGTTCATATTATAGAATGACTTTTTTTGTAAATTGCCAATGATAACTGAACTAATTAATATTTGTTACAGTTTTTGCAATGCTAGGAATGCTTTCCCCTGCATCAAGAGGAGTGCTGATGACAGCAGCCATATTTTTGTATGTGTTCATGGGGCTCATTGCAGGATATTTTTCTGCACGTCTTTATAAGACTATGAAAGGACGAGAATGGAAGCGCGCAGCATTCTTGGTTAGTCACTCTTCTCTGATTTTTGTTCTTGAGTATAATAGTGTTATACACGGTGACTGTAAAGTCAGTAGATTCATTTGTAATTGAATTTACTCTAATTTAGTTTATACTTATTTATATAATGAATTTGGATTTATTGTATAGCATCAAATTTAAGTGAACAAATCTAAAATTCTGTATGTATTCATATTCATTGAGTACTGTTATGTTCACTGACATATGAAATTGCTGCTCATTGCTTATTTAGGGTGTGGCAGAAAGAATAAGTGGGTTTTAAAGTGAAAAATATTTTAATTCGAAGTTATTTATATTTTATTTACATAATCTTAAAGTATCGTTCTTGGAGATTGCAGAACACTTCTCATTTTTCGAATGTGATGTCTGTTAGATGTCCACCACTACTTTCAATACATTGCTGTACACAGTGTTCAAAGTCTCTAAAATTGCTAATAATCTCTAAATAGATTTATTTGTTTTTATTTTGAACTGTAAAACTGTAATTTGAGTGTTCATTTTTGACGATGCTTTGTAAAAAATGTTGCAAATGGCAGAAGAAATATGAATCTGAAGCTTATCTACCCATATCATGACTATCTCCTCTTGGATTTGATGTCTTAACTCTGTGAAATTTGCTGGTCTGTTCTCAAACACTTTGTGTTTAAGATAACCTCACAAGAAATAGTCTGGTACTGTCAAAACCAGAGAATGTGGTGGCCATGGTATGTCTCCGTACTGGGAAATTAAATGCCCTGGAAACAAGTTTCGTAGTGCTGTCACTAATTATTGCCGTATACACAGTTGTTGCTGGAACCAAAGGCCATCAGTGTCTTGAATTTCAGGCACAAAAAAGGTTTAGACCACATCCCTCCATGATCAGAAGGTGACCGTTTGATGCGCTGTAATAGCCACTAAAATAATCTGGCCGTATTTCTTTGAGAAGAATGGAGAAACATGCAGAGTCCAAACATAAATGGACTGCAACACTTTTACCTATAGTGGGATTACAGGATACACATTTTTCTTAACTTCTTTTATATGATTCAAATTAGGAATAGGCTTTTAGCATAAAGCAAGTTGTGCCTTTATAAACTTGTGCATCTAACTCCAAGACTCATAACAATTGCACTGTTCTAAAATTGGCAACAAATGTAATTTCCAAGGCATTGCGCAAATTTCATGTAAAGCACTCATATTTTCGAGTATATCAGCATCGTCGTTAGAGTAATTTTTCAGATTTTGAGTTTGGCAAATTTTCAGTCACTCTGTAGTAATAAGCAACCTTTTTATTAAAGGTATAAGATATGATATTTATTTGTACATTTTCTATTACAATTTCATTACAATAACTTTAACATTGACCATGCACTATTATACATCCTGTACAAATACATGAAAATTGCTGAACCCAGATTTACTTGCTGACTCAGGTCCCCTGGCCATAAGACTTTGGTTTTCCTGAGCAGCTAGTTCTTCTTGACCTTTGCTTCTTTTCCTAATCCATTTTTCTCTTAACCTATATAAAACTTCTCCTATGTATCTACTTTTCTTTTCACCCATCCCCGTTAACATGCATAATGCCACTACCTTTTTGCTTACACTGTCCCATTTCTTATCCCATATTTTTCTCGTGCAATTTGTTCACTCCTTACATTCTATTAGATAATGAATAGTGCTCTCTTCATCTTCACAAAATTCACATATCCATACCTCATTACTTCTCAACCCTTTTAGATATATTATTCCTACTCTCACCCATGTTATACCTTCTCTTCCAGTTTTGTTACAATGATCTATATATTTTTCTCTACCCCATTCTGTCTTTAATTGCTTATAGAGTTTCAAAGATTTCTTTTCTTCTATACTTTCCCACATCTCCTGTCTATCTACGTCTTGTACTCTGGTTCTCACTTCCTTCCAAAACCTGCTATGATTTGACTCCTCTGCTCTCCATAAATCTCCCATGCCTATCTACGATACCATTCTTACCAATTCCGACCACCAACTATTTGTGTTCTTAATGCTTTTCTGTTGCTTCATGCACAGATTCAATAATTCCCCTTTCTGCCCTTTGATACACTTGTACCAGAATTTAATCACATCCATAAACTGAAGCACTACCACCAGAGAACCTTCTGGATATTTTGACATGTGCATTCTAGAAAATTCACATGGCTATGTAAACAAGGATGCTTTTTGAAGCAAATCTGTCGGTACATGAGTGAATCAGTGAGTGTAACAAAAATTGCTGCTCTTGGAGCGAGTTTGTGAGATTGTGGTCACATGCGATAGGTGTAGTTACTATAAAGGATTTAAGATGTCTTGTGTTTAAACAAGGAAAGGTGAAAGAAGAGGCTATATTAAGGATAGTTTATTATACTGCAGTGTCACAAAACAAAGTGAAGCAGCAGCGAACATTGAAACCATTGTTAGTGAAGTGACAGCAAACTAAGCAAATTTTGAGTGAAAGTGTGTGTGTATGATCCTCAGAATTTGATAATAAAAATCATTGTTCTTTTTGCTTCCCAGCATTTAGACACTAGATCTTGATTTTTGAGAATTTAATATACAGTTAGGTGATCAATATTCATTAAGTCATATTTACCACAAAAAAGTGCTGTGGGGAAGTCATTAATCTAGTCTTGAACAAATGTCCAGTAAGATAATTGTGGCCTGTAATTAATCTTAACATTGCAACAGTAGTTTTCTTAGGTAGTTCTAGAGTTGTTTTAAGTTTATTTTGGAGATGCTTCCCATTAAAATATTTCAAAGGAAGTAAGATATTTGTCATAATTGGTTGTGAAAATATTATTAATTAATCTTTTAACTGTTTCATTGGGGATATTTGTTTGAGCAAACTTAGAACCCTTCTCGGCCAAAATATCTGCTTGCTCAGTCTCATTAATTCCACGTTGGGAAATGCTTTTATTTAAATTTTGGAGGTGTTTAATCACATTATGAATTTTTTTTTTCTTCCAGTTTTAGGGCAGTCATTTGTAATAATAACCTGTACAGTTGCTTTGGACAAGACCTCAAATGCAAGATGACTTACTTTCTTCTGAACTTAATTTTGGAATTTAGCACATCATCAATATAAGAAAATCTTATTTATCAGAATGAGAAACAACAATGGCAGTGGCAGCAGCTATGACAGTGATGGATCATATTTTCTATTTACCATAGTTTAATATAATACATTATTAAAGGTTTTAATCATTTCGAATTTGTGCAGAAATTCTGAGTGGTGGGGAGAGAAAGAGGAGAACTGAAAATGCACAGCTGAACCTCCCTTTTTCTTTTGACTGTTGGCTATTAATATATTAGGCACAACATCATATGAGAGGAAATATATTTTCATTTTAGTTTTAAAAAGGTTCTTTTCTCCAATGAGAATCTGTATTATACTTATGTTCATTAACATTAACTTTATGGTCATAATAAAACATGCAAAATCTCTTCCATGCATTAAGATCTTGGAGCTATCTTAATATTTCCCCCCATGCTTTGCCATTTCTGACACTATCTAGTATCCACAAAATTTGAAACTTACTTTTTTCTCCATGCTATTTGGAAAACATATCTAGCAAATATGAAGTGCCCCTAGTTTTCAATAGCTATATTTTGAAAAAAGAAACATTGTCTTTTATTGGGATAAATATGGTATAGTATTAATTTTTAGATGAGTCGTATTTATTACACATCTGCTTCACTTTCGTACCTATTTTGAGGACATGTTTTGCAAATCATCGTTTGCATCTACGGCTCTTATGCGACTAAAGCTTGATCCAGCGGTGTGGGTAATTCTGGGGTTGTGGCTGCCATCTGTTGATTTAGTGATGAACTTAAATGTGGGATTCTCTTCTGGCGGGATTTCAAAGTTCATTAGTTGGTTTTTATGTTTTTCTATGTATATCCTCTCCCATATGACGAGTTCACTATGTTTTTGTACGTATTTTAGTAATTCTGTGCTATCTTCAATTTCATGATTTTCAGACCAGAATTGAGCTGCTATAGCCCAGTAGGACTTGTATGTGGCGCTCCTTGGTGCGATGTCCTCGCAGGTAGGTCTTGTCCCTGCCTCCACTTCCTTCAAGAGTGGCTCCAAGTCGCCGTCCGCCAGCTGCTCCCTCCTCAGGCCTGTGCTATCCCAGCCATCCGCAGGCACTGCCGTGACCACTCTGACAGCGCAGAACGCTCCTTCTCTTCCACTCTTGTGCAATGGCTGCACTTCTCTGGGCAGGGTCTTTGGGACATGGCATCTGCGTTCCCGTGGCTCCTCCCTTAGAATGTTCAGAGGTGAAGTCGTACTCCTGTAGCCTCTGGACCCAACGGGCTGTCTGGCCTTCCAGGTTCCTAAAGCGCAAAAGCCACGTGAGGGCGGAGTGGTCAGTCCTCAGTTGGAATGGCTGACAGGTACTTGTGGAAGTGCTCATAGTCGTTACCACCGTCAGTAACTCGCCGGGTGACGTGTGGTTCTTCTCTGCCTTAGATAGCGTCTTGCTGTAATAAGCTATCACCCGCTCCTGGCCATACTGGACTTGCGACGCCTCCAATGCAATGGTCGCTGGCATCGGTGTCCACAATGAAGGTGCCCCATGGTTGTGGGAATCCCAGAATAGGAGCACTGCACACACAAATACAATCTTCCAAGGTCGTTGACCACAACAAAGAGTTCACTTCCAAAACACCACTGGCAAACGTTATTGTCGGCCTTTTCCTCTAAATCGTTAAGGTACACGTCCACTTGACCCATTCGCTTGCCCAGCTCCGCGACATTGTCCCTTACGCCGGTCAACTGCTCTTCAAACTTTGCAGCAAGGGCCTTGTTTGCCGCTTGCATTTCCGTGGTCAATTCGGTCATCTTCGCGGTCAGGCTCTTGTTTGCAGCTTCCGTCTTCGCAGCGAAGGTGTCATTCGCCGTCTTTATTTCTTTCAATTCCGCTGCCAGGTTGTTGTTTGCCGTTTCCGTCTTCCTTGTTAACTCGGTCTTCCATTTTCTTGGTGATATTATCGTTAGCCATCTTCATTTCTTCCATTTTCTCGGTGAAGTCATTTGCCGTCTTCATTTCTGTTAGTTCCGCGGCCAGGCTATTATTTGCCACTTTCATTTCTGAGGTCAGTTCGGCCTTCATTTCCATTATCTTCTCCAAAATCTTTTCCAGTGCCGCCTCCATGGTGCTAACGTCTCACTCTTGACACCAGTTCTGACTCTGTGGGTGTTGCAGATTGTGATATGTGATGTAATTCTGCTGCTATGCAGTGTGTTTCTATGCAAATAAAGAACATTTAGAATTTCGGCAAATTGGACTTTTAATTCTACGAACCCACAAAGTCTCCAATTGTGACTTTGAGGGTTCATAGAATTAAAAGTCTGAGTTGCCGAAATACAAATCGTTCTTTATTTCCATAGAAATACACTGTTCAATTCTCACGTAACAGCATTACATCACATATACAACACAATCTTCCAAGGTCGATGACAATAACAAACAGCGTTCAGCTCTCGTTACATCAACAACACTTTACAGCTGTTTTCTGCTTACTCACAACTCTTGTTTTACAACTGACTTTGAGCCACTGACAATGTGAAGTCACAGTATACATCTGCATGAAATAAAGGAACCAGAATATTGGCTACATTGCCTCTTGCTTTGTTTGAGGATCACCTTTTGTTGAGTAGGGGTTATAATCCAGCAGCAAAGGAGAGAGGTTCCCTTTGAAATGTGTCATGTTTAGGCAAAATGTGTAACATGCCTTCCAAAATTTTTAATTCAAATACACAAGAAATTTTTTGTAAATTCACAGTTTTCACTCAGTTCAAAACTTTGTAACTAATGAGTATAAATACTTTGCCTTCACATATGTACATAATCTACTAATATTTCTGTATACTTTTATATTTTATTTCTTGTTAATTCCATATATGGTATCTGCTGCTGTTGCCACTGTAAGTATTTTGTGTTTCATTTTAATGTGTCCAACATTGATTGTTTGAACCAAACAAATAAATGCATTAATAAATTACTTACTCATAATTATCATAACAGGTTGTTAGATTAGGTAAAATAGCATATTTTTCTGCTTGTAGTTACAGGTGTGAAACTAAATATAAATGTTGAACATGACATCACTATCACAAATACAAAGTTTTATTTCACATAAAATTACATAATCTTGGTATTAAATGTTTTCATAATTTGGTGTTAGCTCATATTGTATTTTTTAATAATAAACTATATTTTCCATTGCTGATTTGTTTCTCCTTTTATTGCATTGGGCAAACCACATAAGAATTTAGTTTTCACAAGAGAAACTGAGAAAGCTTATGCCATATTCTGCAAACTTAGATTGTGTATGTTCAACTCTGTTATCTGATTTGACTGTATTTATACATGAGAAAGAGTTTCACTGTTAGTGTTGCACATACATATAATGTAAGCTCAATGGGATTCCCCTTTTTATTCCTTTTTTTCACCTCTCTTTAAAGTTGTTTTATTTTATTTTATTTTATTTTATTGCCCATCTAGATTCCACTTAAACTCCACTGACATATTTCAAGATTTGGTTTCATTTTTAAATTATTTGTCCTTGTTTTTTAATAACTGGTAGCTGGAAATAATGACATTACTGCAATTATTTGAGAAGTTCCTGACAAAGTTTAACTTGTTGGATTATTTATGTATTATTAATGTACTCCTCAAAGTACTGAAAGTATAATTTAGTAAGTTTGTGGTTAGGGTAGTATTAGGAAGAATTCTCAGGTACATTAAAAAATGAAAATATTTTGTATGATCAGACTTGTGGATCAGTGTGCCCAAGTATGCAGCATTTATCAGCAACGAATGTATCGTTCCACTATGAAACAGGTTCTTTTAGGTAAAACAGCTCACTTTCTGGATAGTCTAAGTACTGCAAATTTTATTCAGATTTATGCAGATCTTTATTTTGGCAGAGATTCCTCTACTTAAAGTGAACAATCCAGGATGGGCATCAAATAGGGGAGTGTGAGTTTTAATGATGGCTTCCCATGAAATATGTAAGATTGACTTCATGTGGCTTGGAATGATTATTTTTGCAGTACCAGCCAATGTTCCATGACATTTGGCAGGTATTTGTAACAGATAGTTTAAATAGATGTAGCTCTAAAGAATTTTGAATAATAATAATAAAAATAATAAATCTTTATTTGCTATAGACTTATACAAGTTTCAAGCATCGTCAAGAATCATAAAATATTTACATTTCATCTATTCTATATAGGCACTTCTGTATTAGGTACATTTTTAGTCTTTTTTGAAATTCATTGCCTCTTACAGCTTTAATATCACTTGGTAACCTGCTATAGAGTATTCTACCCATAATAAGGGGATCCTTTTCTGTAGCTCGTTTACTAATATTATCTCTATAGTAATTATTTAGCAATCTGGTATTATACATATGGCTATCTTTAATATGTACTTACTACAAACATAATTACTTTATATACATATAACGATATAACATAGAATAAAAAGAAGTATTTCAGAAAGTGGAGTGCCATTGTTACTAAAATTAGACAAGTGAGTCAACCTTGTATATACTTTTCTCCACTTACAAGTTTTTTATGAAGACTAGTTTCTGGGGACTTCTCCCTTATCGTCAGTTCTGTGGTTGACTCACAGAACTGACGATAGGGGAGAAGTCCCCAGAAACTAGTCTTCATAAAAAACTTGTAAGTGGAGAAAAGTATATACAAGGTTGACTCACTTGCCTAATTTTAGTAACAATATAACAGTTAATATATTGGCTTCTACAAAGGTTTGTCTACAGGATTCTCTGTTGTTTAAATTATAAATACATCTTATACATTTTTTTTTGTATTATTAACAACCTGTTCATGTTTACCATATATGTGCTACCCCAGATTTCAATCCCATATTGTAGATGCGTGTTTATTAATCCATAATATACTAACTTTAAATGCTCTAAATCTAGGAACTCTTTTAGGTGTCTTAAAATATATAAATAAGTACTAATTTTATTACAAACATGATCAACGTGATGTTTGAAGAACATTTTCATCTATAATTACTCCTAAAAATTTTACTTTCTCTATTTGCTCAAGTGTTCCATCATGTATTTTTACATTTAGTGTTTGATTATACCTGTTATTTTGATGCTGGAACCTGATCATATTAGTTTTTTGTATATTCACCTTTAAGTTACTATTTTTTAAGTAATCGTATATATCCTGTGCTTTTTTGGTTATTAAATTCTCCAGTGTATATTTTTATTTGTAAAAACAACTGATGTATCATCTGCATATGATATTATTTTATACTCTGAGGATTTAGAAGATCATTTACATATAATAAAAACAGGAGTGGTCCAAGTACATATCCTTGAGGCACACCGATCCTTATTAATTCATAGTTAGACCTTGTAACTTTTGTCATGCGTTGCTCTTGATGATATATTTCTGTGCATTGTTTACGAATTGGCAGATAGGATTCAATAACTTTTAAGAATTTTCCCCTAATGCCATATTTTTTTGAACAAATTTGCAAGTCATGTCCTTAATTACCAGTGAGTTAAATACTGTTATTATGTGTTGAGTTATGGAAAATGAAAGAATAAATATATAAGCATAACCAGAAAATCTTGTTCACAGCAGCTTATGATTTTCATTAATTGCACTCAACAATGTCATTAATGACTCCTCTGTAAAATGTTATAGTGCTAATGAAACAGTTGGTTAAACATATTTGAGATTTTTCAAATATGTCTTGCAGTTTTGTAGTTTTACACGCACTTACCTAAAGGTTGTGAAAACAGCAAGCAGTATTTTAAATATGGTAAAGTTGAAAAGATTTTAAATGTCCACATTTTTTAAAAGGGCTACTATTTAGAAATTTCATATTAATGTTTTTTTACAGACTGCAACATTGTATCCTGCCATTGTGTTTGGGTCATGTTTCTTCTTAAATTTCTTTATCTGGGGGAAACATTCCAGTGGAGCTGTGCCATTTGGAACAATGGTATCATTACTGTGCCTGTGGTTTGGAATATCGTTGCCACTAGTTTATTTGGGTTATTACTTCGGCTTTCGTAAACAGCCATTCCAGCATCCTGTGAGAACGAATCAAATTCCTAGACAAGTTCCAGATCAACTGTGGTACATGAATCCTTTTCTAAGGTATTTATGTTTTCATGATATACTTTTTTTAATTTTATTTAATTCTTTATGAAGGATACATTAGAAGCTTGAAACAAAGTGTACAGGTTTACATTGTCCATATTTGGTTTGGTTTTTACATTTTGGTTCTTGTATGCTATACAATATCAACCAAAAGTATCCTGACACCTATTTGAAATTGCACTTAATCTATACTCATGTCACGTTTCCTATTACTGGATATTAATATGCGGTGGGCCCACTCTTTGCCTTTATGGTAGCTTTAATTCTGCTAGGAACACTTTCAATTAGCTGTCTTTATGCCTGTGGAGGAATGGCAGCCCATTCTTCCTGAAGAGTTGAAGCCAGAGAGGTAATAATGTTGGATGCTGGAGTCTGAAGGAAAGTCAGTGTTCTCATTCATCAGCATAGTGCCACAAAATATAAATGCAATTTTAGGACAAGGGGCATTGTCTTGCTGGTACAATCATCTGCTAACTGGTCCTCTTATCATTTTCAGTACCTAATAATGTAAAATGTGTTCATTTTCTTCTGCATTTACATTTTTCTTAGGCACAAAAAGGGGCCCACATCCTAATCATGGAGAACACCTATATATAACACCACATCCAAACTTCACTCCTGATGTTAAGCTCGGTGTTAAGCAGGTATTATTCTCTAGGCTCTCATGAAACCCAAACCCTTCCATTATAGAGTAATTCATTGCTCCAAAACACTTATTTCGAGTCCTCTGCCATCAAATAGTGATGTTCTTTACACCACCTCAAATTTCACTTAGCATTAACTAATGAAATATTTGCTTATGAGCATCAGCTCGACCATGGCACCTTATTCTTTTTAACTTCTGAAGCAGTCATTGTGCTGGAAAGCTACTGCTAGTAACATTAGAGAACTCGCATGTAATCTTTGCATTGATTTCTTGCAGTTGTTTACAACCACCCTCTTCAATTCTCAAAAATCCCTGCCCATCATTAAATGAGTGTACCTGTCTTGGTTTAGTTGTGCCTTTCTTTCACTTTTTCACTTCACAATCACTTCAACAATAGTCAACTTGAGCAGCTTTAGAAGGGTTAAAATGTCCCTGATAGACTTGTTGCTCAGATGACAACTGTGACTTGTCTGCATTAGAAGTCACCAAGCTCTCTTGACCAACCCATTCTGTTATTACTGCTTTTCTACTGACAACACAAAATGCTCTGCCCTCTATTGTAGTGGCAGGTGCACCTCTTGTGACATCTAGGATTCAATTTATATTAAATAAGGGTGTCCAGATACTTTTGATCAGTTCATTTTGTAATACGTGATTGGAGGAATTTAGTAACAGTGATATTTCAATAATATAAAAATATAAAAATGTAAGTGACAAGGTATTAATTGGTGTATTTTGTACTTAAAAAAACTATTTGTAGTCAGGTTTCCCCCCCCCCCCCCCAAATAATTTGGATGTCACTATTATTAAATTCCTCCAAACAGTATAAGTTTTACTAGACTGATGTTCTTAATGTTGTCTAATAATGTTTTGTATAATTATGTATCATTTGTTCTCTTATCATTTGATATTTAGTGTTATCTGAGTGCACTTGGATATATCTTGTCTCCATTACTTAAGTTAGATAAGATATATATGCTTGTTATAATGCTTGAATCATCTGTTCTGCTTGTGGTAACAGATTTACATCAGATTTTGCACGTTTGTTTTCTGATCTGGAGGAACTTTTTAATTCAGAACCACCTTCAGCATCTAGAACAGCATGAGGATCGAAAATGAGTGAAGATTTACAACTTACGTTTCTTCACATAAACACTTTTTACTGGGCCCAATGGCACTCACTGAAGGCCAAAGAGGGCGTGCTGTTCCGGGTATGGGAATCACCAAATGGGAAGATGCAGAGAGAGCAGTTGGTACTTCCCCAAAGTAAGGTTCCGGAAGTCTTGGAGGAAGTGAACGCCGGTAGTTCAGGAGGACACCTGGGAGCAAACTGAACAATCGATAGTTAAATGCAGAGGATCTACCCAAAAGTCCGAAGACCCTGGCCTCCTTCAGCCCGGGAGCGATGGATAACTCCTGGGTTCTTTCCATAGGGCAATACCTGATTTCTTAAAAAGCCCCACTCCCCCCCATTGAATGTCAAGATGGGATGGAAGTGGATACGCCACTTATGCGCGTCAACCCCGCAGGGAAGACTACCGAAAACCTCGGTGGGGCCGCCTGGTGGTCTAGCACACCTTCTACTAGCTCTGCAGGCTACTATCCGGGACTTATGAGGCAACCCTCTACCCCCTCCAGGCGGCCGTAGCCTTGCTGGAGGTACCCAATTCCCCGTGGGTGTCGGGAACACACTGCCCCCTCGAGTCCAACCCAATCTGAGCAACTCCCCGGCGGGAGGGGCTCGGCAGTTCGGCCCAAGGTTCCTCTAGTAACGTCAGAGGTACCACGAGTGCTAAGGGTCCGCAGCGCTCGCACTAAAGCAGCTGAAGGGGACGGATCTCCTCCCCTACAGAACCGAACGATCGACACTCCGACAGCGCTACTACTGGCTGAGGCTCCGAGCAGACGCTGAGAGGTGGTGCCGTCTATGTCACGTGCGCACAGCGAGTCGTGGCCCCCAGGCTAGGAGCTGGCGTCGCATCCAGCAGTACAATGTTAGAGCGCCTTTTGACATAGCTGGACCATTCCCCAGTTTCCAGCCTAGGCAACAAGTATCTGATGGTGGCCGTGGACTACTTCACCAAGTGGCCAGAGGTGTATGCCATCCCAAATCAGGAGGCGAAGACGATGACGAATTGCCTCATGGAGCAACTGTTCTGCCCTTTTAGGGTCCCGTTAGAGCTCCTCTGCAATCAGGGCAGCAATGTTGAGTCCCAACTGATGAAGGAGGCACTGGAAAGACTTGGGGTGAACAAGACCCGCACAACACCTCTACATCCACATTCGGACAGCATGGTCGAGAGGTACATCAAGACCCTAGAAAAACACCTGAAGAAGGTCGTGGCCAGCGATCAGCAAGACTGGGACGTCAAGGTGCCACTGTTCTTGCTGGCCTACCGTTCTTCAACACCCGACACTGCTGGGTTGATGCCAGCAAGCTTAATGTTCGGCTGATAGCTTGTGACCTGGCCTTTGGGAGCCCCCCGGAAGCGAAGCAGCCAACAACCTAGTACATGGGAAACGCCATAGGCCATCTCTACGACATGCATGAAATGGCTCATCAGAACATCCAGATGGCGAGCAACCACATGAAGATCCAGTATGACAGGCAAGCCAACAGCCAAGGATTCCACCAAGGTGACCTAGTCTGGTTGTACTGCCCTACCCGTATCAAGAGACGCTGCCCAAAACTTCAACAACCGTAGCATGGACCGTACTAGGTGGTAAAGAGAATTAACGAGTGATCTACTGTATCCAGAAGCTACCCCTAGGAAAGATGTTGGTGGTACACCTGGATTGTCTGGCCCGCTATGATGGTGCTGTTTGGGACGACCAGCCTTGAGGAGGGGGTAGTGTCACCAGTGGCATTGTTGTGCTCCTGCCACAGGCCGGAGCCAAGCGCGTGGGCAGGAGAGAAACATAGATGTTCCAGAGTGCTCGATCTATTGTTGCCGAGAAATTTCTCGGAAGGTGTACGGCTTCCTAGAAGTTATGACTGGGAGGTATAAATACTGGCAAAGTGTTAGAGCAGCAGTTATGTGGTGGTTATTGTGACATTGAACGTTTGAAGTGTACCACAGTGATTTCTTTCATTTGTTTACATGGTTTGCAGCACCGAGTCGATTTTGAAGAAAACGGATTGTCAATTTCATGTCCTTTTACTGCAATAAAGAGTGTTCTAAATATGTTCAAACCAAATTTTGATTCTACATTACCCTCGCAGTCACAATATTTTGCATAATGTTTTCTTATGAAGTGGTGGAATGTTTCCTCCCATTTTTAGAAGAAAATACCATCATCTGTGAATATAACTTTATTCCGGTAGCAGTTATTGTCTTCTGTAAATGTGAAGTGAAATAACCTATGATCATCTGGAAAATACTTCTTCTTAGCATCTGATCAAACAGAGAAGTCAACCAATGACAGGACAATGCAGTTAAAATAAGGAAAATTAAAATTATAATTGTAGACCCACCTTGGATGGGAGTGCTGTTTGCAGTGCAGTGTTCTATAAAGAAGGGGACAAATGTTTTCAGCTTGAACAGATCTTGGCGAACAATCCCTTTCCTGGATAACCACAATCAAACAGCCATAGACTTAGGAAGTTCAAGTTGTCTTGCAGTCTGAGATACAGAATAGTCCACCAAGGCGGCCCGGGTTCGATCCCAGGTGACCGCAAAGTGAGATTTGTGGTGGACAACACGGCGCTGGGGCGGGTTTTCTCCAGGATATCCAGTTTCCCCTGCCATCTCATTCCACCAGTGCTCCATCTTCATCTCATGTATCATCAGTGTCATCGCCTGCGATGCCGTATGTAGTAAAAGCGGGCGTTAAACACTACACATTTCATTTCATACAGAATAGCCAGCAACGTTCATAATGCAAGAAGTGACTTCATTACCAGTATTAGTCATAGCAGAAGTTAGTGATTGCTGACAAGTCACCGAGAGCTCAAGGCTAAAATATGTATGCACATGATTCATTCCAGCACCAATGATAACTGAAAAAGGAGGGCGACAATAGAGACAGAAAGTTTACACATCCAGTGTTAAATTAAGTAAATGTTTGGCTTAATGTTTCAGAACTAGTCCCTCCAAGATATAAAAGTGTTACAGCGTATCAAAAAACCAATTGCAAATAGTTTTTTCAATTAAGTTTGACGTCACTGTTACTAAATTCCTCCAATCACACGTAACTTATCCACTTTTTCGTTTCTGAGCAGGAATGCCTTAAAATTAAAAGATACCTTGTCCATAGAAAACATACAACTTTGCCATATCATATTTATGCTAAATTTAAATGAATGAAAGAAAGAAAAATTGTTTCTAGAATTTGAATCCAAATGTTTCAATTACTGGACACCTGTGTCTTATCATTTAGACAGACCAACTAATAGGCATCTATAATTTTGTTAGGACCTGATAATTTTAGTTAGGACCTTCCTAACATCATCAGCTGTTATTGACTAATGGATGTTGGTTTTGTGAACTGTGTCGGTATCTTGATGAACTAGATATTTGGGTTCTCTTCAAAGGTAGTGTCGAAGAGAACCCAAACTTCAAGTTCATCAAGATACTGACAGAAACGCGCCTATTACCTCCAAGAAGTTCACCAAACCAACATCCATTAGTCAACAACAGCTAATGATGTTAGGAAGGTCCTAACGAAACACGTTCTAGGTAAATACTAGCAATAAATGGAACATTGAGTACTAGTTTAACTCAAAATTATATTAATTTTGTGCTTCCTTGTATCATAGTCCTTGTACATTGGAATAATAGGCTTCATCCTATCTTTTTTCATTTTATAAGTACAATCAGCAATAGATGATTCCATACACAAGCTGTGTAAAAGTTAGAATCAGAGCTAAAAAAATTCAATGCGAAGATTTGAACCACAGATCTTTCACTCTTTGTATGGCTGCTCTATCAGTGAGCTATCATGGCAATATGCTGACATGTCATAAATTCTCCAGCTGATTCACATCTTGGAAGACCAACAAGGAAATCTCAATTCAAGATCACTTGTTCCAATGGCAACTTACAGTTCATAAGTACTTAATTCCCAGAATTTTTACATCCTTTTTATATATATAGATATGCAGGGTGTTTTGAAACGACACCAAACAAACATAGAGAAGTAGTTGCTCAGCTTCTTTGTGACACATATAGAAGGCTTTTACCACCAATATAGCTGCATAAAAAAATGCTCCAGAATGATTGTGGATTAGGCAGTTACAGGAACAACGCCACATGCTTCATGCTATCAAAGTTTGCGGGTAGGTAACACCATGCCGCCTGCTGTAACAGTTTAACATACCGGCATACTCCTCTGTAGCTTGCCTTATGAAATGGCAATAAAGAAACTATTATTTAGTTTATTAAATTTTAGATGAGTCGTATTTTTTACACATCTGCTTCACTTTTGTACCTATTTTGAGGACATGTTTCGCAAATCATCGTTTGCATCTACGGCTCTTATGCGACTGCGATGATTTGCGAAACATGTCCTCAAAATAGGTACGAAAGTGAAGCAGATGTGTAAAAAATACGGCTAATCTAAATTTTAATAATTTTTCGCTTCACTGTGGTGTTCCAATACAGTTAAATCTTGATATATTCTTTAGTTATTTGTTTGTAGATGTTTAACATGTTCCAACATTTGTTATAACAGTCAATGTTAGCAAATAAGCTGGTGGATATATGCAACGTAGACCCTTTAGAGGGGAATTAGTGTTAGTGAGATTGAAGATGGAAACATTAAATGATAAAAAGAACTGAGAACAATATAATTATAATAATAATAATAATAATAATAATAATAATAATAATAATAATAATAATAATAATAATAATAATAATAATAATAATAATAATAATAAATTCTTTATGGCCTGTGTACTTGTACTTACAAGTTATAAGCATGGTCAGGTCACTATTTACAATTACATTATAGTGCAAGCATTACAATACAGTTTAATTACAATTACATTATAGTGCAATTATTACAATACAGTTATTGTTTACAAATTGTTGCACACACACACACACACGCACGCACGCACGCACACACCCCTTTGTTCAGAATTCTTCCAGTCTATACAGAGGTTTATTTACGAAGTATTTCTTTAGCTTAGCCTTAAAGGAGTTAATCCGTAAAGTTTTAAATTCTGTTGGCAGTTTATATAATAAAGTTGGTCTTATATTTAATGGGTCTTTGTTAGAAAACTTTTTGTGTGTACAGATCTATATACATTACTCTCACTTGTTCTAGTATTGTGCTTGTGCACCTCACAATGTCTTGAGATATCTTTGGATCCATGTATTAGAAGTAGAACACGATATACATACAGTGATACAACTGTGAAAATTTCATTTTTTATAAATAACTCTCTGCATGGATGGTCAGATCTTACATTTGAAATTATTCTTATACACTTTTTTGCAATGTTAACACTATTCATATGCACTCTTGCAGCACCACCCCAGAGTTCTATACCATACAGCAAATGAGGATATATTACACCATAATAAATTGTGTGTAATATACTTAGGTTTTTGAATCCAGAAAAATATCTTAATAGATATCCTCCTTTACTGATGTTATTACAGACTTTATCAATATGTCTGTCCCATGTTAGGTGTTAGAATATTATGCCTAGAAAAGAGGTCTGATCACTTTCAACAATATGGTCATTTCCTACTTTGGTTATTAACTGTTCACCTTGTCTATGAGAAAGCGTAAAATTTAATATTTTAGTCTTATTTATATTATATCCTAACTTGTTGGAATTGAAATAGTTCAGCAGCTGAGCTGTGTACACTTTTATTTTTATAGCAAGATCATCTATTGATGTATGCCAACATAACAGCATTGCGTCATCAGCATAAGACAATTTTGTGTTTAAGATACTAGGAATATCGTTAATATATAATATAAAAAGCAAAGGCCCAAGTACTGAACCCTGCAGGACTCCATATTGCACCATTCCCTCCTTTGACTTACACATGCGTTTACCATTATCATTAACTTGAATTTCTGTACACTACACTCGATCTGTTAAATAGGATGAAATTAATTGCTCTGCCAATACCCTTATTCCATAGTTGTTCAGCTTCTGCAGTAATATTTTGTGATCAACGCAGTCGAAAGCTTTCGTAAGCTGCAGGAAAATACCAGCTACTTTATTCCTATCTTCTAGTCTGGTTATAATATCTCCAAGAAATTCAGTTGTAGCAGTTACAGTTGAGCAGTTCTTTCGAAAACCATGCTGTATAGGTCTAACAACATTATTGTCAGCTAGAAACTTATTTAGCCTAACTAGCAACACTTTTTCAAACAGCTTGGCTAATGTGGATGTTAACGTGATTGGACGATAATTTGTTTCTTGGGTTTTATCTCCTTTTTTGAATATAGGGCGCACTATGCTTGTTTTCAAACAGTTTGGAATCTCCTCATTTGCTATAGAGTAATTTATCAAATGTACCAATGGCCTTGCTATTTCTTGTTTACATTGTTTTAGACATTTAGGTGTTATACCATCCCAACCACTAGATTGTTTGTTATCGAATGTATTAATAATTTCTATTATTTCCTTTTCATAAGTTGGTTTTAAATATATACTATCTCTTACATTTTGTGCTTTATTGTTAATTGGCAAAACATTGTTTGGTTTGGGAGTTCTTGTTGCTGTAACACTTAAAAACTGTTCATTAAAAATACTGCATATAACATCTGGATTTTTCTCAATTTTTCCATTATTATTTATTACAATATTTTCATGCTTTTTTGTTTTAATTTTACCTTATTTATGATATTCCAGGCACCCTTAGTAATAATATTGCAAGTATCTAATTGGTGTTTATATTGCAATGTTTGGATTTCAACTAAATATTTACGAAAATCCTCTTTCACTTTTTTGTATTTATTTTTATAATGTTCCCATCCTGTTGATTTGTACCATTCATATGCATCCTTAATTCTATTTCTCAAATGCACTCCCTCAGCATTTAGCGTTACCTTTTTACTTTTACAAGCATTCTCCCTTTTTTAATAATTAGACTCGCTTCTTTGAAATGTATGTTAAAAGTATCAAAAATTTTTCCACTTTATGTTAACTCCTTCCAGTGAGTACATCATCTGCCATGTTTCATGTTCTAATACATATTTGAGTTTAGTAACATTTTGATTGTATTGCGGTAGCTAACAAACCTATTTTTGCAATTGTATTGGCAGTGATACTAACTATTTGAATAATTTGTGCATAATGATCTGATAGTTGATAGTTACCAACTTCTGATGAGTACCCAGTTTTAATGTTGGTAAATATATGATCAATAATAGTAGAAGACTGAGATGTAACCCTAGTTGGAGTGCTTATCACATCTTTTAGATCAGATGTTTTAAGCAGTCCATTAATTGTACATAATCCCTATTTTCATTGGCTGAGTTAATATTTGTCACCTAATACAATCAAATTTATATTGGATTGCAGTACACTATTTAGTACACCATCAAAGGATTCAATAAAATGTGTCACTGAAGTGCCTGGAGATCTGTATGCTCCTAGAATTACATAGGTACATTCATCACAACATATTTTTATAGCAGCCAATTCCATAACCATTTCAATGCTTATATTACAAATCTTAGGCATTTTCTTGTATATGACCCCATTTTTGGTATATATAGCCACACCCCCACCCTTGTGATTTGTTCTGCAGAATCTGCTTGCTAGATTATAGTTTTGAATTTTGTACATATGTACATTATTTTCCACTAGACTTTGTTCAGTTAGAATAGCTACATGTGGATTGACTTCATTCAATACTAACTCTACACTATGTTATTAATTTTTAGATGAGTCGTATTTATTACACATCTGCTACACTTAAAATCCAAAAAAGCAAACCACTACAACGAAAGTGAAGCAGATGTGTAATAAATACGACTCATCTAAAAATTAATAATTATTTCGCTTCACTGTGGTGTTCCAATACAGTTAAATCTCGATCTACACTATGTACTTTATTACTGACATGTTGTACATTTTGATGCAATAATTTAATTCCCTCATTTGCATATAGTGGTACACTAGGGTGTGGTATCACAAAGGGGCAATTTATACTAGGAGATATTCTATTTGTTATTGTTTCACCTGATTTTAATCTACCGCTGTAATTTGAATCTAGGTTTTTTTTTTTTTATTTAATATGTTGTATCACCCTATTTATTAGTCTACCAAATTTCTCAGTTCCCCTTCTGTTTAAATGCAGGCCATCCCACCCAATATCATACTCCCCGATCCATACATTACCATCTACAAATATACAGTTATTTTTTTGGCATACCCAGTTTAGTGTAGAGTTCACAGCGTCCACATATCGTAGGTCCTGGTCTCTTTTGCGTAACACTCCACTAATACACACTTTTGCCTTGGGATATAAATCCTTTGTCACTGTCACGATGTGGTTCATTTTGTCCGTGATTTCTTCTGGGGAACTGGAGAATTTAGAGTATTTGTACCTGAATGCAATATTACAACATCCAGGTCATCTCTGTTTTCTTGCAGCTTCCTCTCAAGATGCTGTATTCTGGATCCGGGACAGCAGTACACTATGGTATCAGCTTCTATGTATTTCCCAACATTTCGAACCATGGAGTCCCCCATTATTATCGCTGTTTTTCTTTCATACAAAACAGTAGGAGTGACATCCTTACCTTCGTAAGAGTCTTCAGATGCTTCTGAAACACTCTTTTTTCACTTTCATTATGTTAGAGCTTAGGTTCTTGCATACTCTGTTGCAGCAGTAAATATTTATTTCTTTGCTGTATTTTACTCATCACTTGCGTCTGTCTGACTGGGGTTCTTTTATTTTTAATATGCCTCTTTTTATTTTCCTGTACAGCGGTCCAGTGGTTTGATCTGTTTTCATTGCTACGATCTGTAGGCATGTTTTCATTGCTACGATCCGTAGGCACATTTTCATATTTCTGGTCTGCATTTCCCCATGGGTTTACCAATATAGTTATCTCGTTTTTTAAGCTGCTATTTTCTTCTCTTAACCTGTACCTCTCTTCATTAGCTATATCCAGGTCCTTTTTTAGAATTCCAACTATCATTTGTAGGGACACAGCACTTTCACACGTAACACATGTTCGGCTTCCACCTAGTTTTAAATACGGTTTTTCCGTATTGTTCAGTATTTCATTACCTTCACTTGTCCCACTACATTTGAGTATGGTTTCACCACTTATGTCCATATTCCAATTATCATTTGTAGGGACACGGCACTTTCACACGTAACACATGTTCGGCTTCCACCTAGTTTTAAATACGGTTTTTCCGTATTCAGTATTTCATTACCTTCACTTGTACCACTACATTTGAGTATGGTTTCACCACTTATGTCCATATTAGCTCCCTCACAAACGTTAAAAGAATTGTAGATAAAGTTAACCAAAACTAAATGCCGTATGCAATGAGACAAGCATTTTATTTCACTGTGTTTAATAATACTAAATAAAGCATTTGTAACTGAAAAGGAAGCTGTTGATTTTACAGTAACTGGTTGAAAGCATTGTACAATTAAGATCATAGCAAAATGAGCAACCTTGGGACTATCCGAGTCATTATGGACTTTTTCACAAGTAACTGCTCTTTGCCCCATTACCTGAATGCGAGGCTAGGGTCACTGATAAAGAGCAATGTTTTTGTTTTCGTGCCGGTGCGTCCCACTAACACTTTTGAGGTTTGCACACCAGTGGTTTGTGCTCTGCCTAATCACAGAATGTAATATTTAATTATGCATAAAATTATGCCTAAGAGAATTTTGAGGCTGTGACACCGAAATTCAGACTAGTTAAGTTATATACTACAAAGAGACTATATTTGGTGTTGTTTCGAAACAACTTGTGTGTGTATATATATATTTCCATTTTATAAGGGCAATTAGCAATAGATGATTGTTCTAAAACACTCAAACCCTGTGTAGGTAAATTGGTGGAAGACCCATGGTTCAAATTCTGGCTATGCATGTAATTTTTTGGTACTAATTGTGACTCTCTAAAGTTTACCTACACATAGTTTATGTATGCTACAGCAATCATTTATCGTTGATTGCCCTTATAAAATGGTGAACTATAGTAAGAGGACATTAAAAGGCCTGGAAATGAAGAACTTCAAAAGTTGCCATATGGGTAAATGATCTTGAATTGAGATTTCCTCATTGGTCTGCCAGAAAGAATGTGTATCAGCTGGAGAATTTAATGTCATGTTGGCATGTTGGTATGTAGCTCAGTGGTAAAGCAGCCATGCGTAGAGTGGAAGATCTATGGTTCAAATCCCAGCTATGGTATTGAATTTTTCAGTTCTGTTCTAATCTTCTAAAATCTTCCTATCTTCCTGTTATCATATACCTTGCAAATAAAAGCAGGGTAATGAGTAACTAAATAACTTTTAAAGTTGAAATTGGCGTAACTATATTTGAGGACTGTACTACAGTTTGATTCACCTGCAATGGCAGTCCATTGCGTAGAAGGAGGAGGGAGTAGTGTGGTGGGGGGAAGATGTTAGCTCTGTTATCTCATTGCGAGCTGAAATCTGCTTGTACCCTTACCTTGAGACTGGTTTCATGTATTATGTGCTATTGCAGTCCTTGATGTATTTTAGACATCTTAAATGGCCGCTTCAACTCTTGTTGGTTCATCTTTTTCAAACTGGTTCATCCTCTCCAGTAGAAAGAATCATTGCCGTCCTCTCCCAAGTGAATTACTATTTCCTGCCCTACATCCAACAATAATGCTTCTCTCTGCATATTCTGCTTCAATTTTCTTCTCGTGCCTGCAACATTCTTGCCAATCCTGTGCTGAATGCTGGCAAATTTGTCATCAGCCAGCTGAATTATATCCTCCATTGTGAAGGTAACAATTCTGCCAGCTACCCAGTTTTTACAGTAGCCCAAATAAATTCAATGAGAATCAGTTAAGAGTGAGGAGGTAGACATAAGATATTATGATTGTATTGATAGAGAAGACCATATATTTTGTAAATGGTACATGTTGGGTTTTAAAGAAATAATTAAACTGTAAATATCAGGATTGAGAACAGTAGAGAAGTTAATGGCATGGAACTGTTCTGTTGGAAGATTTTGTCTAAGTCAGTCTATCATTAGATCTCCTCTGCATATTTTAATGCAGCATACACCTTCTTTAAAGTAGGACTTTTTCTCAGTTTGCATAATTCATTGACATTTGGCAAGCAATTGTCTCTTTGAAACTATCTAAGGTGATCTTCTGTTCCTTTTCTTGTGGGGCGTGGAAAAAGAAATAGGAATGGAATGCACATCCTTGGTCTTCTTAATTATTTATCTAATGCTTCTTTACGACACACAAGTAGTGTCAGCTACACTTTTTCCAAGCTTTTTAATATAGTCTGCACCACTCTTTACATACTTTGCTCTGGAATTATACATGTTGGTTACCACTTCACGAATATGTGAATGTAGCATCTTTTCTTTAAATTTTCTCACCATTAATGATATTTTCAGATGTTAAAATGTTAAATAAAGAATTAAATATAATTAAATATATAATATATATAATTAAATATATAATAAACCAACTACAAATAGTTTATGAGAAAGAATTAAATGTTTATACAAGTGCAAATCAAACACACACACACACGCCCACACACACACACACACACACACACACACACACACACACACACACACACACACACACGCGCGCGCGCGCGCACGCACACGCACATGCGCGCGCTATAACATTAATTAACTTTATGAAATGTTGATCCTCTTTAAAATTATAACTTGGGGACAGGCATAAAGAACTTAAATGTTTGTCATTGTCAACCTCTCGATATGTTACCATGTGCATCCTGTAATCAGAACTGACCATTCCTGCTCCAACAACAGAAGATGAACTCATCCAGTGTTCTGTGCAATTTTGAGTGTTGGCATCTCATCTGAATTAAACTGTACTTTTGGAAGCCCTTTATTATGTGCATATTCTAATCTTGCTTGTTTGGGATAGCTTCTATAGTTATTGTGTTTGTTACAGCACATTGATGGCGGGAGTATTGCCATTTGGAGCTGTTTTTATTGAGCTTTTCTTTATCTTCACTGCAATTTGGGAGAACCAGTTCTACTACATGTTTGGCTTTCTGTTTCTTGTATTCATAATCCTGGTTATATCATGCTCTCAAATATCCATAGTGATGGTATACTTTCAACTTTGTGGTGAGGTAAGTACTGAAGTAAGTAAATAATTCAATAAACCATAATAATAACTAGTAATTAAACAATCACTTTGTAATCACTAGTAATTAAACATACCTTTGATATTTTATGTAATCTCAAAAACTGTTTTGCAAATATATAATTTGCTTCTTCTTCAGCTGAGATTATTTATTTCTGTTGTTATCGTTACTGTCACTAGGCGACGTTTTTTTTTTTTTATTACCCACGTCTGAAAGTAAAACAAATTAATTGACAGAATTGATTGGCAGTATTCAGAATTCATTCATCCCTATATTTCAAAATAAATATTTTTTCCCAAACCATTAAATCTAAGGATCCAGTTAATTTCTGCAGTAACTTCATTTCTTTAAGTAACTAAAAATGATCTGCCACACCTGACTTACCAATCTGTGTATATTTGATATTTCTAAAAGTTTTTTTTTTCATTCTATTGATTAAAGCTTTATGGCTGATCAGCTATTCAAAGTAATTAGGTTCGAGCTTTTGGCCGTTCTAAGCTAAGGCTGATCACCCATGAAGCTTTAATCAATAACACTCGCCATGAAAGCTTTAAGTCTTACATTTTTCATTCTAGTTTGCAAATGATGTTTAGGTTTACCTATATGAACCCTATCAGAATCCATACAAGTAAAATGTTAAATGCCAATGTTTTTGTAATTAGAAATGTTATATTATTTAGAAAAACTTAGTAAATTCTTTATAGTAAATTTATTTTGAGGAACTGATGTTATTCAATGTTCTTTGACAGCTTTTGTAAATCTTCTATTAGTACAAGTTTTGAGTTTGCTTTACTTTCAGAGGATGGTAATAAAACAAGAACAATCTGTCACCTAGCCGCAGTAATGATAACAACAATAATAAATAACTCAGGTGAAAATGCCAATTATATATTTGTAAAATTATTTCCATTATTATTCCCATTAAGTTTAGTCACCAGCTATTATTATGGTTAATTGAATTTTATTTGCTTCACTGTTAAAAGCTTCAATTGTTTTATTTTTAAGTAAATAACTAGTTTATTGATTCAGTAGGTTATCAACTCAGTAATATCAGTATTGGATATGTCTAAATGAAACAAACACATGAGTTATTTACAGGATTAACATAAGGAAGAAATCTAAAACAATACAAGAATAATCTCAGAAACTATTTGTAGTTGGTTTATTAATACTCGTCACTTACTTGTTTATATTTATGAGAGACTAGTTTTAAAGACATTCGCCTCCATTTTCAATCTCTTTCCAACTGGCATCTGTTGTTGTCTGCTCTCTCTCTCTCTCTCTCTCTCTCTCTCTCTCTCTCTCTCTCTCTCTCTCTCTCTCTCTCTCTCTCTCTCTCTCTCTCTCTCTCTCTCTCTCTCTCTCTGGTGGTGGAACTATGAACTTCTTTGTCAAATATCTACTGGTGGGATTTCAAAGTTCATTACGCGATCATTATTTTTCCATATGAAATGTTCTCCCATGTTGTCAATTTATTTTGGTTTATCACTCATAGTTCCATCACCAGAGAGAGAGCAGACAACAACAGATGCCATTTGGAAAGAGATTGAAAATGGAGGCAAATGCCTTTGAAACTAGTCTCCCATAAATATAAACAAGTGATGAGTATTAATAAACCAACTACAAATATATCTAGATTTAACTATATTGGAACACCACAGTGAAGCGAAATAATTATTAATTTTTAGATGAGTCGTATTTATTACACATCTGCTTCACTTTCGTACCTATTTTATGGAGTCACATAAGAGCCGAAGATGCAAACGATGATATGCGAAACATGTCCTCAAAATAGGTACGAAAGTGAAGCAGATATGTAATAAATACAACTCATCTATAAATTAACAACTACAAATAGTTTCTGAGATTAATTTTGATGTCACTGTTACTAAATTCCTCCAAACACATATAATACAAGAATACATGATTTTACACTATAAATATGGTTATAATATGAAGGACCTTATTTACAGTCTTTTGCTGAAAAATTTTGAATTGATTAAAAGCATTGTTTAATTAGAAGTGTCATTAAGGATAGTTTGAAACTATTTCCTTGAAGAACTTTGGAAGGAGTGACATCTTTAAACCAGAGTGTAATATGCTTTCTGGTACAGGGAGTGTCAGTTGAATAAACATGTAGATCTGAATTCTGTGAAAATTTCATCAATTTTCTTAAAAAGATAAGTGAAGTTTGTGACAAATAATTATATTTTATATAGTATTTGTTGCTTCACTTTTGTTAGCTTCTGTTTTTTATGTAGATCTGAGTTTGCCTTGTACTATGTTGAGTATTGAATCATCTGTATAAAGGTAAACCTATATTAAAATAATTTTAATTATTACATTACTTCACAGTGTTAATTCCAATTTAAATTTTTCAAATAAACTTACATTGTTCACGTAGAAAATGAAGCTAGCTACAGGAAGCAATAAATATTACACAAATAAAAATATTTGCTACTAAGGCTTCACTTATCTTAAGAAAATTGGTGTTGATACTTCTTTTCAAATGGAAATCAATTTCCATTTAAAAAGAAGTATCAACACCAATTTTCTTAAGATAAGTGGACTGAGGAGGCAAGCGATTTGTTTGCGAAATCGATTTCCATTTGAAAAGAAGTATCAACACCAATTTTCTTAAGATAAGTGAAGCCTTGGTAGCAAATATTTTTATTTGTATTGTTCATTTTATGGATATACTTGCAGCTGACTTCCCCCAGAATATTATGCCACATCTTAGCACAGTGGGCATGTTGGATGTAAGCCATTCTAACAGTCTTCTTGCTTGTGCATCCTGCTAGAACCTTTATTATGCTGCACCTAGACTTTTGTTCAAGTAGTTTATATGGGTTTCCATTTTATGGAGTGGATACTCTAAATATTAACAGGCAATTCTAAGTCATGTTATAGAATTTTTTATCAGTAAAGAGCCAACCGACAACAAAAAAGGTAAAATAAAGTAATATATATTTATTTCATATAGCATATCTAATAAGCCAGTCATTTACATTCATTTGTTAGGAAATACGATTGTATTTTCACATTTTGAGTAAAAAATGTTACTGCCATTGATATTTTTACTGTAAAATATTGTTGTGATTTGAGTAATGATTGATGTAAAAATTGTTAATGTTTAGTACTATAACGTATTGTTGTAATCATGTCTTTTAATAACCAAAAACAGTGTACAGTATTTAATTAATGATGATGTTCCAAATAGAACAAAATTATTTCAGTTTTTTGCTAGTATTCAAAATAATGTCCCTAGCCAGAACACTATCCTAAGCTATTACAAACTTTTTAGGTAAATATTGACAACTGAATGCGTAAGTTCACAAAGGTTCTGTACAACACAAATATAGTCAGAATAAGAATCATTTCCTATCGATCAAACAACATAATACTGAACAAAAATTCTTGCCTGTATTTTTGTGTGTATTTTTCACGTAATATTTAACATTTATGTTTTTGCTTTGATTTTTTTTTTTTTTTTTTTTTTTTTTTTTTTTTTTTTTTTTTTTTTTTTTTTTTTTTTATCTCTGGGGAGGTTGTGTTAGGAAGTTAAAAAAAGAACTCTTGACTGTAGCTGTAAATGTGAAAACTTGAAACAAAGTGTAAAAACTAGATAGATTGAAAAACTTCTTCCCTGTAAGGAGGGGGAGGGACTTTAAAGCCAAATTTAATAAGAGCTGTGTAATTTTTAGTACGCTGGTTTAAAATGCCATATTTTTAAAACTGTACAACAAGTAGTATTTTTATTTTCATTTAGAAAGTGTGCATATTTGTAGTGCATGAATTAGTTGCTCCATACAAGATATTTCACTAAATCTGTGTTTAATGCTTAGCTGCCTATTTATTAAAATGTTGGCTAATTTTAAGTGATGTATCAATGTTGAAATTACTTTTTCTTAAACTGGTTCTGACACTCCTATCAATGGAGTTGTATCTCTTAATATAGTTCACTTAAGCACTTAACAACTGAGGGACATAAGGTGAAGCTATACCTTCAATTTCCATACAGCAACATATCATGAATATCACAGAGCTTCAAACTGCTCTTCTGAATTGAGTATTGGTATGCCATAGATTTCATATTGAAAGAGCTTTTAATCAGAATTAATTATTCACTGTGTTTGTTAATTTTCTACTGTGTATCTTTTAGTTCTATAAAATGTTCTAATTTTGTTAATTAACAGTTGGTTAATCAATTCTCAGTTATGCACATTATGTGAGACCTCAAATTTTCTTTTCTAGTTCTTGTTTTCTTATACACTACATGATTTGATGTGATATGTGTACCACCTGTTCATTTTTAACCCTTTTCTTTTACATTATTTTGACTGGAATGTTTAAGTATAATATAATTATTCATTGGAGAAACTTTATTCCAAAGTTTTACTTTTGTTAAACTTTAGTTCACCTTTCTTTACCAATTGTAGTTTTTTGTTTTAAATTGGGCAACAGTTAAATTAGCAAAACTGCAGCTAGGCTCTCCCTGTAGCTCAGTCAGTAGAGTATCTGCCTGCCGTGCTAGGGGTCCCGGGTTCAATTCCCGGTAGTCAGGCTGGGGATTTTCTCTGACCAAGATAATTCATCTTCCCCAAAGTCTGAAAGTATGAATGAGAGTGCGAATGAGTGCGTGATCTAATGATTAAAATCCAATGAATATGAGTTAACACCTTCGATATGTTCCAAAGGAGAACAGCCACCAATATGACCATTGGAGTTAAAGGACAAATAAAAATTAAAACTAAAACTGCAGCTCCCCTTTTATAAGATAAAACCCTCCTAACAAGGGAACTATCACTATGCTCACACCTGTGCATCCTTGATAGTTTGATGGCATCATTCCTGCTTTATGTGAGGCCTTTATACCAAAAATCAGTGCAGAGTACAGCTAGAAGTACCCGAAAATGAGTTCAGAATACTAGGAACATATAGGCATAATGACACAGCATTGTACGGAAGGCATTGTTTATTCCTGACGGGTAGTGGTCAACACATAGCATACTTAAGGAGTACCATCCACCACATCTGACACAGAACTGATGAGGGATGTCCAACAGCTACTTGCAAGTGAACACATGTGGCATTTTTCAGGCTTCAGTTTTGGGCGTTACAGTTCTACTCCGCAGCAGATTTTTGGTGCACATGATTTATGTACAGCAGGCATTATACCATTAAATTTTCAGGTGCATAGTGTGCAAGTACAGTGATAGTTCCCTTGTAAGTACCTGTTACTTATAGGATAATTTCCATTTATAATAAATAATACATTGATTCTGTATATATTGTGACTTAGTGGGTTCGTAGAATTAAAAGTCTTGTTTGCAGAAATTTAAAATTCTCTTTATTTCAAGTAAAAACATGCTTTGTACAACTCTGACAGCAGCAGAATGACGTAACATACACAAATGCAGTCTTCAAAGTCTCTCGTTGCTTCACCACACGTAAACAAACAAAAGACATCACTTGCGGTAAACTTCAAATGTCCACACACACGATTAACAGCTCACTAGCAACTCACTCGCAACTAACATTTTGCCAACTTTTATACCTCCAGCCCACTTGACGGCTGTGGCTTGCGCAAGTGATCCAACAATGCCTTGGCGACAATATAGATACTTGCTCCGAAGTTGAAACCCCTTGATACTTGCTTTCATATTTGTGCCAAAGAATATTGCTAATACAGATTTTGGTACATGTATACAGGTTCTTTGCAGTGGTCACAAACTGGTGCATTTCTTCAGGTTCCATCCAGTGTGAACATTCTTGACATCCAACAGGGTTAGAATGAGTAATCTCTGTTTTCATATAATTTTTTTTCTACATAATGAACCTTGACTATGTGTATGTAAGGTTCAGTGTGTCACATCATTGTATTATCTCTTATTCATTTATTATAATTAGTATTATTCACTTACTATTATGAAAGGAAAGGAAAAAATTATGCTTCAGAGATCTGTCCAAAACATATATAGTCATTTATAGTTCAGTGTCTGATTTTCTGAGTCAGTAATCATCAATAAGTTATAATCTGTGGCCAGTTGACAATACATGTACAATAAATTGAAAATGTTTTACTTCTTTTGTAAGGTTCACTTGCAAAACTAGGGTTCTTTTACATTACATATTGGATAGAGGTATTTGACAGAGTTGTGTGGATTCCATTTACTTTCTAAATCTACAAATTATATTTACATTAGCTTTCTGCAATATATAACTAGCCACAGTGGAGTCACCAATATACCTTTTACAGCTGGATCCAGCATTCTTGGCACTTGGCCTTGACTATAAGTCCTGTAGGTGAACCCATGTCTTTGGTCTCTCTCACCAACTCGTATAATCCCGCTGAATGAAATTATGCATGACGGGTGGGGATGGGAGTGGAGGGGGAAGGTAGTGATGTCATCTGCATCAGAGGCAGAGTCTTTGCTAATTCACTGTTACATTTTTTTGTGCAGCATACTGTTGAGGACATATTAAGAGCAATGTGATAAGGAGTGAATGTAATGAATTTGTCAGACAGTGATCATTGCATAGATTAATTACACCAGCAGGACTTTCTAAATTAGGATTCAAAATATTACACAGAGTCGAGAAATTTCTTCAAATTTATTACACAAAGAAATAAGTTACAAAGAACTGCTTACATCAGAAGATCTTTTTCAAAATGATTCAAAGAATTCAAAAGCGTGTGCAAGATGCCACAGGAGTGTCAGAAAGAACAGTAAAAATAATTTTTCAAGAACACAAAGAAAATGAAAATCAGAACACATCTTTTGAAACTTCAGGCAAAAAGCACAATGTTCCAAAAACAAGTAACAGATCTAGATGACATACGAATTTGTTATACAGAATAAAAAGAAGTATTTCAGAAAGTGGAGTGCCATTGTTACTAAAATTAGGCAAGTGAGTCAACCTTGTATATACTTTTCTCCACTTACAAGTTTTTTATGAAGACTAGTTTCTGGGGACTTCTCCCCTATCGTCAGTTCTGTGGTTGACTGATGATGCATCCGGTGTCTGCATCATCTAAGTGGAGAAAAGTATATACAAGGTTGACTCACTTGCCTAATTTTAGTACGAATTTGTTGTTTAAGAGTAACTCTTTCAGAACATCAAGTCATCCTTAAAAGAGAATAGACAACTGAGTTTTAAATGGAAAAAAGACCAAAACTACTGATAGAAAATCAAGACATTCATTCTGAACATCACTATCTGAAAGCCAGACAAAAATATAAGTCAGAGGGAAGACTATTTATTATTTACACCGATGAAACATATTGTCATTAACTGCATTGTTCCATTGGAGCTGCAACAAGCCAGTACTGGCACGCATGGGCAGGAAAGAAAGAGACAGATAGTGGTGCACAAGCTGGACGCTTGCCAAGAGAGAGAAAGAGACAGAGAAGTCTAGAATTTCTTGCTGCCGTCACAATTGTTATCGAGAGGTCTACTGCATTCTAGAACAATGACCGGGAACAGTGACTTGAGTTTGAATGTGCTGTTATGGCTACTGAGTTACTGCTAAATAAACCTCTTAAAAATACAATCCCAAGCACATAAAAATCTGGAATCTTTCGGATCAGTTGTGAAGAGTGTGAGAATAGGCAAAACAAAAAGAAACTTAAATATTCAGTGCCATAGCTGGGATTTGAACACAGATCTCCCGGTCTCCGGTTGCTCTAACCATTGAGCTACTATGCCTAACATGCCAGTATGACATTAATTCTCCAACTGATTAGCATTATCCTGCTTAGGAATCCTCTTATACATATGTATGAGACAATTCCTTAATGGCAACTTAAAATATATAAGTACCATAAGTCCCGGCTTTATAGTCCAACCACTATTAGGTTCCAAAATGGAAATTAAATTGTTCTTTCACATCAGCCCTGTGTAGGCCAAATTTTGTATAGGTGGAATCAGACTGAAAAATTCAATACCATAGTCAGGATTTGACCACAGATCTCCCAGTCTCCATTCGGTTGCTCTAACCACTGAACTACCATGGCCAATGTGCCATTATGACGTTAATTCTCCAACTGACTTGCATTATCCTGGTAAACCACTTAGGAATTCTCATATACATGTGAGCCAATTCCTTAATGGTGATTTACATTTACAACGCACCCTCCAGAGGCGTACTTCGGTAGGTACAGGATTGGTGATCCCGGGGTCCCAAGCCAAATCTCTCGATTGGGTGCCTCTGAGTGGTGAGAGAGCTATTGCCAAACGCCCAAAAAATTGGTCCACATCCCTGTTTAACCCTAACCTCCCTGAACACAAGTCTGATGGATACTTAGCATGGAGAAATGCAGGGGTGAATGGGTAATGTGTAACCCCCAGCCCCTGGTTATCATGTCGGACTGTGTTCATATCCACTGATAAAGGTCAGTCCCGTGGAGGGGCCATTGCATGAACTGATGCATTCCTAAAGGCGATTGGTCTCTCTGTCCATACATTGAGAGTTGAGACCCTGAGGTGAGCAAGGTCCAGGCGAGGACTCTCACATAAGCTGGGGTGGCGCCCAGGATGTGAGTACGCCATCGGAGATGTTTGCAATGGTGGAGGACATTGTCACTATGGAAACTGGTAAAAGAATAAACAAAAACGTTAAGAAAAGTGGAAAAGAAGTAGCTGAGTCCTGTGATCCTTGCTATTTGGTTATTAGAAATGAGAAAGGCCGAAAATATACCACCGTGAACCCGTTTATTGTTCAGAAGGGTTTAGATAATGGGCTCTTCTTTATAATATGCGACGCGGCAATTTTTATCTAATTCCTTCACACTTTTTGATGTTTTTATATACAACCATGATTTTTAATATAATTTCTTTACTTTTAGTGCAAATTCCTGTCGGAGGGCATCCTTTTAACGTTATTAATTGTTTATTTATTTACTTACTGCGTAATATAGTCATACTGAAGAATTCAGTGCAGCTTATGAAAGGGTAGAGCCAGACTGAAAAATTCAATGCCATAGTCGGGATTTGAACCACGGATCTTCTGGTTTCCATTCAGCCACTTTAACCATTTGAGCTATTATGGCCAACATGCCAACATGACATTAAATTCTCCAACTGACTCGTGTTTCTCCCGGTAAACCACTAGGAGATCTCATAAACACATGAGACAACCACCCTAATGGCGACTTACTATGCTGTAAGTACTTAAGGCCCAGGCTTTATAGTTCGGACCACTATTAGGTACAATTAATGGAAATTAATTGTTCTTTCACACTAGCCGTGTGTAGGACGCTCTATGAAAGGATAGAGCCAGACTGCAAAATTCAAAATAGCTCAAATGGTTAGAGCAGCTGGACGGAAACCAGAAGATCCGTGGTTCAAATCCCGGCTATGGCATTGAATTTTCCAGTCTGGCTCTACCCTTTCATAGTGCGTCCTACACACGGCTAGTGTGAAAGAACAATTAATTTCCAAACTATGCTTGTTTCTCCACTGAAAGCAATGCTGCCAGCTGTCTTACTTTTCCCGAAATATCTAGCAGACTAAATGTATGAGTTCGCGGATTGTATCGGACTGGTTTGGCTACTGCCGCGAAGTGTGCATGATGTCAAATGACACCAAGTATACTGCAAGGGGGAAAATTGGCGGTCCCGGTCACGTCGTTCAAATCGACGAATGCAAAATTGGACGACACAAGTTTCATCGTGGGCGCTTCAATTAGACTGTAGAGCGTATTTGCATCCGTCCAGTTGTTGGGGCATATCGTCATCCACACCTCATTCATTACCACTTCGATCATTCCCAAGACCCAGTTACCCTCTAAGACGCGCCCAGGATGAAACTTGCGTCGTCCTATTTTACATTCATCGATTTGAACGACGTGACTGGGACCACCAATTTCCCCCCTTGCAGTATACATGGTGTCATTTGACATCATGCACACTTCACGCAGTTGTCGAACAAGTCCGATATAGTCCGCGAGCTCATACATGTATTTCCTACGGAACTCTCCATTATCGTCGTGTTGTAGGATTGTTTATGTGCAAAGCAGTGTAAGAGTAACAAAATTTGACCGGGCGCTAACTTAGCCTGATCAAGCCATGTTTCTTTGCACATGGACTGCATCACCTATGTCTGGGGCATTTTTGCAGAGGTTGGCTACAAGTTTTACATTCTTTCTCATGTTGGCTGCAACGCCAGGACCGGCTGTTTAACTGCTTGCGCATGCGTACACGTTCACCTTTGAAAATATTCTCGCATCGTACAAAAGAAAGTTTCACCAGATAATGTTGCTGGTCCTTTAAAATCATGTATTCGATCTTGCAATGGCACGCTCCTGGTCGAAGCAGTTTCACCGACTCAGGCTGCAAAAATTATGAAAGCCAATATGCTTGCGAATTATCCGGTGTGTGTTGAATTGCTTAGGACTGAACTCCTGGCGTGGTGTTGTAAACACCATCGCATTTGACAGTATCTCTAATGAGGAGATTCAGGATAACTTGGCGGAACAAGGCATGACGAATATATATCGAGACCATTGCAAAGAACGAGGTGAACTGGTGCCCTCTCGTACCCTGTTTCTTACCTTTATTGAGTAGATCTCCCACAAAGGATTAAGGCAGGGTATGAAGTTATTGAAGTGAGGTAGTATATACCTACTGGCCACACGAGTGATTCTTGTAATGGAGTTGCTACCTGCTTTGACTGTGCGGAAGTCAAACATGATGATGCATGCACATCTACTTCTACTGAATGATTCTGAAAACGGTGATATAATTTACATAATATTTTATTAAAACAGTTTGTTAGCACATTTGTATACCCCTAAGGCAGCCAACCTTGTTTACTACTGGAGTTAAACCTTGCCCCTCTTCAGTACTCACAGCATGCACACACAATAAGCCGAGTCCTAGAAGTCCTAAGTTTACTCATAAGTAAAGTCGGTTTTTTGATTTTGCTGTTTTGGAAAATTTATTGGATTTCTTTGGTTTGGCAATGCTCTTTACAGGATGCAAAGCTAGTGTTACGTACATTGTGAGTATGTATCATTCTTCAGTTGTTAATAAACAATCACAAAACAAAATAGAGATAACAAAATTTGAACTTAGTCCTTCTAAAACACTACTGGAAACAAGATTATAAAGCTGCTGCCACAGCTCAAAGGATATGTGAAGTAAGGAGAAGGTGTCGTTAGTGTGTGGCACAATGATGGTTCCAATGTTTCAACAATGGAGACGAAAACACTGAAGATTTACCACATTCTGGAAGACCTTAGATATGGATTATTGAGGGTACACGCCAAGTTTTGCAAGAATATGTGCAGAAAATTACCTATAGGCTTTCAGAATAATTTGGTGCATCAAAAGATACCATACATCGCCATATTAAGACACTTAGAAAATCATACAGAAACTGTAGATCTGTACCTAATGAACTGACACCTCAACAGGCTGAACATAATGTGGATATCTGTTGTCAACTTATCCATAATCCCATGGATGATAGATTTGTCATGAGAATTGTCACTTGTGATGAAAAATGGATATATTACCGAAACCTTGATGGCCTGAAACAGTGGTTTGATCCCTGCCAACCTGCCAAAGTCATTACTGAAAAAAATCAGTTTGGTCTCAAAGTAATGTAGTGTGTCTGGTGGAATTTTGAAGGTGTAATTCACTGGGAGTTTGTTCCAAATGGGTGGATGACTGATGCGGAGCTTTATTCTCAGCAGCTAGAAAGAATTCATGAAATTTTAAGATGGGGATACCCAGCATTAGTTAACCAAAGTAGAGTTCTATTGCAACAATTCAAGAATTGGGAGGAGTCAAAATGCTACCACAGCCAGCATACAACCCTGATCTCGCTCCATCAGAGTATCATCTTTTTTATCTATGGCCCATTTTCTATATGGAAGAAAGTTTGACAACTTTGAAGCAGTGCAAATGGGTGTCACTGAATTCTTTGCATCAGAAATCAGAGACTGGTACCATTGTGGGATAATAAATTAACGATAGCTCAAGGCCATAGAATCTAATGATATATACTTTGAAAATTAGTTAATTGCATGTCAGAACACATTTCAAATAATTGTTTTTCTTAAAAAATGACATTACTTATGAGACAGTATCCATATTTTAGTTAATTGATGGAAATTAATCATTTCTTCACACTAGCCTTATATAGGCTAAGGTTGTTGATAAGAGTCAACATAAAAAATTCAATGACATGGCCGGGATTTGAACCACGGAATCTCCTGGTTTCCGTCCAGTCGCTCTAACCCATTGAGCTACCATGGCTTTTTTATTATTTAAAAAAAAATAAAGGTTATTTATTGCTTACCTTGGTCTTCTAAGCAGTAAATGTCCACGTGTAGAGAAACGTGACAACGTTGCTTTTGGTGACACTGCATCTGTCACCCAACTTTGATACACTGCATGTTAACCATTACCGTAGCACAATAACTTATTTGCAATAGAGCTGATATATTAAGAGTAGACATACGCCTAGACATATTAAGAGCAAATGAAAATTCAAAGCTCGATATCCGAAGAATTATCTATTTTGATTGGATGCTTGAAAGTCAGACTGTCAATCAAGAGTATTATAAAGCTGTTCTGTAGATCCTCCGTGAACGTATGTGATGAAGGAGATCACATTTGTGAAAGATTCATCATGATTCCTGGATTCACCATGATAATGTGCCGGTCCATAATGCGACGTCTGTGAAGATGTTTTTGGCGACAAACAGCATTCCAGTGATGGAACTTCCATATATTCACCTGACCTACCACCATGCGACTTATTTTGTTCCTAAAAGTGAAGTGTGTGCTCAAAAAAAAAACAGGTTCGAGTCTGTGGATGCAGTGAAGGAAAAGGCGATGAGAATAAACAGTATAACAGTAAAAGACTTCCATCATTACTTTCAGCAGTGGAAAATTAGCATGCAGCTGTGCAGGAATCGGGGAAGGGACTGTATTGAAGAGGCAAAAGGTTTTCTTAGGTAGGTTAGTATGACATACGTCTGTTTGTTTTGAGCGGATTGGCTTTGCATTGGATAACTTGAGTTAGATTTGATTAGCTATTGGGATTCAATAGACATTCCTTCTAAAGAGCAAGAATGGCCAGATGTCATTTGCTGCTTCGTATTCCTTTTCCATATAAGATGTTTCAAAATGCTCCCCGCAGTCACTGTCCGAGTCTTCCAAATTAATTAAAAATCGATTACTAACCTCATCCTTTAGACTATCCTTGATCCAATATAACTGTTTGTTTTTCCACAAGTTTGCATGCTTTATGCCAGTTTTCGACTTGTTGATTTTAACATTACGCTATCAAATAATTCAAATAAGAAACTAATAGACAATATTGCTACTCTTAATATGTCTAGGCGTATGTCTACTCTTAATATATCAGCTCTATTGCAAATAAGTTATTGTGCTACGCTAATGGTTAACATGTGTATCAAAGCTGGGTGACAGATGCAGTGTTACCAAAAGCAACGTTGTCACGTTTTCTCTACTCGTGGACATTTTCTGCTTAGAAGACCAAAGTAAACAATAAATAATCTTTATTATTTTTTAAATAATGAAAAAGCCATGGTAGCTCAATGGGTTAGAGCAACTGGATGGAACCAGGAGATTCCGTGGTTTAAATCCTGGCCATGTCATTGAATTTTTCATGTTGACTCTATCAGTATCCATATGTTTCCACACATTTTACATACTGCTCTCTTGTTATTAGGGCTGTCTACTTCAAAATAATTCCACACTTAATTTATGATTTATGCATTATCAGTGTTGTATACAGAGAAAACAAAATATTTACGGAAATTAGGTGTCAGTATACTGTAAGGTACGGTACTACCAAAGTTTTATTTATAGAACACAAACTATCAGATTGAAGGAAAGAATAAATACTTTCATGTGCTATATTATCTCGGCCTTAAGTTTTGCTTTGTTTCTGCTGGCTTCATAAATTTTGGTCACCATGTACTAGCCAAGGCAGGCTTTCCAGAAATGTGATTGATTGCATTAACTAAATCAGCTTTATTCACTAGCGCATATTACATGAATCATCCACTCTTTCTCCCACTGTTTTGCATGTTTTCATTTAGCAGAAGAGCCTCTGGAATATTGCTTTCATTCACTCACAGGAAATGCAGTCAAAACCTATCAAGATCTAGAGCTTAGGAACACTTTGCAGACATGTGTGAGGCAGTAATATGAAGTCACAACTTTCATTCCTTATCTAGCATAAAGTTAAATGCAACAACTTTCAGTAATTCAAAACTTGAAAATTTAAAGGTATGAGAAAATATCAATTAAAACACACAGTTTAATTCAGATGAATTGCTGTAGTTTTAGCTATTTCTAAAAAATTACTACTGCTCTGAAGTTCAGCATATTTAAAAATATTGTGGTTATTTCCATACCTTTTCAGGAACTATGCTAGGTTAAGCAATCAACCCATAACTTCATGTTTTAAGCTATTTTCCTTTATTTTCTTCTTTTTTATATTCCATATGTGCTAATTAACTAAGGTTTTATCTTACATTAAATATTTCTTAAAATATGATGTTCTTTCTGTTTAAAGGATTACCATTGGTGGTGGCGCAGTTTCATTGTATCAGGTGGCTCCGCAGTGTATGTTTTTGCATATTCTGTGTTCTACTTTGCCACAAAGTTGGAAATAACAGAATTTATTCCTACATTACTGTACTTTGGCTACACCGCTATCATGGTCCTCACCTTTTGGCTTCTGACAGGGACTATTGGATTTTTTGCAGCATACGCCTTTGTGCGCAAGATATATGCTGCAGTGAAGATTGACTGAAAACTCAGAAAATTCTTTCGTACACTTATTATTTACAGTGTTGTGATAAGAGTTTTTAGAAGGATGAAATGTGAAGTAAGGAGTCTTTGAACATAATGATAGGAAATATGACTGATTAGAAATGTGAATGGTTTGAGTTGATGAAAATGTGGATTTCATGAAAGTGTGAACAAAGTGCTTGAGTAATCTTTTATTGTTTTGCAAGGCCAAAATCCATTTATTGTGAGAAACCAAAGGGGATAAAAATACATTGAGTTTTGAACAGTGAAAGTGTTATACTTATTTAAAGCTAAAAGTGAAGTCTTGAAAGTGTGTATTTCTTACAGACTGTTTGATGTAAATTGTTACAATGAGTAGGAACATTTATTACAAAATAAATAAGTAAAGAGATTAAAAGAAAGTGTATGGATGAATAGTTCTATAGTGTTTTTATTGTAATATATGAATTCAACTTTTGTACATTTTATTGTTTGATTAGGTGGATAAATTATATTATATGGCTGAAATAGTCCAGACTATTTATGCTCTCCTCCTGTAGGTGTTTAATCGTGTCTACTCCATTTTGAAGCAACGAATAGAATAATAATACAGATGATGGAGTACATTGAAAACTTGAGTTATCTTGAATTTCGCTAAAGCTAAAAGCAAAGCTAAAACGTAAGGGAAATTGAGATTGGGCTGACAGATACATTAACAAAGGGAATTAAAAATCCAAAATTGGTCATTATTTATTACAGAGCTGCAAGCCAACTTGTATACAACATTAAGCTCATTTAAGCTTTAATGTGTGCCATTATTTTATGTGTTTATGTTTCCAGTCATATGATGGTCACAGACTTAACTACTATTTATAGCTACTTCTTCATACTTTAGACATATATTTGTAAACTGTAATTATCATTTGGGCATTATTTCTAATTTTTGATAAAGAAGTTAACATATTAATGACAAAACTCAATTTTCATCTGTTTGTAATACCTTTTCTCCATTCTGTTTCATTTATTTTATTCATTATATCCATCTGTGCATTTGATATGACAGAACTTTTACCAGAATTTATCCATCCATTGTTCTGTTTTTAATTCCATCTCTTTGTTTATGAATAGTATGAAATTTTTTTGTGTAACAGTTTCTAGACCTACATAAATTTGTGTCATTTGTCTGTTAAACTTAATTTGTTTATAAAAGATGTCTTTCATTTATAGATAATTACTAAGTTTAGTTAAATGATGAAAATTAAAAAATTAAGCTGTTGAAGCTTAAAATATAATATAAAAAGGAATCAATAAAATAGAATTGTGTCACATTTTTAAGTTTTTGGGATTAATGTATTAATTTATAGCATATAAATGCAATTAAGCCAAGTTTAGGAACAATAAACAATTGTTATATAGAGTAACATTACCAAAATTGTGTAATACAGCTTTAATTTGGTGACAATAGAATCTGATACAACTTTGAATGCTGACTTGGGAAAAATTAGACATCCAGTTTACATTTTTGAGCTATGCTGTTTCCAGATATATGCACACTTTTTAGTTTTCAGAGTGCAACCTCAAAACTGTATCTTTGCTAAAAGGTCATGTTATCAAATTTTTGGTTGGAATAAAGTGCCATGGGTAAGCAGTAAAGAAAGCAATATACTCCATATCATCAAGTCCATTGTGGCTGTCCTATAACATAACCCAGGGTGTGACAGCCCATATAGAGCCAGGACCTGCCAAACCGACTGCCGCCCTCATGCCCGTAGGAGTGGGCGATCATCCAACCAATATGGTGAGGAGATGTGGTCAGCATCTTGGCATCCCCCAGTCAGACGGTTGGCTTTTGTGACCAGGGCCACTTACCTATCGTAAGCTCCTCAATTTCCTCATGATGCTGAGTGGGCACTGGTCCTATACCTGGGACTTAAAATATGCACCCCAGGGGTGGGATCGATCCTGGGCCACTTTCCATGGCAGGAAGTGCCTAGCCCACTATGCCACGGTACCGGATGTGGCTCTCCTATAGAAGCCATAAATAAGTTTGTAAATAAACTTGCAAGGTGTCTTTGAATGGCTGGGATGTTTTCAGCTAAGGGAATCATCTTCTTTCTTTCTTCTTCTTCTTCTTCTTCTTCTTCTTCTTCTTCTTCTTCTTCTTCTTCTTCTTCTTCTTCTTCTTCTTCTTCTTCTTCTTCTTCTTCTTCTTCTTCTTCTTCTTCTTCTTCTTCTTCTTCTTCTTCTTCTTCTTCTTCTTCTTCTTCTTCTTCTTCTTCTTCTTCTTCTTCTTCTTCTTCTTCTTCTTCTTCTTCTTCTTCAACTTCCCTAGTTGTACCACTATCGTGGTGTTAGAGAATTCTTGTTCCTCTATTCCTTAAAGTCGGGCCTGAGGAAACGAAGCTATGGATCCAATAGAAAACCAGGATAGGTGATCAGGCCAATGCCTGGTGTGAAGGTGAATGAAGTGGATGATATATATGAGGGTGAGATGAATGATAGGAAAGTTGATGATGGAGCAATTGATGGAATGCTGATGGGGGAAACTGGAGGACCCAGAGAAAGCCCGTCCCAGCGCCATGTTGGCTCAGGAAATAAAGAAAAAACTATTTTGAGAATGCTTACTTGTTAAAAAATATTAAAATTTGAAAATATAGTATACTTTTCACGTAAACATGCAAATTTTTAATTTCTGGAATATTTTGATACAATAGCAAATATGATAGAAATTGCCTAGCAGAATTCAGCAAAAACCAATATTTATTTGGATTCATAGCAAATCATGCATTTCTATGTAAATTGGATACAAACTAACAAGAATTCTTCAGGAACTCATTAAAGAAAGTCAAAGCAATGGAAATTTAAAGCAGGATGAGCTGCACATAATTATAGTCATGTTAAGATACTTAAGTATACATGACTTATAATTGAAATTAATGCATCTTATTTAATTACCTCTATTTTAGTACTATTGAGCAAACATGAATGTCATGTATTTGTCTGCAAAAAGATTAATTTTCCTTTTTAATTTATATTTTTATGTTTCTTGATAATCATTAGAGCCAGGTTTCTTATGAAGATTTTTCATACTTTTTGGGGGGAAAAAAATTAATAATTTAAAATGTGCTGGTAATTTTGAAACAAATTTATAATATTCTCTAAAATTTCATGGTATCTAGCGTACATGAGATACAAATACAAAATAATCTTATATACACAATATTGTATTTGGAACATTAATGGACAAAGATAGCTGTTAATAAATGTTTGTAATTTCGCTCAATTTTTGCTTAGTGAAGCTTTATACAAACATGGAATTTATAAATAAAATTGGTCAAAAGAATCATGAATTTATTTTCAGTCATCATACATCAACTTGCACTTGTGAAAACAGTCTTCTCCTTATACTTCTCAACTCATTTCTATGAATCTATGTATAATCTCATGTATTTGATGATGCTATGAATTACACTGTAATTTTTACTGCAGATAATAAATGAATAAATGAGCAATATTCTGTTTTGGAGGCAGAATGTGCAATATATATTGTATATAATATTCAACATTTGAAATTAAAACCACAGTGAATTTATACAGTGTTCTTTGAATTAATCTGTAATTACTATACTACTAATTTATCACTTACTTTGAGATCACTCCTTTTATTATTATTAGGTGCAGATTTTCATGATCTAAACAATATTAAAAATGGCCTTAAAAGGATTATTTTATGAGCTTAAAATTATTAAAAATGACCTAAACGTATAAAAAAGGACTTAAAAATTACTACATTTGTTGATCCTCTTGCTAATTTCACCTGTACATCATTGATTTAAGTACTTAAGATAGTAAGTTGCCACAAACAGTGTATCTCGGATACGAGAGCCCCTAGTAATTTACCAGGAAAATATATGAGTCAGTTGGGGAATTTAATGTCAGAACGGCACATTGGCCATGGTAGCTCAATGGGTTAGAGCGACTGGACTGAAACTAGGAGATCTGTGGTTCATTTCCTGGCCATGGCATTGAATTTTTCATGTTGACTCTATCTATATAGAATCTTAGCCCATATATGGCTAGTGTGAAGAAATGATTAATTTTCATCAATCAGCTTAAATTTTAAGGATTATCTATTGTCAACTATTATTCACTTTATTCAGTTAAATACAGAGAAGATTCTTTCAGCATCCGCAGAAGATATTGGGGCATGTTTAAAGCAACTTCCAGCTCTTCTTCATCAAGTGAATATTTCTTACTGGACCGTACATCAGCAATCTTGCAATTGTATGAGGGCAGACCCATAAATATTTGAGTTTGATTTATGAGTCACTATGTTTACACTCAGACTTCACTTACTTGTATAATTGAAACGTTTTCAAGATCATTTGATCTCATCCTCAGCTGTTTAGTGACTAAATGAACCTTCCTCTTCTTCCACTACTACGGAGCTCCGATCACTCTGCCATCTGGTGTTAGGAGCACTAAGTTTTAATACTGTGCTATTTTTTAGAGGATGGTTTAGTAGGTTGCAAATGTTGTATTTGTTCTATGGGGTTAATTTTATTTTGAAGTTCTTAAATATTTTTTTCAAATTTCTTGAAGTATTTTGGATGGAAGGTAAATTTGGCATATATGATGTTTGGGTTTTCTAATTTTTTTAGTGTAATTTCCATTAAGCTTTTTTTTTTCTTTTGTGTCTGTAGGTCAATTTTTGAGGAAATTTGTGTTGTAGTTGTTCTATTTGGCAACTTGGTTTATGGTGTGTATTCCTGTTCATATTCTGCTTTTGTTAGAGGTATGTTGATTAATCTGTGAACCAAGCTGTGGAAGATTGCATATTGATGTTGTAATAAGTTAAATGGGTTAAGTTTAATGTAATTGTCAACCTGTGTTGCTTTTCTGTATATTCCAAATTCGAATCCTGTTTGTGTTCTTATAATTTTCAAATATAGAAAAGGCAGCCATCCATGCTGTTCTACTTCAATGGTGAAAACTATAGATTTTTCTTGTAAGTTTAGCAACTTTTAACTTGTAAGCGGAGAAAAGTGTATACAAGGTTGACTCATTTGCCTAATTTTAATAACAGTGGCACTCCACTTGTTAAAATACTTCTTTTTATTCTATATAATTCATGGACAGTTGTTTTAGAATGACCTTACTAGTATTTCTTTACCTTTGGGCTGCCGGTCTTTCATAATTTTTCCTTTCACAAAAATATGTGTTTAGAAATGAACACTTCAAATGGCTGACTTGCATGCTCTTGGTCTTCTAATTTCTTGACCCATTCAGAAACATTTGGCTCATTTTTTTTATGGTAGAATATGAGGGGCATGCTTCCCCATATACACTGCCTAATCACTGTTTAATTCATCTAGAGTTCCTTGTATGAAGAACTTAATAACTGCTCAACATTTAATTTTGAACATGTCAAAATCTTCTCCACCTAGTCCTCATTATACAGCTATATCTGAACAACTGAAGACAGTAGAACAGAAATTACAGCAAAAATTATTTACTTAAAAGGTAAGATAGAATACCACAAGTGGATTATGTACAGGCCTTAATCGTGAGGTCGAAAACTTATGGACCTATGCATGTATCATATCCGCTGGTTTTGTTCAATACGTTTTTCATTTTAGCAAGAACACTTTGCTCACTTCACCTTCCACATTGTATTAATATTAGTAGGATTGGCTCTAATTATTTTTGTTAGAGTAGCTTTTTTTACTTTATTGCAAAAAGTATTAGGTTATATTCATTTACGTAAAGAACCTAGACACCACTACCAATGGAGTAAAATTTCAGTTGTTAACAATTAAGGGTTACAAATCAATATGCTAAAAAACACCACAGTAATCTTTTGATGTCAAATTGCTTTTTATAAGCATTTTTGTTGAAAAAGTTACTGCCCTCCTCAGTAAATGGTTGAATTTGAGCACAACAAATCCAACAAAAATAGACATAATTAATCTTACAGAATTATGTACAGCGTACAATTTGTATGTTGATATCTGGTTGATAGTGGAGGAAAGTAGCCTCCGAAACATGTTCCGGGAAATTTAAAAAGTGTTACACAGAAAATTGAAGCTAGTTACAGTGGAGTAATATTACACAAATAAAAATATTTGTAACTTATAATCCACTTATCTTAAGAAGTTGATGTTAAAACTTCTTTCTTCTTTTTTCAAATCGATTTTGAAGGCATTTTGCATTCATCAGTGAAACACTCTCCGTTGTTAAGGAAATCTCGGTTACTATGTTTTCCTTTTGCTATGCCACGTTCCCAGCGCCACCAACATCCGAAGACGAAACAAACCTAAAAACAGAATCAATTGCCAGTATGTCAAAATTCATTTAAAATTCAGATCATTTTTGGTCATTTAACCATGAAATAAATCCCAAAGTTAAATTATTGAAACAATTAAATGGTCCCATAGAGTTAATAGTGTGGGAGAAAATATTTATTTTAAAAAATAAACATCACATAATGAACTTTGACATACCGGCAATTGATTCTATTTTTAGGTTTGTTTCATCTTCGGATGTTGGTGGTGCTGGAAACGTGACATAGCAAAAGGAAAACATAGTAACTGAGATTTCCTTAACAACGGAAAGTGTTTCACTGATGACGAATGCAAAATGCTTTTGAAATCAATTTGAAAAAAGAAGAAAGAAGTTTTAACATCAACAAATATTTTTATTTATGTAATATTAAAAAGTGTTGTTTAGTGTCATTTATCAACTCACCTTTAAATTTAAGATACGTCTTCACATTCTGTAAAATCTGCTATCCATGCTCAAAAAGTTTAACAATGGAGAACCCATTATCAACTATTTTGGTGGACTTACACGTGAGCCACTCAGAAGTTCATGCAGAAAAATCTCCCAAATTTACAAATTTTGGTAAAGATATGTAAATGACATTTTTGCTATAATTCCCCAGAAATTGAAAGAAGATGCTTTAAAACTAATGAATCTACAGGATAACATTAAATTCACAATTGAAATAGAAGTATACACATTACCTTTTTCGGACCTCAGAAAACTAGAAATCAAGACTGATTTAAATTTGCAATACATAGAAAACCTACACATGTTGATAATCAAATAAGGAAAAGATGGATGAAACCCAAAATTACTTAAACTCGCTGCCTTCAGAAGTTTGATTTTGTTGAATAATGCCCCATTGAATAATGAAAAGGTTTTGAAAGAACAAAGCACATAGTGGAAATAGCAATTGCAAATGGATTCAACCTGGACCTCATAAGAAACATACCAAAAAGGAGGGATGAACTCGATAACATTTCACAAATGACCGCATTAACACCACTATCAAATACAGACCTGAGGTAGAGAATGTTCACCTACCAACCTTGGGCTTTTAGAAAATTTAAGCAGGTCTTCAAAAAGTTTAACAGAAGACTAGCGCCATGAAGAACCACTGAACAAAACTTAAAAATACATCCCAAACCGTTCAAAATCAGGAGTTTATCAGATCAGTTATGAGGAATGTGAGAAATACTATATAGCCAAATATAACAGAAGGTTGGAAACTAAACTAAAAGAACACCAAAGAAACATAAAACTAAACAAATAGATAAATCCAATGTAGCATACCATTTTGGAGAGAAAATCATAATATCGGTCAAAATATAAAATTGCTAAAACCACTTGCCTTACCAAAAGAAACATCTTGGACAAAATACACCTCATTAAAAACAGTAGCAGTGTGATCAATTTTGAAATCCCACCATTAAGCAAAGTGCTAAAACTTTGTGCCTCTAACATCAGATGTCAGGACAAACAGTTCCAGTAGAAAGAGGAAACAAAAAAAGCTTAGGTCACCCAGCAGCTGAAGACAAGGACAATGGACCTCAAAAACATTTCAGTTATGTTCTAGTATTTAAAGTGAAGGCGAGTGTAAATATGCCAACAAATTTGTATTATTAATTTTTTATATTTTCCTTTGATGTTTCTATCATTTTTGAAAACACTTTTAAGAGATGGAATACTGTTAAGCTCTTCTAAGATTTGCCGTATTTTTGCTTACAGACTTAGTTTAGGACATCAACATGTGATACCTAATAAATGACTATCTTTCATTATTAGCAGAATCTTTACAAATTTTAGCACGTAAACTAAACTGTAACTGGTGGTACAAATTGCTTTTAGATCCTCAGTATTAGTGGCCCTGATTTCAGTGGCATATTTTAATACCATTCTTGTCTCTTCCTGGACACAGATGGAAGATCTCGGACTCCAGTACAATTTTCTCTTCTAAGTCCTCACTCTCAGATCCTATCTTTCCTAAGGAGATATTTGCCATCATAGGTACATTCAGCTTTGTTGCAGAAGTCCGTCCAACTCCTCAGAATTGTTAACGGTTGTTTGACTGGTCCTCATACCTTAGAAGTGAATTGGAAAATGGAGCTGGAAATTGTCTCCCAGTCAATTAGAAAGCATAATAGAATTCCTAGTCCTTGCAGACAACATTTTGTAAACTATGATTACAAATTATTAAATTATAGTTGAGTCGTATTTATAACACATCAGCTTCACTTATGTACCTATATTGAGGACATGTTTCGCGAACTATTGTTCGCATCATCGGCTCTAATGCGACTAAAGCTTGATCCAGTGGTGTGGGTGGTTTTGGAGTTGCTGCTGCCATCTGTTGATTTTGTGATGAATTTAAATGTGGGGTTGTCTTCTGGCAGAATTTCGAAGTTCATTTGTTGGTTTTTATGTTTTTCTGTGTATATTTTCTCCCATATGATGAGTTCACTATGTTTTGGTACGTATTTTAGTAATTCGGTGCTATCTTCAATTTCATGATTTTCAGATCAGAAATGAGCTGCTGTTGTGGAATTATCATTATTTTTGTATCGAAGGTGCCTAATATGTTCTTTCTTTCCAGTGCCTATGTTTCTTTTTGTCCTCCCTATGTAAATTTTTTCACAGTCTTTACACTTAATCTTGTAAATGCCAGACATTTCTTCTGGTTTTATCTTATCAGTATAGTTACTGTTAAGTAGGTTTTTAATGTGGTAATTGTTTTTTGGTGCCAATGTATTTCTTGAATATTTTTCGTGGCCCAGGGGTGGTAAGTAAATTTAGCAAATCTAATTTCTTGTTTCATTGGTGAAATAGCTGTGATCTGTTTTAATCTTTTTTGAAGTTTGAATGATTTTATTTTTTTATCTACAAGGCTTTATCCATATCCATCTTTAATTGCAGTTTTTAAGATTTTATGGTATTCTTTTTTATATTCTTGCTGGTTGAGGGGTAGGTTTACTAATTTGTGTATGAGACTGTTGATGGTGGCATGTTTGTGTGGAATTGGGTTGAAACTATTTGCTTTGACTTAGTGTCAAGAAACACACACATCAAAGCAAATAGTTTCAACCCAATTCCACACAAACATGCCACCATCAACAGTCTCACACACAGATTAGTAAACCTACCCCTCAGCCAGTAAGAATATAAAAAAGAATACCATAAAATCTTAAAAACTGCAATTAAAGATGGATATGGAAAAAGCCTTGTAGATAAAAAAATAAAATCATTCAATTCCTTTCTTGGAAGTGTTGAAAACAGTGTTGTTATGATAAATTAACTTTAAAGAGAGTCGATTAAAGACACTAGACAACACTTACTTTTAAATTTTTCCGGAACATGTTTCTGAGGCTTTGCCTCTATCATCGAGAGCCGGCCGATGATAGAGGCAAAGCCTCAGAAACATGTTCCGGAAAAATTTAAAAGTGTTGTCTAGTGTCTTTAATCGACTCTCTTTAAAGTTAAAATCATTCAAACTTCAAAAAAGATTAAAACAGATCACAGCTCTTTCACCAATGAAACAAGAAATTAGATTTGCTAACTTTACTTACCACCCCTGGGCCATGAAAAATATTCAAGAAATACAATATAACATTGGCACCAAAAAACAATTACCACTTAAAAAACCTACTTAACAGTAATAATACTGATAAGATAAAACCAGAAGAAAAGTCTGGCATTTACAAGATTAAGTGTAAGGACTGTGAAAAAATTTACATAGGGAGGACAAAAAGAAACATAGGCACTAGAAAGAAAGAACATTTTAGGCACCTAAGATACAAAAATAATGATAAGTCCGCAATAGCATAGCTCATTTCTGTTCTGAAAATCATGAAATTGAAGATAGCACCACATTACTAAAATACGTACCAAAACATAGTGAACTTATCATATGGGAGAAAATATACATGGAAAAACACAAAAACCAACTAATGAACTTCAAAATTCCGCCAGAAGACAACCCCACATTTAAATTCATCACAAAATCAACAGATGGCAGCAGCAACTCCAGAACCACCCACACCTCTGGATTTAGCTTTAGTCGCGTTAAGAGTCGACGATGTGAATGATAGTTCGCGAAACATGTCCTCAATATAGGTACATAAGTAAAGCTAATGTGTAATAAATACGACTCATCTATAATTTAATAATTGTTTCGCTTCACTGTGGTATTCCAATACAGTTAAATTTCGATATATGATTACAAAGTTTTTTCTTAAAAGTGCTTTTCTTAATTTTTAACATAGAAATTACGGTTTTCTAAGGAAACACAAGGTCCAAAAAAGTATATAAAATTATACTGCAATAAATAATATTTACAATAAAAATTGTGCACACTGCTTGGTCCATCACATAGTTGCATTGTGTGTTTATCAGTAGTACTAAACATACCTGGTCCTGCCTTCAGAAGAAATAATTTTAAAATGGTGGTCGTGTGGTTGGGCTTCACCAGCATCTAGTAGTCTAAGAAATATAAAGCATATAAGTTTCAGTATATATCTAAATGCCAGCTGAGGTAGAAAATGATGATTATTGTATCTGCTAAATGTTTTAAAAAAATCAATACAGTAAGCTATTTCCCAGCTTTCAACATACAGTCAGCCCAGAAAGTATTCGTACACCACCTAAATGAAGAAACAATGTGTGTTGTTGCAACATAATTATTTATGCAACTTAGTAAACTTGTAATATTATATGGTTTGTGTAATTTTGCTGGAATTTTTCTAGAATCAGTAGTTTTATATGGTAATATTGGATGATACCGTAAACTTGGCACAAAAAGTATTTGTACACCAATGGTATCTAGATTGAATACTGTGATTATTATAAGTTAGCTTCTTCTTTCTGAACAGTCTGCATTTAGCTGTTTCACAGCACGTGGTCTGCACACACCAGTATGACATTGAACACAGTAACATACCAGAGGTAATATAAAATGGGCCGAAGAGGGAAGAAACTGCGCCAGAAGAGAGAAAAATAGTAATTAAACTACATAATGAATTCAAAACATTTTCAGAGATATTTCAGATAGTGGGGAGACCACGGTCAACGATACAATCCATCATTGACAGCATAGGAACCAGAAAATCTGTTCTAAATACACCCAGGAGTGGTCAGCCTAAAGTCCTCAAGATTAAAGATGAAAGCAGCATTCTTCGCTACATAAAAAAAGATTCACGAATGACTGCACTTCAGATTGTTGCAGAAGGCAGGAATTAATGTTTCAGCGAGCACTGTTTTACAATAAGAAAGGGTACAACGGCAGAGTAGTGCGTAAGAAGTTCTATGTCAGCCCACAGAACAGGAAAATATATCTAGAATTCGCTCATAAGTACCATGATAAGGGCGTGGACTTCTGGGAAAAAGTTGTATGAACAGATGAGAGCTTGTTCAAGATATTCGGAGTGGATCACAGTCGCAAAGTATTGAGGGAAAAAAAATATGGAGCTGGAGCCAAAAATTCTTGTTTCCACAGTAAAGCACGGCGGAGGATCCGTCCTTGTCTGGGATTGTATAAGTGCATCAGATGTTGGCAATCTGCATGTTATCGAGGGAATAATGGATCAGAGGAAGTACATGGGCATTCTTAAGCAAAGTTGCATGCAAGTGTGGAGTAAATGGGCCTGCAAGAAGCCTGGATGCTTATGAAGGATAATGATCCAAAACATACTGCGCTTAATACAGGACTCTGGATATTATAAATGTTCCAAAACAGCTTCATAGCCCTGCCCAATCTCCAGATATTAATTCTATTGAACAAGTGTGAAGTATCCTCGGAAAATGCGAAAGTAAAGGGGCATTTCCCAACATTGCTCTTTCGGAAGAATGTAACCGAATACCAAAGGCGAAGTTTAAAAAACTTGTCCATTATTAATTTATAGATGAGTCGTATTTATTACACATCTGCTTCACTTACGTACCTATTTTGAGGACATGTTTCGCAAATCATCGTTTGCATCTTCGGCGAGTTGCTTAAGTGCCGAAGATGCAAACGATGATTTGTGAAACATCATGTCCTCAAAATAGGTACGTAAGTGAAGCAGATGTGTAATAAATACGACTCATCTATAAATTAATAATTATTTCACTTCACTGTGGTGTTCCAATACAGTTAAATCTCGATAACTTGTCCATTCCTTACCAAGGAGACAAGAGTCTATAATTAAAGCTAAGAGGTGCCCAACAAAGTACTGAATAGCAGCGTTTTTGTTGCACTGTGTATTGTTTTTGTGAGTGTACGAATACTTTTTGTGCCCGAAAAAATTTGCAAGTTAATTTTATTTTTATATACGTGACCTTTTGTTTGTCCATTGTTGCTATTTGCATATAAAATGCAAATTTTTTTCAGAATGCCTTCTTTTGAGTCAGTAAGCTTTAATTTGTCATTTAAAAACCCACCATAATATTAATTTTCTTTAAGTTTTGGTGGTGTACAAATACTTTCTGTTCTGACTGTATATGGAGCTGCATCTGTGCTCAACAATAGTAGCTTCTCTTCTTTTATGCCATCTAGCATAGTGTCCTGTCATTATAAATCTAGCGATTGTTGAACTTTTCGTTGCCTCTAAAGGCTTGCAATAAATTAAATAGGGTTTTGATGCAGCTTCAGAGTCCAATTTGCCCACAGTTACATTAGCGATGAAATAGCCTGCAGCATCTCATCTCATTGGAAGAAATCCATCTAGGTGATTTGCCTACATCAGCCCTTTTTTTTTTCTAATATGTCAGCATAACAAGAATCCAAGCAATTCTTCCTGAGAATGGACTCATTGGAAATGTTTTGTAAGAAATGTTTAAATTCAGGTACCTGAAGTTTGTTGCAAGGTATGTTCCCTGCAACTAATGCCATGCACAGTTCTTTGTAAAACTCATTATTAGATGAGGTAGCCTGTGTAACTGTGTAAGTAGTACCTGTTTCTTCAAAGAACCACGTTGTTTATTGCTAATATGTAGATTGCTTCATAAATGTTGTTCACTTTGTTATTTCATCGTACACCCTATACATTTATCACAAGTTTGGCAGAGGACTGTCAACAGAAATTCTGTGTTCAGATTTGATAATAATGAAGATGCAACCGGTGCCATGATTAATATCCTACATGCAACTTAGAAATGCTGAAGTTTTTCCTTTCTTTTTCTTACACATTTAAAACTAATTATTGTTGTCCGCATTGAAGTCATGCACATTAGCTTTGAATGTTTTTTAAACAGCCATCATTGCAGTAGTTGACACTTTGTGTATTTAATGCAGTGAAGAAACAAAGTGAGCTGCTGGACAAACATCATAATGAGGCAACAGTAACAACAATACAAAAGTGAATCGAGAAGATATTGACACATTGCTTCACTCACACTGTTTATTCACAAGACATGTTTCAAGAGCTCTTGCTCCTATCATCAGCTGATACTCGATTAGTGTAAGTTGTAGAGGTTTCCTCTTTCTCCGTATTGTCAATAGATGGCGTGATGTACTTGTCAAGATGTCCGGTGGTGGAGTTTCAAAATTCATGACTCTATGACGATTTTTGTTAATGAAGATTTTTTCCCATACGGAAAGGTCTATGGGGTGATTAACATATTTTATTAGAGATGTTTCCAAGTTGATGTCATGTCTAGTATTCAAAAAATGAAAAGCCACTGCTGATTTTTCTGTTTCACCATTTTTAATGTTTCTTATATGTTCTTTAGTTCTGATGTTAATATTTCTTTTTGTTTTTCCTATATAAATTTTAGGGCAAGTTTCACATTTGATCTCATAGATTCCTGGTTTTTCTTTGGTAGTGATTGCATTTTTGGGAGGACCTTTTAACAAATTTCTGATATTAAACCTATTTTGAGGTGCAAGAGTTATGTTGTGTTTTGAGAAGATTTTTTGGAATTTGCTGATGGGTGAAAGGTGAATTTTTTAAAAAGTTTTTTCTCTTTTTCTCCTGTAGGTTCTAGGGTGGTGGTTTCTAAAGCATCTGTAGAGTTGATCTTTGTGTCCTTTGATCTTAGTTTCCTTTGACGTCATTTCTTTATATCCAAGTATACCTACCAATGAGCTTATTCCACTTCTCAAAAAATGGCTGGAATCAATACAAATAACATCTGAAGAAATAGAAGAACTTTTACAACTTACAGAAATTTGTATCAGTCAAAATTTTTTCAGCTTTAATGGACAGCTCTATAAACAAAAAACGGGCCTAGCTATGGGCAACCCATTGTCTCCCTTCTTGGCAGATTTATTTATGAGTTCTTTTGAAACACATATCACAAAAACTTTTCCAAATTATTTCAAAGTGTGGTATTGCTATGTTGACATTTTTGCCATAGTACCTAAAAAACTCACACAAGATGGTCTTAGACTTTTGAATATACAAAATCCAGCTATAAAATTTACATTGGAAACAGAAGAGGATGGTGTGCTCCCCTTTTTGGACATCAAGATCAAAAAAATGAACAACAAACTCACTTTTGGTATTTACAGGAAACCGACATACACAGATAATTACATTAAGAACAACAGTTTCAACCCAAAATAACACAACATGCCATTTTCAACAGTTTAATCTTTCGGATGATCAACTTTCCACTAAACAGAGAAGATTATCAAGAAGAATACCTACACATAAAATAAGTAGCTATATCCAACGGTTTCAACCCAAATTTAGTAGACAAAACAGTTAACAGACTCAACAAAGCTAAGAAAATAAAAGAAACCACCACCCTAGAACCTACAGGAGAAAAAGAGAAAAAACTTTTTAAAAAATTCACCTTCCACCCATCAGCCTATAACAAATTCCAAAAAAATCTTCTCAAAACACAACATAACTCTTGCACCTCAAAATAGGTTTAATATCAGAAATTTGTTAAAAGGTCCTCCCAAAAATGCAATCACTACCAAAAAAAAAACCAGGAATCTATGAGATCAAATGTGAAACTTGCCCTAAAATTTATATAGGAAAAACAAAAAGAAATATTAACATCAGAACTAAAGAACATATAAGAAACATTAAAAATGGTGAAACAGAAAAATCAGCAGTGGCTTTTCATTTTTTGAATACTAGACATGACATCAACTTGGAAACATCTCTAATAAAATATGTTAATCACCCCATAGACCTTTCCGTATGGGAAAAAATCTTCATTAACAAAAATCGTCATAGAGTCATGAATTTTGAAACTCCACCACCGGACATCTTTGACAAGTACATCACGCCATCTATTGACAATACGGAGAAAGAGGAAACCACTACAACTTACACTAATTGAGTATCAGCTGATGATAGGAGCAAGAGCTCTTGAAATATGTCCTGTGAATAAACAGTGTGAGTGAAGCAATGTGTCAATATCTTCTTGATTCACTTTTGTACTAATTTGTGCTTCACTGTCCCTACGCTACTTTCAAGTTTATACTTTGAGTAACAACAATGTATAAGATTGACGACAGTGGATTAGAAACACAATAATAAAACTTGCAATATTTCTTCCTTTCTTGCTAGGTAACGATAATGAATGAGAATTAAGAAAATGTATAATAAATCTGCAATAATATTAAAATATGTAATTTAAAACTTTGATAAGGGTTCTATCAGTGTAATTCGTCGACATTTTAGCATTTCTTATGACTACATATACAGGAAAACGAATATGTAATTACATAAAATCTGTCCCTAATTATTACAGATATCTTTAAAATAGCTTAATATAACGAGATTCAACTGTATTGGAACACCACAGTGAAGCGAAAAATTATTAAATTTTAGATGAGTTGCATTTTTTACACATCTGCTTCACTTTCGTGCCTATTTTGAGGACATGTTTCGCAAATCTTCGTTTGCATCTACGGCACAAGAGCCATAGATGCAAACGAAGATTTGCGAAACATGTCCTCAAAATAGGTACGAAAGTGAAGCAGATGTGTAAAAAATGCGACTCATCTAAAATTTAATAATTTTTCGCTTCACTGTGGTGTTCCAATACAGTTGAATCTCGATATATTGAAGTGACGTTAAGTCAAGAGGAACACGCGAAAGTTAGATCCAACCAACTTTAAAAACCGGACAACATGGAGGTAAGATCGTTCACATTTGAATATTTCAACGAACATTTCGGCAACAAGAAAGAAATAAAACAATATTTGAAACTAAAGAAAAAAAGAAGATTAATATCAGCGGACATAAAATTTATCAACAATTGCCTAAAACGTAACTTTTCTCCGAAATTTGTACGAAAAATAGTAAAATTTAACAATAACAGTATAGAACAATTAGCTGCTGAAAAAGCCGTGTTAAAAGCCGAAAAAACAAATCACTACAGAAAAATAACTAATATAGACCTCTCTTTGTATAACCTACATCTGAAAATTGTAAAATTACTAGGAAACACAGCATGGGACCACTTAGAAGCCAAATCATTTGAACATATCAATTATAAAGTCAAAGAGAAAGTTTATCGTCAAAATAAGAAACTAAAACGTAATCATAATCATTGGCAACCAAAACATAACAAAATTTCAGCAAAGAACACATCCCTAGATAGTGTAATTAATCTCTCAAAGCAAAATTTTAACAACGAAGAAAAAGATGTACTTAACCAAGGCCTAAAAACATGTATAACATACTCCAGCAACCCGGATGAATTCATTGCAGAATTTATTTAAAAGAGTCGCACAAGAGCCGTAGATGCAAACGAAGATTTGCGAAACATGTCCTCAAAATAGGTACGAAAGTGAAGCAGATGTGTAAAAAATGCGACTCATCTAAAATTTAATAGCTTAATATAAGTTTATATCATGGTAATAGGGTTGTGTATTTTACAGCTAATCTTGTGAATTTTAACTATTCTCATGTTTAATGCCTATAAATGCTTATATTTGTCATTTTCACAATTCTATTTGCATTGCAGTAAACAAATTGGAAATGTATCTGTGCAATATTTTCTGAATACATTCACCTTAATTTCATTCTCTATCATAAAAACTCCATTTATATTTTCCCCAGCTTTTGGGGACCCAAAACTTGCACAATCATGGAAATCATTCAATCATTCAACTAGCTCCAGTGAACCATTACTCCTTAAAAAACCTAATTTGCTCAAACATAAAAGATGCCATTCCATCTAACAAAAAATCTGGTATATATCAAATTGAATGCTGTGACTGTAGTCAAATTTATATTGGAAAAACCAAAAGAAATTTAGAAACAAGAGCAAAGGAACACTTTAGGAACATAAAATACAAACAATTAGAAAAATCAGCAGTTGCCACGCATTTTTGGGAAAAAAACCACAACATAAATCCAGAACCAAAATTACTAAAACATACAACAGGAAAAGAAGAACTGTCCACATGGGAACAAATCTTTATTTCAAAAAATAGAAACAAAGTATTCAATTTCGACATCCCCCAGAAAGATTTGTTCAGCAAGTTCCTCGAACCGCCACCAGAGGAGACCGATGACAAAATATTGCCAGCTACACCAATGAGAACAAGTTGATGTCCGGCTGAAGATAGAGGGAAGGCCTCAGAAACCGGTTCCGGGAAAATTTAAAAGTAAGTACAGTTGAATCTCGATATATTAAAAGTAAGTGTTGTTTTGTGTCATTAATCGACTCCTAATTAATTTAATTTATACAATAACACTGTTTTCAACACTTCCATGAAAGGATTTACAGTGGAAATGACATAATCTTTGATGAAATGCATGTAAAGGAGAATGCAAGAGATTATAAGAGGAATAGAGGGCCTACTAAGTACTAACCGTAACATTCTACACCATTTTCAGTATGCAGACAAATACTTATTTTGTATCCTATATTGCATATCTTTACTTTTGAATGCTTGGCTATGTTTATGTGAATAGATACATATGTGTTTCTTTATTGTATTCTCTTTTTCACTAATCAGTAAATAAGACAGTGTCCTAGCTGTACCTTATTCTGATGATTTTCCACTATCCATACATCCTTAAACATAAACTGATGCATTAGTCAAATACTTTTTGGAGTAACTCTAAGCCATAAAATAAAATGTAATGAGATTTCCTATTATGTAAAATCTATTAACTCTAGTAAGTATGCAGGTAAGCAAGTATGCATACATTTGCAGGACTATGTTTGGTGTATAATTTTAAATATTGTATACAGGTTTAAACAGTTATTGCCATATACATATTTAATCTTAGGAATAATTATAATGCACTTCATTGAAAAACTATTGTGCATTGGTATAACCAAAATTGTTCCTTTTCTTTC